>OZ026606.1:24485072-24506572 GCA_964020085.1 Micromussa lordhowensis
AACATTTCATCGCAGTGTCAACATTTCACCACAGCGTCAAGTGAAAAGATTTCAACCATTTTATTGCCGTGTTGATTTTTAAAAATCGAAATAAACTTGAATATTCGTTGTCGCGTTTTTGACATCGCCTTGAAATGTTCATACTTCAGACGTGAAAAAGAATGAACGTCAATATTCGACATCGTGCTTTATAATTGAAAGTTCATTTCATAAATATCGATTTCAATAACGACTGGAAAAAATGGAAATTACAAGGTGGGATGTTGAGTGCTTAAGTTGGGTGTTAAGTTCTAAAGTTCGACGTTAAATCTTAAAGTTCGATGTTGCGTGCCAAAGTTGATTTTTGGCGGGGATTGAACTCCATATCTTTTCTTCTGCGGCTGTATACGGGAAAAGGAGACGCACCTGGAGCGCTTCGATGATACTACAGATGCGATATATTGTGGAAGACGATTCATCATATTGTATTTTAATTAACGGTGCATTGCAAAATAGGTACAATATGGCTCTCGTATAAGGTTTTCTTTATATCTGGTGTCGACATATTCCAGATTTAGTTGAATTTGACAAATTTTCCGCCACAATTCGAGTAGCCGTACTTCTAAAAGCGCGCTTCTAAAAATAAGAAAATTTATATTTTGACGTACCGCGGCATTTCAAGAGCTGGTTTCCATGAAAACACCGATAGCATTTGCATTTTAGATTCCTAATATTAAGTCAAAAGCGGAGGAATAATTGCACATCTGTCACCACACGTAAGACGTCCTTTTGCAAAGAAAAATATACTGCGTCACTGATAACAAAACGTAGAACGCCGCATCTATTCGAATCAAGCCCTGCCGGACAATGCGTCAACTGCTTTGCCTCTTAGCTTTATTTAGCTCACACATAATACTTTGAATTTGCTGTGCGGCCTGCTTCCCGAAGCACTTACACTGTTTAAGACCAAAATTTGCGATTTTCTACCCTATTTATAGCCTGCGAACGCAGACGTATTTCCAGCGGCCACTTGGTTTTGCCGAAAATAACTCGGCAAAACCAAGTGGCCGCCGGAAATACGTCTGCGTTCGCAGGCTACCCTATTTATGACCTGATCCTTAAATTAATACTCTGTAAAACCTGACCTGCCTTAGTTCTCTAGTTCAGAATGATGTTAAAGTCGATTAAAGGTATTGTGAATAGCTTTAGTTCTTATCGATAATGATGAAAAGAGTATGTATCTAAAAAGTATACCTAATTCAAGGAGAGTGCAAAAACCAAACCCAGTATAAGACCAAAATGCATGAGTAAAATCGATTTTCTATTTCCGACCAAAATGTCTTAAAAAAACATACCCTTTCAGGCTGAACTTACGTAAAAAGCCGATATAAGGGAGTGCACCCCTTGCTAGCTACATTTTTAAGTGTGTTGACGGTAATAACTGATACATGTGTGGACAACCTAAATTAATTAGCTCGTTCTCTTTTACAATAAGTTCAGTACTACACCTCGCCAGGAAGAAAACCCCCAGGCTCTGGCAACTGAGCGGATCAGTGCGGCGCAAAGCAGCGCAAAGCAGCGCATTCGCACAACTGGCAAATCCCCCCTCACCCCGGGACTTCTCATGCACAAGATATCAAAACCACAGCCTTCTCTGAAAACGAAGCACTATTTCCTTCTGAGAAATAGCTTTTTGTTGCCAGTGTTTTCAAGGTTTGAACTCGTACACGAAGTGCGAGCACCCTTGTTCGCGTCCCCAGTTTCCACTCTCTATGCATGGAAAGCCTGGGACTATGGCACCCCCCCCCCCTCCCCCCTTTGGGCAATCAAGAACGGCTTGCATTTTATGCCCGAGTAATTAAGCACAAGGGGTTTGCAATCATGCTATGAGTACATAATTATGCTCTGAGCTTCATAATTATGCTCTGAGCTTCATTATCATGCTGGGAAGCTCATAACTATGCTAGGAGATTCATGGCTATGTTTGCAGGCTCATAATTTCGCTGACAGGCGCTGAGAACTTGCAGCAGCTATTACGTTCGGACAACTGCTATACATCAGTGCTGATCCAGCAAATTTTATTCAGACAAGAGCCTTGCGTTTTGTTTAAAACACTTGGATTGCATACAACGAATATCAGACTTTGTTTTGTTAAGGACTACTGCAGCTGATCGAATTTGGATTATGGGACATGGATAATTATAAGTTTGACAGGCCTTAATCTATACATATCTATACATTTTCTGTCGCACATATTTATCTATATTTCTATTTATTAAACTACTATTGCTTTACATTTAATATACATGACCGTAATTTAATTAATTGTATCTTATATATAGCTGCTCATTTTTTAGCCGTATGGTTGTTATACGCAGCTAATACCACATTTGTAAGTTTCAAATCTGTGTATTTTTCTTCATTTTTTGCCTCTTGTACTTCTGGTATAAATAAATGTTGTTGTTGTCTGTTTCATCGGCTATACTCAACTACAGAAGTCCCATTTTAAAATTTTATTTTCAGCAACTCTCTGGGTCATTCATTCAGTAAATGTAAATGTTGATCTTTCTGTTAGAAGATAGGCCTTAAATGATTCTCGCCAATGGAGAATGACTAACATTATACTTTTGGTAACTATGGTTACACATCACAGCCTAACGTTTTAAATGCGATAACTTTGGAGTAAGTAACTGCGACTAAAAATTCGCAGGTAGCACAATATGCCATGCAATAGACTTGGTCACGAGCCAATTAGCGAAAGCCGAGTCCGGAAAGAGAAAAAATTGCCGTTCACTCAAAACACGAATTCGAAGAGCGCGATGTAGAGGTGCGTAGGATTTTGAGAAAGACGAATTATGTGAAGATCTAAAGGAGTCCGGGAAGGTTCATTTGGAACTGTATAGCCTAATTAACCCTGTCTACTTTCATAAAATATTCCTTTGTTCAATTCTGCTTTGATCTGGAGATTAGGCCAAATATGTTGTTTCTAATTTTTTTTTCCAAAAGAAACCCCAAAGACAGGACGGGTAGGAATTTCTAAAACAATATTTGAACAGACGTACAAAGATTGTGCTATAATTCTCGCGTATTCAATAATAATTAAATAAGATGTTGAGCTAAATAAAGCAGACTTTTCCCTTTAGACTGATCGCATCACTTTTGCCGGTGGTAATGAGGTGCAAAAATAATCCGCGTTTGATGTAAATACTGGGAAGTCAACAACAAGACGATTACATCATCACGACTGTTGCTTGCTGCGTTTCACTGCATGATGTTTTGTAATTTCGTTTAGAACAAAATTCCTTTTTCCCGCTAATATCTAGCCTACGTAGAAGGCATGCCCCTTCCCTTTTTATATTTACTAGATCCCTCCCTCAAAAGCTGTGTTTTTCTATTCTGAGTGAACAAGAAAAATGTAAGTCTTATAATCAGTATGATGCGCGCTAGAAATGTTAAAAATTCCCGAATCATTAAGTATAAAAACCCTATGCCAGTGAATAATTGGGGCTTGGTTAATTAGCGCATCAAACTTTGTTTAACCTATTTTTATTTTTCCGACTGTTTATTCTGCCCAAACAGGTGACAGATATTCATTAACAAAAACTGGTAAAATTCTACTAAAGGCGATGGTACTTCCCACGACGGTATCACATTAAATGGTTTTCAGTAGAAATCGAAGATGATAAGATAATACCGAGTTTGCTCCACTGGAACTTAGTTAGTTATGTTCAAATTCAAGGTCGATTGGGCAGGCGCTAGTCATGACATAAATTTAGCCTCCTGGGAAACTAAACACCTTTTAAGTTTTAGAAACCATTGTGGAATTAGCATGGAGAAATCGAGGAGAAACGGTCATAGCCGGTCATGTAACTTGTGTCTATCTTTCAGCCAACCCTCGGTGTTCCGATCTACAGAGGAGTAAAGCCTGAAGATAGCTAAAATTATTTATTCATGAAAGTAAACATTACCTTAATTTGACAATATTAAGCGTTCTAAATTAAACTAATCATAAACATTCCATCAAATTGGTCAAAACAGGAACTTCTGCTCTAGTCAACTTCTCTCCATACATGTGCAGGCTCACCTGGCCCAGCAAGCGTTCACTTCGCACACTTCTCTCCGCATTCAGAGAAATGGTTCACTTGGAGATTCAGCGTAACATTTCTACTATCTTTTTCCTTTGTATCTCGTTTGGGAACATTTTCTTATTATGTTGTGGATGCTTTGGTAACTGTTTTTCTCTTAGTTGGCACAGTTTCTTAGTTTGCGCTCTACAAAGGTTTTGATATTTCTGCCGAATTCATTTTGTTTGCGATCACTTACGTCAAAAGTCTAAGTTCTACAATATCCTCATTTTGAGCATCTCAGATGTGGACAACTTGTAAAGAAACCGAAGAGATCTTTGAACTGGGTTTTTCACTCGGTCAAAGGCCATTTCGCAGGGAAAGAACTGGTACTTTTACTCATACTCAACCACGGCTGGAAAAACGTTTGCAAGATTTTTTCAAGATCCAATCTTCACTATAGGGATAACGCTTAATATTCCCCAATTTTCAAAACCGCGCGCGTTGCGAAAAAGATTTGAAGGATAATAAACACAATAGCCTCCATTTGGGGCGAAAATATGTTCGGATATTTGTCCTTGGACATTATCTGTTCCTCGTAGCTCATAGTTTTCCTCGAGCTACGCTCTCGGAAAACTGTTCGCTTCTCGGAACAGATAATGTCCGCGGACAAATATCCTGGCATATTTTCGCGCCAAATGGAGGCTATTGTTTATATAATTTGAATAATGGGAAGATTTACTGTCTGTGAAAGCCGTGATGGACTGTGTAAAAAATATAGATAGAACTCTTTACCATTTTCTTTTAAAATTTCCGCATCATTCGCATCATTATGTTTTTGCTTCTTTTCAGAATAAGAGCACTTGTGGATATCTTTTATGCATTCCAAAAACACTGGGATTGCGATAGAAACGATCTTCCCGTGTGAGCAAGAGGCAAATAAGTTTCATCAAAGTGAGCCATTTTGACATTTTATTTTTGATCTTTCACAGCCTTCACAGACGACGAATGTCGCGACATCATATTCAAGGAACCAGTTGCAAACAAAGCAATGAAGAATCACGTGATCAGGAGTGAGGAGGTCCCTTCATTAGGGACCTGTCGAATGTTGTGTTATATGGAGCCCAACTGCGTGTCCATCAATTTGGGACCTTCAGATGGAGAAAAACATAAATGCGACTTGAACAATGCAACGGATGAAAACCAATTGACCATCTTCCTTGCCGATGAGCCATCTTTCACCTATCTTGCCTCTGAGGTAATGTAATGTAGTTTTAAACAATTATACAGAAGTATGTTGAATATTTTCAGCGATGCAGATGACATTTCGTTGTTACACAAGGCTAGAAAGTTGAGACTAAAGATATAAAAATTATAGTTAGTCATTGATGTTTCTTTCTATCCTGATTAGAAAATATTTCCCGATATGTGTAGAATATGAAAGTGAATATCAATAAAAAGTCATAAGTATTTGCTTTCATCGTTAACGATGAATCCGTTTCCCTCTGAACAGAATCCCTGTAGTAGCAGTCCGTGTTTGAACAATGGCACCTGTCAAGCTGGATTCACCAGCAAAGGTTTTCGTTCTCTTTGTCGCCCTGGATTCACTGGAACAACCTGCAATAAAGGTAACATATATTGATAATTTTGCATGTCAATTTTTGAAAGGTTAAAAAGTTTAATCCACGGAGATAGTTTATGGGGAGGACAAAAAGTCAAATAGGCGAGCAAAGAAACGGCGCCGAAAAGTGAGAGAGGAAATGAGAAGCCCCTGGGGACAGAGTCTTACCAGGGGCCAAATCTAAACAGCTCTAAGGACATGATGACTACTGCTTCCTGAAAAGGAAGAAAGAAAGCCTAAGTATTATTTTGTCCAATTGGCGGGCAGCTGGCTCAGAGTTGATCTCGTGCTTGTACACGAAGCCGCCTACACAAAAACAACTTCGTATCGCCATATTTGTGTAACTGTAATACTTGTGTATTTTTTGTTGGTTGGAACGAACTGTTTATTCGAGGTGAAGTCGATTAAGCCCCATATAAAGGTTTATCGCAAGTAGCCTAAAATACTTTAGACTTATCGCGGAAGTGCTATTCGATTCAGGCTACCTGAAGTGCATACGAGAGACTACCGGTATATGGACTCTTGGTTCTCAAGAAACTCACTTGAACTTAAAAGTCGATTTTTCCAACCTGCAACCTGCAAAACTGGAAAACCTGCTCGTGACTGCGTTTGCGTCGCCGTTTCGGCTTGCCCTCGCCCACATAAACTGCACTTGAGGCGCCTCCGCGAATGGAAAAAATAATTTCAGGTACAACTCAAGATTTCTATCATTTCTTTTCTCTTTCAGCTTATAGAAGTTGGGGTGAAATCTACAAATCTGGTGAAAGAAAAGACGGTGTGTACACCATCAAACCTGACAATCTGTCTGCCTTTGATGTGTTTTGTGACTAAACAACAGCCGGTGGGGGGTGGACAGTATTCCAGAAGAGGCTGGACGGCTCGGTTGATTTTTTCCTTAACTGGAGCGATTACAAAGTTGGTTTCGGCGATCTGAATGGTGAATTTTGGCTCGGACTGGACAAAATCCACCGGCTGACATCAGATAATAACAGCATGCTGCGTGTGGATTTGGAAGACTTTGAAGGGAATACTGCTTATGCTGAGTATAACATGTTCAGTGTTATGAATGAGAATGACAAGTACAAGCTGATACTCGGTTCATACTCAGGTGATTTGCTTCGTTTATACTCGCGACGTTGAAGAAACAACACCTTTATAAATTCATACAGTTATTTACACAAAATCTTGTGGCTAAAACAACAGTTAGGACCACTGAAAGTTTGAACGAGGATCTATCCGGAGGGAGTCCCCGGGCCATGATCCCCACCCTCGAGAACACACAGATGAAGCAAAGATCGCTCGGACAACAGATTTCTTTTCGTTATCACCTTTACCTAACTTCCGGCATAATAGTTAATCATTTCTTAATCCAATGTTTTAGGAACTGCTGGTGACTCTCTTTCTAATCACGGTGGTCACCCATTTTCAACTCGCGATCAAGATAATGATAACTTGCGGAACCGCAGCTGTGCCAGTATTCGTCACGGAGCCTGGTGGTACAACAGGTGTCACAAATCTAACCTCAATGGAATCTATCGTCACGAAAATCCCTCTCTCCGCAACCGTGCTGTGAACTGGAAAGCCTGGAAGGCACGCAAGTACTCTCTGAAGAGGACCGAGATGAAAATAAGACCAATGGATTTCTGATCCTTCATTTTTTGCATTTCTTAAGAGGCATTTGTCAAAACCAAGTGACAAGCGACGGTGAAGTATAACTGTAAAGTACTTTACAGTCGATGATGGAGATATTTTAAAATTGTTGAATTTGGATTATAATATGCTCTACTTAAATTCAAAAACAAAGCACTGAGATTAAAACAGAGTTACGGGCTCCTGGATCAAAATAATGTCACCTAGTGAACAGCAAGCTTACTGCATGCCACAATCGACCGTCTACCACTCACTGCATGCACTGTTTTCAGTTAGAAAAGAGACAAAAATTAGGCTATGGTAGACAGAACCTCGAGAGAAGTTTACAATGTTCTCTAGAATAAATGAACGTAACTGATCTTCAAAGAATATGTTTAAAGCAAACTTCTTTCATGTTTTTTATCGGATTAAGGACGACTAAGAAATCTCTGTTAATTTATTTCTGCGCCGAATTTGAGCTTAGGTCCTTTTCTAAAGGAATTAAGGACGTTGTTTTAAACTATCACTTGTTACTGGCATTTTTTTAATGTGCCTTCCTATATCAGTCCTACGGCAAGCACGGTCGAGGCTACTGAGTAAATTCGCAGTGTAAACTAAACAGTCGTTCAACTCTGGCTTAGTCACACTATTACAAGACACCAAATTAACGAATTCCACTTCTTAGCTTATAAACGACATGTTGATACCAAGTGTTAGAAGATAACAAAATTACTCGGCATAATGCGACATAAAGTTTCAAGGTTTTGCAAATGGAGCGGAATTGCGATCTTTTGTTCGGTAGATCACTTATTTTTGTAAATTAGATTCGTTCACCAAAAGTAAAGTTGGCTTAGTCAGAAGAAATTGAGCTACTGTCACAGTATTTCAATAATTTACATGTGAAATATTGAGCTTTATGTCGAAGTATTTGAATATCCTAGTAAACGGTATATAAATAATGCTATGCAGAACCATGTGTAATTGATTCGTATACCTTTCAGTTTAGTGGTGTCATTTGCTCTCCGGGTAGGTTTTCTGTCAATCAAAGTATGCGTGTTACAAAAAAAATCAAAATATACCAATTTTAGCTATCAAGTTTATAGTCATAGTCATATAAAGTGTGGTGATTGTAAAGGCAAAATTATGTAGAAAATGCAGGTTAAAACAATCACAAGGAAACTACTGACAGTAAAGATATTACAACGGAAAATAATTTAAAAATGTGCCACATAGTTAAATAAGACGCGTTTAAATTATTTTCGAGTTGTGTACTTATTTTTTTAACGAGTGTTTTCTGCGGAGTGAGCGTCTGTTTGGACAGGCCGTTCTCACACTCCATGTTGGATGTCAACTGAAAGACATTCCTTAGAGGGTGTGCCGTTAGCGGAAAGAGTTCCTTGCCCATCCACGCTCTTTACTTAGGTCTATCATATTCTTCACAGCAAGACTACCGACGGCCTGCCTCCAGGGACTACATTTGTGTTGCTTCCCAAATGAATGTTGAGAGTCCTTGTAATAGTTGAACAGAATCTTCTGTTCACGTTGCACTATTGATTTAGGCAAATCAAATCTTGGTGGTGGTCTCGACATTTTGGTTGAGCAAAGTTCGTTCCGTGCGAAGTATGCCCACCTCATCGCTCGTATGACAAGCGTTGCCAAGGTTACTAAATTCGCAAAGTGAACTAAACATACAAGTTGGCGAAACAATCGTTCAACTCTAAATAGAATTACGAAATACTAAAATAACGAATTTCATTTGATAACTGTTACAATAGTCATTGTTTTTATCTGTCAGTTGTGTTATGCAATCAGTTCGAGTTATCAAGGCTCTCGTATGACTAGTTTTGTACTCTTGGACTTGACGAAGATTAAAGCGTGCAATAGAAATTCTGTGTGTCCTGTTCTCTTGGAACAATAACAATCCGCATGTCGGGCAACTTGTAAAGAATTGGTTCATGCTTAGCGTGCGTATATTTAACAATTATCCTGCGAAATCGCGCGGAATATCGTCTGATTTTAGCCGACGAGGCCTATTGAGCAGGATAATTGTTTTATTATTTAACAAATTGATAACAAAACAGCCTAACATTTTTAAATCTCTCTGTCGACATTTTCTCACTTCCCTTTTTCTTCCCACGCACGAAGCTACGTATATCGCCATTCGCCAGATATCTGTTACCTACAGATGACAGATATCGAGAGCATCATCGCCATATTTGGATAGTGTTACAATTTGTTGAATAATAACGAGTTATGGATGTGAGATGCAAGAGAAGCGTAAGAGTTGTTCCGGCGAGGCTTACCTACTCTATGGTTAATTAGAAACTTAACAAATTACGTTTTGACAATACAAAAAATCATCAAATGATGACTCGCTGGACGAATTTGACGGGATACACAACAAAACTCTCTGAACTTGTACTGGAACAAATATATGCACTGAGCACAGTGAGGGGAATTTTGGAAGGTTGACACGAAGGGTAGAATGGGTACGATAAATCAGTAGGAGAGAAATACATCCTTCTAAGCTAATATCTAAAATCAGCTTCATAGGTAAGGTTTCTGGACTTCAAATTCTTTGAACTCCCTTGGATCTCAGGCTGGCGGCGACCGGGAATTCACGCTGCCTTAATCCGTTTTTGTTTCCTTTCATATTCAGAATCATCTGTTCATTTGCATTTTACTGTTTTGCACACGTTCATTCTTATTGTGTCAGCCAACGGGAGTCCTGCTCAAACATTTGTAACACCAAAACGCGGTTCTTTAGAAAAATGTGAAGTGTTTGATGTTGCTTCGAGTTGAAATCAGTCTCGAAATCGAGTCATTGGCTCTTGAAGCAATGCAGAGCTCCAACTTACTATTCATGAGATCGGGACAATTAAAATAAAATGATAGATTTACAAAAGCGTCCTATGGAAAAATAATTTTTCCCGGCTTTTAGCCGAGTCTTACCGCGGAGCAATATTATTACCACCACAAGATCTGTCATAGCGACTTTAACAGGTCGCGTGTTACTAAAATCACCGTAAGTTTTAATATTGGTCCGAAAATCCTACCGCGGCAATATAGTTAATTGAAGAAAGATAGATCGTGTAAAAAGTATTGTTGGCTTTGTAGTACAACATTCACCGTAAAAATAATGATGATAAATCAAGTGACTGCTTTGGCGCCGGTACATTTTCACGATCGACTTCGAGTTTTCGGCCGCAACAGAATTCGTTCACACTTAAGTAAAAAAAATGACACTTTTGCACAGAAATATTACACACAAGGTGCTTTTCTGTCGTTTTATCAAACGCAGTTACTTCACAACGGCGTCGCCGCCGCGCGAAAAGCACAAAGGTATTTATAGCGAGTTATTCCGCTTGTAATACAAAATATATACAAAATATATAAGTTTTATTCTTCGCCAGATTCTCGCTGGTTTGGTTGTATAAATCACAATATTTCAATAAATTAACCATTACCTTCGCATGCTTAAGTCTTTTCGCATTTCTGTTCTCATTGTACATCACAGCGAATTATCGTTTATATTTCAAAAAACATAGTACTATTCCCGGCATCCGCCCGTTTCTCAAATGTCCCGCGCGCTATGAAATTGTGGCAAAGCTTATAACTTGATCAGGATCTTGCAGATTGTTCGAATGTTCTTGATCGGTTGTATTTTCATGCCATAGATATTTCTCTCCTCGTAATTTCAACAATGTTTCAATGAAATGACGGCGTACTGTGACTGGATCGTATTCATGGCGTCCGTTTGGGTTCTGACATCCTTGGCGTGTACAACCACAGGGAAAACTATCTCGATCAACTTGACAGTTTATTCCATTCAGCTGACAGCTACATGATTCCGGCTCGCAGAACTCCTTGCAAGAACATCCGCAAATTTGCCGCGAGTATCTAATTTGCATACACTCAATTGCTTCTTGTTTGTTGATTTTCTTAACGCCGGCCGCTTTCAAAATGTCCTTGCGATCTTTTTGTGGAATTGGCATGAAGCAATGGCTGTCTTCGCTGTCAGCACTATCGTAAGAATCCTCGGTGTCGCTTTCGCTTAGATCTTCGTCCGATATAAGCGTTCTTTCGACGAAAGCGTGTTTATGTTTCATGCCAAGCGTTGTTCCTCCGTTTGAAGGTACACACGTATAACCTTGGGTACGAGGAAAGTGGAACACTGTCCTCTCGCTAAACCGGACTCGTCGATTTCGCTTGGCCCTCTGATAGTCTTCTACGTTTCCCAAACTGTCGGCGCTATCAGAACTAGCTGTACTCAGCGAGTCTTCTTCGTCGAGTTTTCTCTTCGACATTTTCGATTTCCCAGGCTGGTTGTGGTTCAGCCCCGAGGTAAATTACCGAAACGATCGAAAATTCACAGTGGCGACTTATTTTCTATGCGAATTGACAGTTTCGCGAACAGGTGTAGGCATACCATTGAAGGGTAAAATACTATTGGACGGTGGATGTATTGTGTTTGGCCGTGCCGTCAATGAATGGAACGGCTGATGACTCTCATTTATTATTCATCGCTGATTGGATAAGGCTCCTGGTAGCGTGCTCTTATTGGCTAGTGTAGCAAAATAGTTGAAGACGGTTTGACGAAGGTCCGTCCACGTGTTGTGACGGGCGAAAAGCCGATTCAAATCGAAGCTCTTATCTTCACGACAGGTACAAGCCAGGTTAAAACCCTTTTTCCAATAATATAGACGAACCTGGGATCAAAATTCTGGATTATTATTTTCAGATTTTTAAAGCGAGTAATAAAGTGAATAAATGTTGACTTTTTAAATGGTCCTGAAGCATCGACCAAACTTATAATTAACAACACAATACACGAATAGAACAATTAGTCGATGCTGCTTAGCAAATACGGTCACCCTACAAAATATGTTTTGTACTAACATTACCATAATTTTTCCACCAGCAAGAAGTTTGAAATAAAGGCCACCCGAAAAGCTGAAGACATCTCACAGATTTATTTAAATTTCATTTCGGCAGCTTTACTTCCGTTCAGAAAAGTGCGAGGATAGAGTTTTGATATCGCCGGAACCATTAAAATTCTGCCATTTACATGGCTTCCGTTATGATCGTGACGATCGATCGCTTCGAAAAGGTTCTGGTAGCGATCGTAAATTTTAGTAACACGTACCACTGTCCCAAGTTTGAGTTAGTTAAACATTCCACCAAGTGTGCTTGGTCGGTTTTTTTTTGTCTTTGTTTTTTTCAATTGAGCAAGACTGCAACTTGAATACTAGTTGACGCCTTTACTTCAAAACATTGCACACAATGAAAAACAACTCTCTGAAGTGTTGAAACAATTTTAATTTTTTTCTGACTTAACTGTGGTCTGGACTACACTTTGTTTTCAGTCAAACAGAAATCTTGCCTTCGCTTTTGCAATCAGCCGGATCTGATCAACGCTCGCCTGCCTTACGGGTGATTCGTCTTCCTTTTATACAAGTCTAAACTCAAGCTGAGAGAGCACTGGACAGGAGCATCTTCCAGGCCGTCAAGCTTCGTTCCCTGCTCATCACTTGTTTGAGTCAATGCTCCCTGCTCATCGCTTGTTTGAGTTAATGCAGGAGCCCATGACCCGGTCCCCTGGTCATTTAGCCAAGCAATGGTTGTGCGGGTTAGAGAGCTCGAGGTTGCCCAAAATGGGGAAGGAAGCAAAGTAACGCAGGCAGAGTGGTGCCGAAATAATGGGCCGTTAGCAAAATGGTGGAGTAGGGTGGAATCTGCGACGGCAACGTCGTTACTTACAAAGGCTTGAAGATGAATTCATTTAAAAACGTTCGAGAATTGCTCTTAGTTAGCTATGTTAACAACGTCGTTTCTGATAGAGAGTTTGGCCTTCTTTGCTTATCAGTCCAAACATTCCGACAATATGACCCGTTCAATCTCGATGAAATCGATTCCGCCGAATGTAAAGCAGAGTTCCGTGTTGAAAAAGCCGATCTTCCAGCACTCTCTGACTCCTCTCTTGTCTTTGATACGAAACTGTCGTGAATCTATCTGATTTAGCTTTTCAGCTGTAGAATCCCACGCATCACCCCGGCTGATGCTTCCTTTCTTGTAGGAGAATACATCACTGACAACCATTACAAGGAGAGAGGGTTACCCTAGCAAGCGGGTTACCCTAGCATTCGCACACTTCCTCTTTTTTTCCTCCTCGTGTTTACAAGGCAGCTAGGGTTGCCCAGGTAGGCGGGTTACCCTATCTGCATGCTAGGGTTACCCTGGAAGGCGGATTAACATTTTCCCTTGTAAACACTCCAGGTAGGGTTAACTGAAATTTTGCTTGTAAACCAGGGCTATCTTTTGCCCTCCTGCTAGGGTTAACCCGCTTGCTAGGGTAACCCTCCCTCCTTGTAAACAGGCCCTTTGACGTGAGCTGTTTGTTGTCTTTGTTCGCGTTTGCAGCCATGCCTCGAAACTGCAGGGGAGGGTTACTCTCATAAATTACGGATTGGTGTGTGCTAAAGGTTCCAAATGCAGTAAAGGCGGCGCTTTTAAATGAGTGGCATTGTTCAAGGGCGACGTTTTTTTTTCAAATAATCGTACGCGGTGATTTTTTGAGTATTAAAATGTTATTTTGAAGATAAATCAGACATTTTTAAAACGTCACGAGACCCTATTAAACCTATTTTGGGGTTTACGAGATACGGGTATTTATGAAAAAAATAATGAGACACGGGATAGTTTGGGGGAACAATTAATAAGATATGGTATATCTTAATTAATAGGATATGGTATATGGTATATCTTGGTCAGGTATAGCGGGATTATCAAGCAGTAAAAACGCTAATTTTTGCAACTATCGGACCTAAAAATAGCCTGCGTGGCAGGCGCTAGAAAGGGGAAGGGAGTTCGGGCGCGCGCGCGACGAGATGAGCGCCTGCCACGCAGGCTAACTTAAAAAAAAACACTTTTTCGTCATCGCCCAATTCGTTTATTGCAGATCAAATGATCTTTTCTGAAGATTTATTTATAACATGCCGTTTAACTTTTTAGGCACAGCAAATATGTTCTAAAAGCAACTACACCCCATCTACGACGGGGACCATGTTAACAACAAAACACTGTACTGTTATCTCTAGAGCTGCGCTACAAATAGTTGAATGTCACGCAACGCTTCAAACTGTCTCATGACCGAGACCTGAGGTATCGATATTGAAAATGTGTTACCAACAGTACTTCAACTTGCTTTTCGAAGGCAACGTTCCGACAGAGACTTAATCAAAGAGAACGTCCACCAAAGGAAATCGACACAGTTCGTTTACTTGCTGCTTGTGTATTTCGTGACAGCTTTTGTCCCCTCACTGACAGCATGCTTCGCTAACTCGCCGGGTAACAACAAGCGAACAGCTGTTTGGATTTCACGCGAAGAAATGGTTGACTTTTTATTGTAGTGAGCCAGACGCGAGGCTTCCGCTGCTATTCTCTCAAAAATGTCATTGACAAACGAATTCATAATGCTCATAGCTTTGGTCGATATACCAGTGTCTGGGTGGACTTGTTTGAGGACTTTGTAAATGTATGTGGCGTAGCTCTCTCGTCGCTTCTTGTGTCTGACTTTCTTCTCGCCTGGAAGAGATGGCTTCTTCCCTGGGCTCTTCTCACTTTTTTTACCGCTCGCTTTTGGAGGCATTTGAATAAATTTCACTCGTCGGAAAATTGACACCAAACTATACCTATATACAGTAGTTATTATTCATAGAAACACGGGTTATGTCAGCCGTTCTGGTATTTATATTTCGTTGCGCCGAGATCGAAATGTGCCAGGATCAAAAATACTGCAATATGATTGGTTGTTATAACCTACGGACCTCTGGGGAAACAAGAAGTGATGTTGCCCTTCTTACTTCCGTTTACTTCGCGTGATTTGATTGGATAGAAATCGTAGCAGTCGATCCTTTGATGTAAACAGAGATGAAATATTCATCATATTACCAAAAGGTCGTACTTTCGACTCTCCAAATACGTCTTCCTCCTTCGTGCACGTGTCAGGGTGAAAGTAAAGCGAAGTAGACATGTCTGGACGCGGCAAGGGCAAAGCGAAGGGAACCAAGTCGAAGACACGTTCTTCAAGAGCGGGTTTGCAATTTCCCGTCGGTAGAATTCACCGTTTGTTGCGAAAGGGGAACTACGCAGAGCGAGTTGGCGCTGGAGCGCCCGTTTACATGGCCGCCGTATTAGAATACCTCTCGGCAGAAATACTAGAACTCGCTGGGAATGCTGCTAGAGATAACAAGAAGTCAAGAATCATTCCCCGCCATCTTCAGCTGGCCGTTCGAAACGACGAGGAACTGAATAAGCTGTTGGCTGGTGTCACGATAGCTCAGGGAGGCGTGCTGCCAAATATTCAGGCTGTGTTGTTACCAAAAAAATCAGAGAAAGGAAGCAAGGCCGCTCACTAGAAGCTATTCGCATTAGAACTCACTTCAGTAGTTTTCCAACCTGGCCGTTGGTTTCGCAAACACCATGGGGGAAAGAACTTCTTTGCTATTTGATTGCTTGTACAGCTTCAGGCAGTAAATAAGACTTGCTTACATGTAAGAGATTTTAATATCAGTTTCAATATCGTGTTACAGATAAACATTAAGAAAATAAGCTTTTGTTTTTCTTTTGCTTGAATTGTGGATAATTTGTCAATTCAGTTAACCGTGCACTTGGTTTGAACATCTCGCGGTTTGTCTGAAAGAGCACATAGTGAAGGAAAGGCAGTTTATCTTTACAGTACAACCAGGGACACTGATGTTATTTAACGTTCAAATTTTGTTGTTAAGAGAGTTGTGTTGAGCGGTTTTTACCTGCTTTCAATGTATATGCATTACCTGCAGTATTTTGTTGTTTACTCTCATTTGTTTTAGTGGAGAGGGGGGGGGGGGGGGCATATTTTAGTGGGTCCAACTTTCTGAAGGCACTCAAATTTTTCATTGACTATTCTTGACAGGGTAAAGAAATATTGGGTTATCTCTGAGGTACATTGTATCAACAAATTGATCTTTTTGGGTGCTGAAATTTTGTCTTGCCTCCTTTACAGGGGTGCACATGACATCATCTGTGATGGTTGTTTCTGTTAGTAAATGAGTATAAAGTCCTGTGATTTCCAGTAGCCTGCCAAAAGTTGCCTTCATCCCAAAACAGCGTTGAGTTGAGTTGTTGCATCTGGCAAATATTGACCTCTGATATAACAAAAGCATCAGACTGTTCACTGACTAAAACCTGACTGTCCAACAAAAAAGTAAGCCAAAATCAATATTCTCTATGTTTCTACCGAGGCCTATTTAACACCAAAATCTGTGATTTTCCCTTGTACCCTATTTAAGACCAAACCATACCCTTTGGGGTTGCTCATACCTATATAGCCGTTAAGAGAGGTCCACCCCCCCCCCCCCTCCCAGGCAATTGGAGTAAAGATTTTGGAGCAGTGTTAATAGTAAGAGAAATAATTGGCACAGTAGTACATTTAAGTTGGAATTCTGCTGAAACAATTACATTATTTGTTCTGGATTTCCATGAGGCAATAGTTGATTTAGCCTTCAGCTTCATTACCTGTAACTATCATCCCATAGAAATATCAAGAGCTCATAATCTGATCATTGTTAATTAGGAAATAACCCAAAGCAAATAGGCACACTGATTGGTTAAAAACCGTGTTTCTATAACTCCATAGAAACACAGAACTAGCACGAGCTATTGACGTAATGATGGTGTGAACAAAGAATTTACATTTTTATGATCAAAGTAAACAAGTTGTTTTAAACAAGTCCTTTTTCTTCGTCGCAGTATTTTCTAAAAGAAATAGAAAACATGTTCTCCGTGTTCCTATCAAGTTATAGAAACACTCGTGAAAGTTTGGGAGAACTCAAAAAAGCTGTGGAAACACAGCATTCCTCGTTCTCCCAAACTTTCACTCGTGTTTCTATATTTTGATAGAGACATGACACATGTTTTCTATTTCTTAAATGGTATCGTTATTCAGGACGACTGACAATGCAGCTTGTTTGACAAGAAATAATATTGGAAAAAAATTTAGACTTTTCTCAGACCAGGGAAACAATTGGTCCATTTGCCCAACTTTTTTCTGACCAGAGGGAACAAGATGTCTGTTAAAGCTAAAAGAAAACAATTAAATACCATAATCTGACAGCTAATTATAATTTTGGGAAATTTTTATTCAACCACATGTACTCATTATCAACACAATGTATACAATTCAGCTAACAATAAAAACCAAAATAATTTTGTTCATAATATTACATATTCAGCAGCTAGGATTATAGTGTTCCTTTGTATCGCAGATCTGTCCTAGGACAACTGATGTTATTTTAGTTTACTGTATGTGCCAAACAGGAAGCTAGTGACTGTTGGCAAATTAGACTAACAAAAAGAATCTGACATAAATGTGTAAACACTAAAATATGGTTTGAGAATTATGAATGTTTTGTTGAGTTCCTTATTTCGGAGACGTGAACAACTATTCAATCCAAAAATAATTAATATACTACAATAGAAAGTACGTCTGAAAATTATACAAAATGTAAATATAAAGAGCGTACTGTTGACAAGTATAAAGAAAATATTATTGGACCTCAAATTTACAATAATAACTTTTGATGCATGATCTAGATAAATCTAAAAGCCAGCTGATAGATAAGGAGTCAAGAATAGTTCCTCTGCACAACAGATAATTGATTATCACCAAGGAGACGAGAGTTCACTGGTAGAAGACATGTTAGATTGAGTAGAAAACACAGCAGGCCAAAGGATAAAGTCAACAATAATTTAAAGGCATTTCACATTTAATGTTTATGGGTTCAAGAAATATTTATAAACTTTCAAAAAATATGCAAGTAAATAGACGTACATGTAGTTGGAACAACTCTCAATTGCAAATGTGACTGTTTCTGTATCCACAATATTATTTTGATTTTTGTTCAAATCTTCACAATTATTTTTATCAACTTAAAAATGTAATTGTGACAATGCTGGCCGACACTGTGAAGATTCATCAGAAATGTCAGCTTCCTTACTTGAAAATGTGTTACAGACAGCATTGTAGTGAAATGCAGCCTTTTGCAGTGAGGAATGATAAATTACAGTGAGGCAACTCCAACCAAAGCAACCCAAGCAAATATTTTGAAAATTGACCAACAGCTTTTCACAATAATGTTAAATAAGAATTTTGTCAGGTGTCTTTGGTTGCAGTAGTCTTACGGTAACTTGATAATCCTCATCACGTCTGTCAATGCATAAGGTCACAGTCACACTGTAAATGAGGAGTAAATAGACCAAGGATGATGTCAATTGGTGCATTGCAGTCATAACTTAAGAGCCAAAAACTAATGACGTATGGATCATGTAGTTTATCATGTCCCCTAATCATTGCCTTGAGTGCAGCATTTCTTTTAACATTCACTTTCTGTTAGAATGAAACAAACTTAGTCGCTACGCTAAAATTCCTTGTCACTTTAACACAAAAGAAAAAAATCATTCTTCCGTAAATTGAGTTTGCAGTTGCCATTTCTTGGTCAGCTGGTTTTCAAAGAGATTGCCCTATAACTATTCTGTTTGCATTAAAAGAATATGAACAGGTTGTGTTTCTTTCTACTGATATTTCCCAGAAAATAGATTCTTTCCATTAAAAACAGTACAATAACATTTTTAGCTAGTTTTAAAGAAACTCTTGAATAAATCAAAATCCAAAATCCAAACTCTGTATTCTGTATTCTGAAACTCTGTATCATGTATCATGTTCAAAACTATACTTAAATTAAAGATGTCAGTATCAAATCAACATTTTAAAACTTCTGTTCACAGAACTTCTATGCAATAGTTCAAGAGGTTTTACACAACACTGAACTCCTAATTTAAAGATAACACCATCAAAATGAATATACACAATGAAATTTAACTGTACAATACAACTTCAAATTTCTCACAAAAATGGCTTCATATATGCTTTCTGCAATTAACTGCTACCATTTTTATAAATTACTTAACACCTACTGGTAGGTAATAATTATTTTAATTAAAAATAACTCCTTGGGAACCACTCAATAGTTTGTTACTCAGCAATATAAAGTTCACAGACCCCATTTAAAACAAAGCAACCTGGGGTATTAAATTAATTCTGAAGATGCACTCATGTACAGGAATTTGGTTGCTATGCTAAATATCTTAGAAAATGTACATTTGATTAAGTCGGGAAGCCACTTATTAATTGGAGAGAAACTCAAGAGTTCTGCCAAGCTAATTCTTGCAGTGGATCAGATGATTCTGGTAGTTTCTGCATGTCAAAAATACAAAACAGAGAATGTTTAGTAGACATCAGGGGTCTCATTAAGGGACGTCACTCCTTGACCACCTGAAGAAAAATGTTTCCTATAAAGAAGTTCAGTTCAAAAAGTATTGCCTGCCAGTAGAAACCAAAATCCCTCCCACTGAAAATGTTAATGAAACTTTATCAACATTATATTTATTACATATGAAACAAAGTATGTACAATGTCTTGCCCTTGAACAAGAGATGAAAACCACATGTTTTACCCTTGATGGGTAAGGCTATCCCTGTTGTTTCCATGCTCAGAGCAGTTACATGAACACTGTACATGTAGTTGCTCATGTAATTCTAGGCAATCCAAAAATCAAGGGGAATAACATATTATCTGTTTTAAAAACACGAGTGAAAGTTTCGGACAGAATGAAAAATGCTGCAGAAACACAACCCACAGGTGAGTCTTTCTCAAACTTTGTTAATATCCTTCTGGTAGATACTGCAAGACGGAGGAAAAGAAACAAATATACAGTGGAACCCTTTAATACAATCACTAATGGGCCCCAAAAATCTGGCCCTATTAACAGGGTGGGCATATTAAGGGGTTCTCTGAATAAAATATCGGACTGAACTTTTGTTCAGGGCAGAATAAAGTGGCTGCAATAATGAGGTGGCCATAAGACAGGGTTTCACTGTACTTGTTTATCGCTAGGAAAATGTAAATTCTACAAAATGATCAAGGCAAGTTATTAAGGCAGGGCAGACTGGCTTAACAGTGACATAACTGTACCTCATTTTCTTGTTGCTCTGTTTCCTCAGTAGATCTTGCTAAGTCATCAGAATCCTCAGCACCTATCTGTTCTTGATCACTGTAACCTTGAGATTCTAAATCTACCCTCCTTTCATTTTCTTCAAATTCCTGTGTTGTATTTTCCAAATCCGTATCAACAAGAGAGTCTGTGGATGACAACTCTTCTGCAACAGTCTGATCAAAGTCATTTAGTTCTTCAGCACTATCAATGGTTTCAGTTCTATTCTCTAGATTATCACCACATGTCTCATTTAAGTCTTCCGCTCTGTTCTCTCCATCATCTGGTGTTTGATTGTCAAGTTCTAAATCTTCCTCTGGGTCATAGCTCATATCTTGATAGTGGTCCTGTGCTGTATGTAAAGATGCGACATGGCATTCATATGTTAAATCTAACACATCTTCCTCAACACCTGCAAAGTACCGAACATCCCTGTCTGGGTCCCGCTGAAGCCTTTGCATAGCAGAGTGAACAGCATCTTTTCCTTCGCTATCTGTTTCTTTAAAGTAATCTGCACAACAGGGAAAAAAGCAAAAAGATACATTGCAGCATTTGCAAAACATCCTCTGCTATGTTAGGGCAAAGTGAAAGCAATACTGTTAGATGTTGACATCATCATTATCGTCATCGTAGGTCATGCCCAGTACAGAGGAAGGTACTATAACAGGGTTCGACATCTCCGCTAGCCCGATAGCCCGAGGCTAGTCAAAATTTTGTCGGGCTAGTAAAAAACCACGTTTAATAGCCCGCTGGCTAGTATAAAGATCGAAATAAATTAGATATGATAGATAAAGTTAGTTTACCTGAAGTTTACAGTTGATTAAAAAAACAAGAAAGTTTAAAATGTAACGATAATACCAATAGAGAAGGCATAAACCTATCATCTTCTGGTGTCTTTTTTATCTTGCGTGTCGTTCGTAAACATCGCTAGATCCCAGACTCTGAGCTTAATGGTTATTGTCTTCCCCAGTCTTCTCCCTATCAACGTTGTGATGCCTTGCACATCGCCTTGCTCACAGGCCTTCTGATATTACTGGATGGTGCGATTTCGCACAATCGACCTCGGATCGCATCCGATCGCACAATTCACAAAAAATCGCATAATTCACAAAAGATTGC
>OZ026606.1:24506772-24526772 GCA_964020085.1 Micromussa lordhowensis
ACATTATTCACAAAATCAACCATAAATAAACAATTTTATTACACCCGCATAAGCACGCCTTTTTTAAAGATCATTTACCTTGAAAAAGCCCCAAAAACGTCTGTCACCTTCGATTTCGTAAATATTCGAAGTTTGCATGTCGGGGGCCTGGTACGAGTCTCATTCTTAAAGAGTTGCCTATTGATGAAATGCAAACCATCTCTTTCTTTGCTTTGACCAATCAGAATTGCCAGTATATATCGACCACGCAGTGATCCAAGCGATGTTCATTCCGATTGCAAAATGTAATTTCTTTCGTGAAATTCGAACAAACGTCCCTCGAGGATAAGTTTGTAGTGATTTCTTTGACTGAAAAGGTTAAATCACACCTTCTGCCAGATTTAACTGCCAAAGGTAGAGCAAGAGAATACAGTTTTTTACGTGGACGATAGGCTGAAGATGCAACGTCTTTCGCAGCCGGAAGTCCGTGATGGGCAAGCACCTTAAGTCTTTTTTATCGCCATTTATCCGTAGATGTTTAATTTTTGTCCCTTGATGTTCAGTTTGTCTTTGGAGCAGCCTTAAAGTGGTTTTCTTCCTCTAAAACCTAGTAAAGTATGCTCAAAATAGCTGAGGAAAAAATCGCACAATTTGCATAATTTATCGCATAATAGCCCATTCTTATCGCGTAATCTGCCTCGAAAATATCGCGTAATTTGTTTTGTTATCGCACCCTGTCAGAAGGCCTGCTTGCACGATCGCTTCGCACTTGAAGCGATTGTAAAGATGGAGAGATTTCTGACCAGATCAAGAAAACGAGGCCTACGAGATGCTGACATCAATATTTTAATAATTTGATCTAGCAGTAGCAACTATAATTGTAAACGTGAACTGAAGCTCAATTTAAGACACATCAAGTGAATGTGAAACGAACATTTTGTTAGCTTTCTACTTAAATGACACATTATGCTATCACATTGAAAGAAAAAATGCCATTCTTTATCATTTTAAAAGACCTTGCCTATAAGTTTAGAGGAAGGTTTGTGTGTTTGGGGTTGAAGTAGACCTCGAGGGAAATTTTTCTGGGCTACCAAGTTTTGTTTCGGGCTAGTAAATTCTAGATATCACTAGCCCGGTGGCTAGTAATGCAGGTAGCCAGGTGTCGAACCCTGCTATAACATCTTAACTTTCCTCTCCTCTGCAGGAGGTTGGCAGTTTCGACTCTGTGGAGAAAAAACCACCCTGTCCCCTAGGAAGTCTCTGCAGAGGAGAGAGAGAGAACTTTCCAAATGATATGCTGTGCTTGAAATGAAATGTACCTGATAATAAGACACCTTGTGACAAAGTCCTGGCTAGACTAAGTCTCACATTTGGAACAGGATCAGAGAGAAGAAATAACAGGCTTGGTAAAAACTCTTGACTAAACTGTTCTCCAGATTCAACATTCTCTTCTAGTAGATTTTGGCATAGCTGTGCATACCTATGAAAAGAATTAAGTGTTACAGTGTGACTACTCAAACTGAGAGAGTATTCCTTAGGGGCCTGTGTTGTTTGGGTATTCATAAATCCTAAGCCAACTGTAATCGTGGGATGTAGGGTTTACTAACATGCTACTACATGTAAACTAAGGATGTATGGTTGGAGCTGTGACAAAATTTCAATACGATTCCCTCTCAAGATAGCTTTGGCTCAGGTTTGCAAAACAGAGTTCCTACCTCACCCAGTTGATAGCACTATACAAACTACTAAATATATACTTATACTAATAATCATCTTTATTGAGGAAACTTTTTCATAAAAAATATGGTTTTCAAAAAGGACCTCGAAAAAAAGATATAAATAGTAAGAGCAATAAAGCTATAAAATTGTAAAGAGATTAAGATTAAAAGATACAAAAAATGCACAAAAAAATTAAAAATATGTATAAGTAGAAATTAAACCTAAGTAGCTATATTAAAAACTTAAAAACATCACGTTTAAAACTATTTACACTCTTTGAGTCCTTGATCGTCTGACTGAGGGAGTTAAAATCGAAGACGGCATGATATTGTGTTCTTTGCAGCCCCCAATTTCTTTTGACTCGCGGTAATCTAAAATTACCTTTGTTACGTGTATTATGCCTATGAAGTACGTCTTGTCTAATCAAGTCCATATCGTGATTAATTAGGCCATTGATGCATTTGTACACGTGCACACACCTTCTTTGAAATCGCCTTTTCTCTAGAGGCAGCCACTTGAGAGTGGCTAATGCCTCAGTGGAGGATGAATACAATGGTCTGTTTAAAATAACTTTAGCGGCCTTATTTTGCAAAACTTGCAAACATACTGCGATATGTGAAGTACATGCACAACACACAATAGAGTACCGCTCAAAGGTAAGTTACCACCTCTCGTCTCATTTCTTGCGAGACGTTTCTCGTTACTCGCGAGACGCGTCTCATTCTCTCGAGAATCACTGAAGCATTTAGTGTGGCATATATTACGCGTAAGAAAACGGACATGTGTAACGGTTGCTGCTCTGCAGTTCACTGGCAAATTGATGGGACAGTCCAACATAAGAAATGCATCGGTTTTATATCTGCATAAAATACATGTATAAGAAGAGTTACATGCATTTCAATTCATGCGAACACGAGGGCAAAGAGTTGATTTTGCGAATCTTGTTCTCTATAATTTTTCAATCCTGATACTGTGAGTATTTTGGCACTAGATATCATTTACTCATAATTCAGTTGCCTACATTTGTTTGCTCTCCAATAACCTCTAACTGGTCAGTACAAAACGCAGACTGCAGACTGCAGACCGGGTACAAAATGCAGAGTAGGTACAAAATGCAGACTGAGTATACATGTAAATAAATACGTGATGGAATGTCATTTTATAACTTACCTGGTGTCACGCAATCATCATTTTTCATGAACATAAGCATTATTGTGGAATATTCCTTACTCGTTTCTTAATTAAACAGAGTGGCCAGGCCACAGTCGTTCTTAAATAAAATTTCGAGCTGCTTACTGATCTGCTAGCTGACTTGTTGATCTCCAAAAAGGCCGCCATGCTGCCGAGACTACCCATCCTCTATGTCATATTGCGTGTTGCTATTTTCAAATGTAAAATTGAGTCTTCATATTCACGCGCAAGTAGTATCCGTGACAACACAGTACTCTGTAGGGTCTGTACCTTTTTAACCGATATACGTGTCCATTTGGATGAGAAAATGCGAACTAAAACCCAAATTGTTCCTTCAACTTGGGTTAGTGTAAAATGAGGTTGACTCGCCTACACGACTCCTACGGTTCGTGACATATGCACATTTGCCGTTCTCTGTTCGGTCTCTCGACCTTTTTGTTGCTTCACTCGTGTTTATGAAGGGAACTTCATGTTGTGTTATAAAGAGGAATTTTTAGTAGAACTGAGCCGTTAGACAGTGCTATAGCAAATTTAGAGGTCACTGGTCTGCAAATAGTTTCCGCTGTTATTGGCATGTCGCTTTGCAGAATTTGACG
The DNA here is from genome assembly GCA_964020085.1 of Micromussa lordhowensis. Lineage (NCBI taxonomy): Eukaryota > Metazoa > Cnidaria > Anthozoa > Scleractinia > Lobophylliidae > Micromussa > Micromussa lordhowensis. Next base: position 24,510,258 of record OZ026606.1, read on the forward strand.
CCTCTGTAATTTGCCATGTGTTTATGCAGGCTCATTTCTAATGCAAGATATGTCTCCAAGAACTTGCTTTCAAGGGGCAAAATATGAAATTTACCGAGAACACATTGCTTACTTGCATCATATAGTGTGACGCTGGGCCGGGCTATTTGATTAAAACTGCATGCAAGTACAGTATGTAGATTCTTATCACGGATATCATATTTGTCCTCTTAAAATGACATTCCATCACATATTTACTTATTTATCCTCAGTCTACATTATGTACCTAGTCTGCAGTCTGCATTTTGTACCTACTCTGCATTTTGTACCCTGTCTGCAGTCTGCAGTCTGCAGTCTGCATTTTGTACTGACTGAACTGCTAACTCAAACAAACACTAAATTTTGTGTACAAGAAAAGTGTTCCGACTTTCAACACGCGCCGTAGACAATTGTCTTTTCATGTAAATGGAGTCACAAAAGCGTCAAGGAAATCATTAAAGAAATTATACCTCTGGTACTGTATGGTACAAATTGTTCATTCAAACGCCAATTTAAAAAAAACATACCGGTATATCTTTGAAAACAGGAGTTTAAATCAAGGTTTCTCAGATGTGCCGTTTGCAATACACTGTAGTTTCAATTTCTTCTGCCAGGGAAAGTTTCATCTAGCGTAGGAGACAACGAGTCAGTAACGCAATGAACTTTCCCACGCGCGAACGTAAACACTAAAAATATCTCCAGTTCTATTTGGCATAAATCGTTCATCCAAATGCCAAAATACTATGTCTTTGAAGACAGGAGTTTTAATCAAAGTTTTTGAGATGCGCCGTTTGCATTAATTTCAGATTTTTCTAAAAAGCGAGTCAAGGTTTGATGGTCAATCCGTTCACGTATTGGTACTTCCAGTGCACTCGCGATAAACGAGACACGTCTCGTTTCTCTCGAGACGAGTCTCGCGGGAAACAAGGTGCGTCTCGCAAGACAGTGGTAACCTACATTTGAGCGATACTGTAACTTAAGGAAACTCACGCTTGCCGCCTGGTCCACTGTGGGCTGTGAGCAAACTTATTGATGATATCACAGACATACTTATGTGCTGGCCCCTCTTCAGGACAGCTGTGAAGCCTTTGCAGCAACACACCAATCTACAGGAGGAAAATTTAAACACTGCAGTTCTACACATTAACTTAAATTTGTTGATTTGAGATCTCTTGATGATGAAAATAAGACCAATGAGTGACAGTGTTGTTTACAGCAGGCAAAAATCATTACTGTTCATTAGTGCGATTCATAGCTTATTAAACAAGTGCAAGTACAGTGTACATGTATGTTTATAAGTCAACAGCAACGGTACTGACCAGTTTAAATGCTATTGTTCTGACATCCGCCACTCTGTCAGTTGCAAGTGAAATGGCAATAGGACAAATATACTGGAGTACTTGCTTGGGCTCATAAAGCTCACAAAGTGCCATCAGCTGCCTGAAACCAAAAATATAATTACTATGTTGGCATGGTGTTGTATTACCTCTGGAAAAACCCTAAATTCCTAATTATATAGAAATTTGGAAGCTTCAATTTTTGAGAGACAAGAATGGCTTTGAAACAAATAGTAAACAAAACAGCTATTACAAGTGAATAAATGAAAGATCACATAATTATTTGAATTGCAGAGAAATATATGACAACGTGATTGATCATCACAGTTGTTGTAGCTGTTGTAAGGAAGAGGCAACAAACTTACTCTGCCAGCTCAAAGCGGAACCTCCAATTCCTATTATTGTCTGTTGTCAGGAAGTCAGTTAACATGGGAAGGTAGTCACCTCTTATATCACATGGGAGAAGCTGTGAAATAAAATCAACAATCAGTGAAGGGGAACACAAGCTGTAACTATAATGTGCTAGCCTTAGTTATGTTTATACTAGCCCTGTGACCTCTGTTCCCCCTAATGTGCACTAGAAAAAACTAATTTGATCAATTAATTTCAAATTGAACTAATACTAACAATAATTTCATCTTCTGTAGAAATTCTGTAATTTAAAATTTCTATACAACTTTTCTCCCAAAGCTTCACTAGCAAAGGATAAATTCACTATTCACTATCCTGACTGCAAAATCAGCTACCCCAGGCTAAAGGAGTGCTGGATAATTAACAATACATGTATAGACATGTATTTGCGTCAGCCAGACACATGGGTGATAAGAATATGGTGTAGATAACAAATTTATCTCCAAGCCTGAGGGGAGAGCATCTTCATGTACATATCAGATCCATACTGTAGAGTACAACAATATCATTCTGCGACTTGGGCAAGAGCTTAATAAAGTGAGAATAACCAATTCACTTCCATTGATAGAAGATGTAATTTGTGATAATTGGTATTGACATAAATTAATATTTTGCTGACACAGAACAGAAAACTGGGTGTGAGCGTAGTACTCGAACGCTCATGGGTAGTATGTTTGTAAAAAGAGACTGTTGAAAAACTTGTGACATTCTACGGTCAGCCTTGCCACTAGCACTTTCCCATAAGGTTTATTTTTATTGTGTAAATAGTGTTAACTGATTTATTTTTCATTTTGTTGTTTATAACCTTACAACCCCAAAGGTGGTGCCACTGCATTTGGTCGGGGTACACAGTCCCTATTTTTCCTAATAAGAGGTTTTTGGGGTTAACATCTGGCTTCAGAACATACATGTATAGGATGTTATTTGATGTATCTCTTATCCACTTTGTTGTACATTTATTGTCACAATTAAAACATATCTTGGGCCTGACTGACCAACACGCCTACATGTACGCCTAAACCTTTAAGTGCATTTGGTTGTGTTAATGCTGACAGCAAAGCATGTACATGTATCTCTTACCTTGATGAAATCTGCTAAATGCTTTAAAACCCCTATTCGCACCTAGAATCATTATGAAAATTAGACCGATCAAATTGAGAAATATTCTCATGAAATTACAAAGATTATTCAACTTGGACATTTTGCTATACACATTGAAAAGAAACATCAAAGCACAAAAAAGTTACAGAAACAGAAAACAGTACGGAAAAATAATTACACATTTAAGGGAACAAAAATATATCACATCTGCAAGTGTAATTCTCGATGTCTGCTTTTCATTCTTACCTCATCTAAGTCTTTAAGAAAGCTATTAAAAGTTGGTACCAATTCAATTCTGGTTATTTCACTTCCAAGAACTAATGCAAGCTCATGTATAGAGAATGCTAATGTTCTGCGGACCTTCCACTGAAAAAAGAAAGGATTCCACAAGTTAACTAGTGTAACTGAGTAGTAGGTAATCAGATTTGACTCTGAACACCTCAAGTCATTTTCTTCTTTTCACAAATTCACTAGTTCATTCTGGAGAGTTTAGCAGTAAACATAACTGTAATTAGAGTATTTTTGGATTGGAATACAATCATAAACAATTCCATGACCTTCTCAAAACCGTGCTGTAATCATAGGATACTGCAAGCCTGTCTGCCTAGTTACTTGATGTAACAGCCACTGAAGAAGAGCTAGCACTGAGAAAGGATGTCTTGTCTCTCAAGGAGTGCTGAATGACAATACAGTGCACAAGTAGTGTCCCGCACCCGCATTTACTTGGCCAAGGTCAAGGGTAGTACAAGTAATTTATCCCAAATTAATGGCAAATAAATACATGTACCATGTATAAATAAACTATGTAGAATGATATGTAACATGTAGCATCTTACCTGCATATCAGCAATAAGAAGCTCATATGTGTCTCTCAAACAGGGCCAGTTTTTACGACCTAATGTTAAAGTCACTGCAGGTAAACTGAAGGCACAGTGCCGTACAATTTCAGTGTCAATGGTCTGTGCTTTAGCAGGTTCCGTCATTGAGATATAGTGGTCAAGTAGAGTTTGAGGTATGACATTCTGAAATGCAAGGTCAGCTACATGTAGTAATTAATTACAACAGTTGAAACTGAAAGGTTAGCAGACTGAGGCAAATTATAAATGTCAGGCTAAATCCTGGGTTATTTTAATGACAAGATAACCAAACAACTAACACTTGGTACACAGACCGGATATAGAACGATTTCACATGACGTCACGGCAGCCATATTGGTGTTCCAAAACAATGAGACCGCGGCCAAGTTGGTGTACCAAACCAGTCCCGTGGGAGTTGAACTCTTTGTTCAACAAATTTGCACGTGAGCTGGCCACGTGAGTGAAAACGCTCTATACTCAATGCTCCTTTGGACTGATGCTCACTCATGATCGACTTACAGTGTACCTAACTTCTCTGAAAAAAACTCTTACAGTGCTAAGTTCTACACATACTTCAACCAAGCCATAAAAGGAACTTCTGGGCAAATCAACCATTAGCATTTGAGCATTCAACGAAAAAAATGGGCAAATATGCATGTACAGTGTATACTGTTTCTGTAGCAGGTTGATTAGTTGTTGATTTCATTTGTTAAAGACTGCTATACTTTCACATAATTTTGTTGGGTGGGCTTGAATGGAACAGTTGTAAGTTGCAATTTGTTTTGCCATGTTGTACTCCACCAAGAAAATGACAACACGTCATACCAATATTTATTAAGTGGATGTTGTGCAGGAATCAGAAACAGGAATTATAAATGTAATAGTTTGTACTTGACACCAGAAGGGTTACAGTAATAGTGTACCTGCACAGGAGGGGCTGTTATGTGATCAGCAATGAGAAGATCCTCGTCAAATGAAGACGTATGAGCTAAATTAAGTTTCCTGTAGTCATCATAATCAAAACGACCAATACCATCCACATGAGAATGAAATTCATCAGTAAGAGAATACAGAGGAATGCCATCTTCCTCATCACTATCATCATCACCGTGCATAAATGACAGCTTTGGATGGTGATGATGATGGTGATGATGTTGAGGTATAGCATCGCTATGGTGATGTATATCGGAGGATCTGCTTGTTTCACCTTCGCCCAATGCACTTGTTTCAGATGTTAATTCCTTATCACTCATAGATTTTACTTTTTCAACACTTGCAAGATCTTCTGCATCTAGTTCAACTTGTGGTAAAGGTGTCCTCCAATACAGAAATGAATCAAAGTACTTATCGTCAACCTCATCAAGGTCCGTAGTCATATTCTTATGGCAATTTCCTGATTCTTTTGAGCATGCATGATCAAGAACATGTCTGCTCTTGCTTTCTTGTGACTGCTTGTGTACATCTGGTTCATTTGATATGATCTCCGGTGGTGATATGTAACCAGAGTCTGTGGTACGAGCCTCGGGTGATGGCTGTCGTTCAGCTTGCCTGTTTTCTTCATGACTGACACTGAAAAATATCACATACAATTAACATAAACAATCCAAGGAAAATAATTATCTGTGAAGCGAATGGTTGATGGTTCAAACAGCAGTTTGTTAGTGTACGATAGGGAACAAAGAGTGTTTTATAATGCATTGCCTTTATTATGTATATCTTGGCATCAAACAAAAACACTGCACAGGTGTGATAAAGAGGTGCCCACATAACATGGGCATCTATAAAGCAGGATAACCATGTCTGTGTACCACAAAGCTCGAGTATTGCTTCTCTCCCTCTTCTTTATGGCAAAATTGTTTGGCAAAGTGAACCTTCGATTAACTAATGAAAGAACTGGTGGAGAACAGCAACAACACAAGTATCGTGAGGATAAGAAAACAAGCTTTACGTGCTCACTTACTCTTCAGATGTAGAATCTTCAGTTGTAGTTTGACTTGCTGTTGCTTCCGCCTCTGTTTGTGTTGGGGATGAAGGAGTTTCTATTTCTCTCTGGGGTAGGGCACACAAAACCCCTTCCTCGTTTATATAAAAACCACTCTCTCCTGGGTCTGCAAAAGTGGAAATGAAAGGACCAAGGCTTTGGTAGGCAGCCATCTGAACCTGAAATACAAAACATGCTTTATAATTGCAGTGCTCCAATATTACAAAAGTGAGAGGCTTATCCAGTACATCTAAAACATTCAGGTCCAGGTTCGTGGGGTATAATAAAAAACGCTCAAAATGTTTTATTTCAAATAAATGCCACTTTCTGAAAATCACAAAAAATGATACCCAGCTCGAAAAGCCAGTCTTTCAGGTTCCCTCAAAATACAAAAAAATTGCTGATCCACAACATTTAACTCCCACAAGACTTAAGTGCCACACAATAGAAAAAGACACAAAAATCTATCAATGAAGCTTTTGAGTACATACCCATCTTGACTTGTCACACAGCAAGCTGACAAAACACTGAGACAGCTCATTCTTTCTCATCGTAGCAGGACTTGCAGTGGACACACTCATGAAACATTCGGCACAAGCCTGAGTTTGTTGAAAAATTAAATTCTGATTGATTAATACTATGTATGACCAAAAGAAAGAGGTCATAACGAACACTGATGCTAGTATTTTGTACATGTACATGCAAGATGAGATTCAAATAAGCAACAATGTTGCAACCAGCAACAAACAGTTTGAATCCCTACTCCACTCTTGAAAAATTATCATCAAAATCTTACTTCTGCTTTCAATAAATCATAGAACTTTACACATTGTTTAACCAATTTGAGGGGAGAAATTACAAAGTGGATGCTGTCTTTTTTTGACATGCCAACAAACTTATTCACATCTAGCACTGGTTACTCACGTCATCAAAATCTTACAATTCCTTGACCTCAAATTTGGACAGCTGTATATTCAATCATAGTATTAAATTAAAATAAACACACCTTTCGCACACCCCACACTCCATCTTGACACAACTTGAAGAAAACTGGAAGCTGCAGTATAAAAATAAATAAGTTGCTAATTTTATCGAGGGACAGCTGGAGAAGGACAATTTACACCTGTAGCTGTGAAGAAATAAACACGCTGTCAATGTATAACTGGTACTAACCATTCCTTCACTCGTCAATTCAGGTCCAAGAACACTGCACATCTCACCAAAGTTTGAAGCACAGACCTAAAGAGGATATAAATTAACTTACAGTATTATCCTACCAAATGTGACGTAGATCTGTAGTTGGCTACAAACAGCTTCATGTACACATGTGCCAAGTACTCTAACACAAACAGGAGGGAAACTAAAAACAGTAATGGGAACTCAACACATTCCTGTATTTGGCACAGTTCACGAGTTCTGATTCGTTTACAGTATTTATTCTATTACAGTATTTATTTACCACAAAATACAAGTAATACTAAAAAAACAAGGCGATCACACAAAAGCAAATGCAAGTGGTGAGGAAGCCCAAAAAGGAAACCATGGGGCTTATAGATATTGGGCTCCTTGTTATCTTGCCTGTACATGTACACATGTTTGTTGTGCATTAACTACTGTGCTTGAGATTTTACAATGTCAGTCATTTGAAAAACACTCTGAAGGCCAAATTTAGACAGTAAAACTTTGCCATTTGTGGGTTTTGCACCACACACTGTGCAAGCCATGCAAAAAAAAACACAACTTTAGACATAATACATCATTTGATGCTGACATTGTTGTAGGGTCTCAAAGCCTATTTAAAATCCCACAACATTTGTTTTGGTCATATACAAAAAGTGCAAGAAACAAACAATGCACATGTACAGTGTAGGCTGTACTTAGAAAACATGAAATCATACTTCTAAAGACTCGCAAGTTTGTCGCAACTTGCAAAGTTATACCAGCTAAATCAGCACCAATCTGCAACTTGAAATATTTTCTTGTTTTCTAATTGGTGTACATATTTCTGTATATTAGTATCTGACTGAGCATGTTACTGACCTTTCTGACGTGAAACAAAGGATCAGAGCACAGAAGCTCAAACCTTGGTAGAAAGTACCGCTCTGTGATATCTCGTCCAACAAGCGGAGCCATCTTACTCATTAACTAAAATAAAATATCATAAATATAACTACAACAGTTACTAGTGTACAAGAAGCAGGGATATTATGAAAGACACTCAACAGACAACATATTTTTAGATGGTTTTGTCTAGATATACATGTACCATACCTTCACATATGAAATCAGTGGTACTCTTAGATGTACAAAACTCTACTCGTTGACAAACAAGATTAATGACGTGATTTACACGTAGGGCATTCTCATCTAGGGTGGAGAGGAGGTGGTTGAGTAGGTACCCTCTATGGAGGATTATTTCCATTCTACAATAATTAATTAATGACTCTAGCCAGAAATACATTTTTGTATTTGTATTATAAAGGTATTAGTACTTACTGCAACTGCTTCAGATCTGTTGTCGTCATTACTCTCTCCTGCTGTTAGCTGAAGTAAGACAGGACACACCTGGTCTTCAACATCCTCTAAGAGCAAGAAGTCAACATAAAATGTTAACACAAGACTACTTTAACAGCATCACATAAAATGTTAACATTGGACTACATGTACTTAAATAACATCACATAACATGTTAACACAAGACTACTTTAATAACATCACAGAGTTGCTCAAAAACTTCCTGCTTTTAAACTAGCCCTACACAGTGCACAATCTCCAGCATACAGTCTCACGCCCAGATTGGATTAATCAGCCACCTTTGGAAACATTCCGGCAATCAGTGAAGCCATGGTCATCGTCGACACCAATGAATGAACCATCATAACCAGATAATTATTTGGAAGGTACAGTATGTTGTTTTCACATTGCCAAACATTTTCCATTGAAAAGAATGTGATGGGTGTACCGGAAATGCATGCAGGTTTCAAAGTGCAAGGTGGACTACAAATTCAGATGTTGCTTTTCTCAAAGTTTCTTACTGTGTGCTCGACATAAACGAAGCACCCAAAAGCCAACTTTAATATATTGTTATCTTCAGTGAAAGTGACCCCAGGGTTTGCTAAACTTTAACGACTAAAGCAGCATTTCTAAAAATACACAAATTATGATCAGTAATTTCAGTTTCACCTCTTTCAACAACTTCCTGTTCCAACAGAACTAACAGAGCAGCTTGACTTGTTTTACGAACCTAACCAACACAAACAAATAATACAGCAAGCTTCTAGTCACAGAAATTGAAATTGTCCAAACTTAAGTGTCTGGTTACATGAAACTTCAAAAGGATTGATTGCAAGCTAGTATTTTATAATCTTCATGTAAACATGTGACAACAGAGTAATGGTCGCCATTGTCAATAACATTTCATCTTGCTGTAGCTTTGATTAACCCACATTTGCATTCTTATGTCCTGATCAAAGCAGGAAAAGACATTTTTGAGCTTAAGTTTGTAAATCTTCAGTCCTCTAATCTATTAACCCTGACATTTACAGCATTGATACATGTATATTGATTTTAATGAACCACTATGCCACAAAGCCAAAAGGATTTCCTTGCCCAATATCCATCTTACTAGTCTAATGCTCAGTAAACAAACTAAAGAGTAAAACATGTAGTCCTTCCAACTGTACCTGATTATTGAGATCGGTTAAAAAGCGGAGCACGATAAATAAAATATACTGTGGCACAGCTTCCATCATAGAATGATGTTCATAACAGTATACTGCTACATGAGGAACCTGTTCCATAAGCTCAACTCTAACAGATGGTTCTAAAAAATATTCCAATAAATACATTATTCGTAACAGTACAAACAAAATCAGTTACAAGGGTACACTAGCAACATGCTCAGGCATGCCACTGGTGAGACCTAACACATAACACAACCAGAATATGGGTATATTAATTCATAATTTTATAAATGAGCTTTTGCTTCCATACTGCGGCAAACAGAGGCATGTTATTACACAAGGTAGAGTAAGAGTACAGTACTGCCATAATTTCTTATCATTTTTTCGCAACAAAAGTCACAGAAAACACCACCATATGCCTTGAAATATTTTAAAGGGTCCACTTTTCATAACAATTATTGTATATAACATATAACATGTACACTGCAACAGCTTCCGTAAAAAAAATGCCAACTGTAAACAACTTGCGATGAGTTTTGAACTTGCCTCATCACAGTGCAGCAGATTTCCAAAACAAGTTGCAGAAAACATACCCTTTACAACACTACTGCTCAGTTACGAAAAACAAATAATGAAATTTGTATTTACTTCGACATAAACTATAGTGTTTTTATTTTCTCATACTTTTGCACATCACAGATAAGTGCAAGGATTCCTGACATATCAATATTTTAAATGTCTGGGTTAATTTTTCAGAATTTCCACTTATTTGTTCTCCTTCTTTGAGTATGAAACTATTATGCAGTTGCACACATACACTGTACATGAACATGTAAGTTTATGTGCATATCAGATAAAAAAATTTGATCGTTTTTAACTTTAAATATTTTATCAACTGCATCTTTTGAAGAAATAACATAATAATTTATTGGAGGGGGTTAACATAAACAGAGACAGCTTGTCCAGTAGCAAAGTATCAAACGACGTCACATAATTATGGCCCACACAATTAGGACAATATCGTTATTTCAAGAAGCTATTTTATCGACATTCTGGTAAATAAAAGGTTTCCAATTAAATAAAACTAAAAGCAATGTGAATAACGAAAACTATTATCCAAGGAACGTATTTCAATTCTTACAAAAGTGTGATCTTTTAACGCGTCGATCGAACTTTGATATAAAAAATTCAGATATAACTTAATGCAAGTCCCAGTTCAAATTTTACACCGCAAAAAACAGACTTTGAACTTAGAATAACTGGATAGCGCTGATTTTTAAAGCATCAAATGGGATTAAATTAACAATTTGGCGGGTATTTTCAGGATACTTGAAGTACCATGTTGGGTTATGATTACGCAAAACTCGATTAACTGCAGCTTACCAATGTCGTCCGAAAGGCGAACCATGAGTCTTAACACATGGTAAACTTCTTCTTTGGTCTTACTTGCCCTAAGAGCGTCTTGACAACATCTAGCAGCCATTTGCCTATGGATAGATCACCGAAGGTCACATTGTGGATTTAGGACAGCATCGAAAAAACGAACGAACTCACAGGAAGAAGACAGTTTTACTCACACGTGCTGAACTTCGCGAAACTCACCGATTAACAATAATGTCGCTGAGCATAAATCTCTCCATCCTGATGATGGGGCTCAGAGGCTCTTCAGCAGATGCATAACAGTTCAGTGAAGACTCATCCTGATCCATCTCGTACCCCTCTGTGAAATCAAGATATTGGGTAATAGGTAACCGTTGAAGTAGAAAAGACCGTGGGAAGTGATGCGTTGTTCAAAACGCTATGTCCGGCATCCACAGAATGCAATTAGACAAATGAACATACCATCTTCTTGGTCTTCCTCTTCTGGGTCATCAGTGCTTTCTATATGGAATCGTATATCTGAAAAGAAATAGGCAATAAGTAATGAAACAGGACGAATACCTCATCGGAATTCACGACCTACCCGCCATCTTGGAAGCGGCCACTTCTACCAAACATGGCTTCCAGTCACGTGATTGACAAATCTAACCAGCCCACCCCTACTGATTGCTGCTACAATCTTGGACAAAATAAAAAGGAACAATTAATTCCCCTGCCCTCTCCCCGAAGCAATGATGAAGGCGCGAAAGAGTACGCGCCATTTTGGCATCACTGAAATTGCGAAGAGGGGTGGTTCAAATGTTCTAATTATTTTATCCAAGATTGCAGTCATTGCAATCTTGGACGGGATATCAAAGTGACTTAGAGCCACTGAGCTCGAACATTGATCAGTATGAAAGGCTGCCGTTTTTAATTGAATTAATTAATTGAAGTATTAATTGAATAACGCGAGTCCATTTAGACTGCAAAACAGTCGGTTTTTTTTGCGAACGGGAGCGACGGTAAATACTATTCGAACGCACAACCTCGCCAACGACAGACAGACAGAGCGAACATCAGTGGGCATCGTTTGTTTAGAGATTTCTTAGCTCGAAAATGCGCCATCGTCGAAACGAAAACCACTTCAGCACTTGAACGGCGTTAAATCACTTTGGTTTCCAAAGCGATAGTTTCAAAGTCCGTTCAAACATGTCAATAAAATATGACAAAAAGGTCGATAAACAACCGGTAAAAGAGCTCTAATTAACTCTTGCTTTCTCGCGCGCAAGACCTGGCGTCACATGAGCGCGCGCTAAATTAAGGACATTGGCAATTCAATTCTCATCTAGGTCTTTGATCGAGTATTGTTCGAAAGCCTACCATACAACGTATGATGAAAATTTTATAGGGAATTGTGTTTAGAACCAAAACTTTTAAAAAATCTGAAGACAGATTCTGTACTACTTTTGATTTCACAGGCTTGGTTTGCGAAAAATCTGCCTTACACATTTTTATTTTACTTTGCATGAATGTTAAATTTGAGCCAATTTCTAATTCCTGAAATTTTGAGGTGAGGTCATACGGGTAGATTTTGTTAAGTAGACAGTGAATAAAGAAGGAAAAACATCAGAGGTAATTAGAAACTGGGCTGTTATAATTCATCAAAACTGTAGTAAGCCACCTTAAATCCCTAAAGGAGACCAACTTGGTGTAGTTCGAGCTTTATAGGTACCACTTTAAAACGGACATGATAGCGTTATGTATTACTTTCTATTGCAACCCTAAAAGAAAACCTTGATGGCTAAAAATAGTGGCGTTTCGTTCTGAACATCCTGGGACCAAAATCCGTGATTTGCTCCCCTAAGGGACATAACGAACATCCAAGAATTTTTTCGTGGAAGCGCCCGTCCATCATGATCCTAGCCCGGGAGCAGAGCAAGCCACAAACAACGTACAGTGAGACTAAAATTATAAGAATACTGACAATAAGAGAATATTACGAGTTCAGCAGCACATCACCATCCGATCCAAACTTCTGGATACGAGATAAGAATGGACTTCGGTGAGAAATAAGCAATCTGATGGACGATATATGACGTTGTACTGACCGGGTGGGGGAAAAGTACCCGTCTGAACCAGGATCTATTATAACTAGAGGCGTGGACAGTTTCCGCCTAATAAGGAATATATCAAACACTCGAGACCGTGTTTGACCTCATTTCCAAACATCGAGAAGAGAGTTGAAACTACGACGCGCAGGATTAATTATTTTTGACGAGCTTCGAGGTGTTTGGAAATGTGGTCAAACACTGTCTTGAGTGTTTGATATATCTTCTCAATCGAAACCAAACCCAAGGATAAAACGGAGAAATAAAATTGAAAAAATCGATGCGTGAATTAAGATCAGATATTCAAACACCGTCACTGTCATGATTTCCTTTGTTTAAACTTGATGAATTATTGACGAGTTTGAGAATTTCCTCGGTACAACTGTTAGTATTAGAAGAAAACGGTTAGGAAGACGGTCCAGTTCTGTTTTTGAGAATTAGAACAGAAAAAAGGGGGTTTTAATACATCAAAAGTGATTGCCAAGAAATTTGCGATAAACGTTTGGATTTGGAGATTCATCAAAACACATCCCGCAGAGAGCGAGGGAGAGAGAGAGAGAGAGGGAGAGAGAGAGCCCGCGTGTGAGTTTTTATATATCATGTTCAAAAATTGCCGTGGCATGAAAATTCATGGGCAGAAAGTTTAATCATAATAGTCTCTTCACCAATTGCTTTAGCAACTTTATCAATGTAGCTCATGAATTTGTAAAGTTTTGAAACTAAATACATCAAATAGATGATGTATAGAAAGGAGCTTCGAAACTCGGCCCGAAAAACGAAAAATGCCTGTGTACTTGCCTGTGTCCTGTGTAAATACTTTGTGAAAGTCTAGGAACTAGTGAGAGGTCTGAATTGGGGAAACATTGATCGAGTTATTTGGTTTGTAAGTTTATGGCGCGAGCACCAGTAGTGTCTGATGAACAGTCAAGAAAAGAACGAGACCAATGTTCCCCAATATGCAACAAACGAGCTAGTTCAATGTGATACGATCCGCTCAACGGTCAAGTTAAAGAAGACATAAATTTATATTTGAAGAAAATTCCAGTCACTTCCCTCAACCTTGTTGGTAGTCATTAAAAAGATTTATTCCGCAAAAAAAGCTCCGGCAATTACTTCACAACTATACTAATACCCCATTCACACCAACATATCAAACATGTTTAAAAGTGGTTTAACTAAACGACCTTGCAAATTAGTTGCTCATAACGCACATATCTTACAACAACACCGGTAAAACCTGTCTGAATAACAGGTGGTTTGAAACTTGTCTTCTCAAAATGACTGCCCAGCGTAATTGACAAATTGGAAAAACCCAAACCTGACTTAGTTAAACTAGTTTAGTTGGTGTGAATGGGGTATACGTTTGTTTAAGTCTGATCGCTCTTTGATTAATCGCTTGAGCCTGAACCACGGCTTTGTTGTTGTTTTCCACAAGTCGAATAGAGGCAGCCTAAATGCCGGAACCAAAGACGGACTGATTGTCCTGGAGTGTTATGCTTTTATCACCAATTCAAATGAAGTGTGCATGGCACGACAAGTAATGGATTCCTGTGAAGATTTAGTTTGTTATGCCCTGTTTGGCTTGTTCATTTTGGAATTAATTCAACTTAAATTTCAGATAAGTGAAAAAGTTTCTTAATCTGGTCTTTCCTTGGCATGAGCTCTTGTTGATAAACCCAGTTTAATACCCCAGAGTTATTCAGATTTAGTTTTTACCTCACAAGTGAATAGTACTTCGCGCACGCTGATTGGTTAGCTCGGAGGTGATTAGCCAAGTACTATACACCTCCGAGCAGCCGGCTTCCTGTTTCGCTTTGTCGGTATATTGTCACAAATAAAGTTAGTGTTTGGTCCCCTAATTATTCAGCTTGTTTGGTATATACTAAAACAATTATTCACCTCAGTGTCGGTGAAAGTGGTGGATAATTGTTAAATATAGAGGATAATGCATAGTCGCGTAGATATGGAATAACTCTTCGCGTTCAAGTGGTGTACAGTTTCCAGTAAAACACTCGTGTGTATATAATAAACAGATAAAAGGGGTTAGTCGAGATAACTGACATTAAATGGCGGTTATATCCAAGAGAAGGTGATTACAGCGAGATCGATATAGCAAGGAGCTCGAAGTACAGAGGTTAAACTGTAGTAGAGCCCTTTTAAGGGTATGAATTTTACAATCTGACGAATTTGCTGGGTTAGAAATTTTGTGGTACCTCGTTTCAGTTAGGACTTTTTCAGAGGGTTAACAAAAAGCGTAAAGCTGACGGTAGTTAACGGTTTGTGGCATTTTGTATATAGGGACCTTAAGCAATGACGCGGCAACGCCAAAGAGGACGCCTAGTAAAACAGGATTTATAATTTACCTTTCGCAATTATGTTGATCTGTTCAGTACGCCTATCGGTCCAAGAACTTGGTCAAGCTTAATAAGTAATGCCAGCGTTGAATTTCAAACGAAAATACGAAAAATTATATTAGCTGCCGTCGTTCACGTTCTCCAAAATACGCAGAACTTGGCCATTTCACGTTCTTGTCAGTTTGCAGAGGACTGCTAAGAAATGTACAAAAATTTCTAATGCACGTGTGCAGCTATTGTTCTACTCTCATTAAACCTTTTGTTTGGTGGCGTTCTCGTTGCTGTTGTCGTCGTGGTTTGCTTAAGGGCCTGTTTACATGGAGGTGGGGGACCCCAGGTAGGTGAGGTAACCCGCCTAGCCGTGGTCGAAAAATGGCCAGCGTTTACATGCAAACTTACAACCCCGGGGTCCCGGGGTGACTTTACTTGACGTTGTTGCGTGGTCGCTAGGCATGTAAACATTGAAAATGGCGGACGAACGATGCATTTTGGCGGTCAGTGTTATTTTATCTTTATTTTCTGCTCTCGCTGCTGCATTTCAATGCTGTGGCGTTTTACTGTCACTTTTGATGATACAAAGCCTCCGACAGAGGCAGTTAACGGCCATATTGTTCTGGTTCATGGTTACCCCACCTCGAGTCGTTTACATGGCAAAATGCGACCCCGGCTAGGCGGGTTACCCTACCTGGCAGACCGGGCAACCCGCCTAGGCGGGTTACCCCACCTATCATGTAAACATGATCAAATAAAAACGAGAGATTATATGGAGAGGCGGGTTACCCCACCTAGGCGGGTTACCTCACCTACCTGGGGTCCCCCACCTCCATGAAAACAGGCCCTTAGGTCCCTAATGATTGATAAGGAACGGTGGACTCGAAAACGGTCGGGAACTCTTGAGTTTTGAATATCATATGTACATGTAATGTGCATGATACGTAGTGTAAGAATCGAATCAAGAGCACTTGGTTAGAAGAGCGAATCGACTTCGGTGTATGTGTTTTTGTATGTTACTCGGCTACGCGATTAAAACGGTTAAAACGACTTCAGAAACCGTCTATACCTCCCTGTGGAACGTTTATTACATTGGTTGTAGCAGTGGTATGAGACTGAGTAGGCGATTGCTTATGGTAATCGCTCCAAGAATTATTGTACCACTCGGTTGGAAATGCTTGTTTAGTGACCTATGTTGACTACTTCCGGTACTATTTGTTAGGGCGAAAGTTCCGTATACGAACTGACCATTCCTCATTGAGATGGTTGACCTCCTTTAAAGAGCCTCAAGGGCAGGTGGCTCATTGGCTTGAAG
>OZ026606.1:24529272-24547772 GCA_964020085.1 Micromussa lordhowensis
TAGGGATTTCAGAATGACGAAGCAATACCTTGCAGGTCTGGCAAGTTACCCTCACTATCGTACAAACCAGTGTAAAAATGTTCGAGTTCGTTTATTATCTTAGGATCCGAGCTTAAAGAGACAAGGATCTGTGGTCATTCGAGAATGTGGCGCGAGCTCAAAGTGAGGATCCTGATATTGGCCCAGTTGTAGATCAATTGTTGCGGGAATGGAAGAAACCAAATGATGAGGAACTCCTACCCTTGAGTCGAGCAACAAGAGAAATCTGGGCGCAATGAGAACTATTGAAGCTACGAAAAGGAGTACTTTATCTGTGGTCACCTGAAAGAACTCCGTCACTTAAAAACTAAGAGTCTTACCTAAGAAACTTGTTAAAGAATCGCTCACGGAAAGTCATGATGGTCTAGCAAGTACCTACTTAGGAAGAATGAAGGCCCTGAAGAAGATGAAAACCAGGTTTTGGAGACCAGGTTAGGCAAAGAAAGTCTAACGGTATTGTAGCAATTGCCTAACCCAAAGGCACCCCTGCATCCGATTCATCTGAAAACCCCTATGCACAGGACCCATATTGACATAGTTGGCCCCTTAGCAAGGCCTCGGAGTGGAAATCTTTATATTCTGACTGTAAAGTGCAGTCTTACAAAGTGGGCTGAGGTGTATGCAATTCCTAATCAACGCGCCACAACTTGTGCAAGGGTGGCAGTAAAAAAACTGCCGGATTTGCCGGTATGGTGTACCAGACAGCATACACAGCGCGCGACCATTGAAGAAATTTCGAGTCCCAGGTGTTTGAGGAAATGTGCCATTTGCTGAACATCAACAAAACTCGGTCAACTGCGTATCATCCAGAGGGTAATGGACAAGTTGAGAAACTGCAAAAAACCTTTTAGAGCATGCTGACAGCCAGAGTTGACGATGATCCGCAGGGCTGGGATGGATAACTGGATTACTGCATGATGGCCTTCGGAAAAAGTGTCCACTCCTCCATGGAACATACACCTTTTGAGCTAGTGTTTGGGAGGGAGATGAGGATACCCCTGGACGTAATGATGGGCAGTGGGCCCATGGGCAATGAGAGTACTTACTCTGAATTCGTAGCAGACCTTCAGGCTTAGAAGCTGCATACCGTGATGTGAGGCAAAACTTCAAAGCCGCTCAGCGTCGTCAGAAAGATGCATACGACAAGGGAGTGAGACACATGGTGTTTCAAGCTGGTGATTTAGTGTTGCACTACGATCCACAACTGAAGCCAGGTGAATCAAACAAGTTCCATCACCAGTGGGAGGGTCCATACGAGATATTGGAGCGAGTCGCTGATGTTACATATCGTGTGAAGAAGGTCAGGGGACGCTCCAGGAAGTCTCAAGCAGTCCATTTCAACAACTTGCAGTTGTACAAGAGGCCAGGGAATGGAGTGGATGCGTCTCAAGGAGAAAACGTGACTTCGCTTCTACCATCGCCAGTGAAAAGAACCAGGACCACGAGATCATGATGTCTTTTGACGTACAGTCGCTGTTTACCAACGAACCTATCGAGAGCGCCGCGCAAGCCGCGCTACGGAAACTGGAAAGCGACGCAGACCTGGCTGACTGCACGACGCTAACACCAGTTCAAATCGCGGACCTCTTGGATTTCGCATTAAGATCTACGTATTTCCAGTACAACGGATCGATTTACGAACAACCAGACGGCGCAGCTTTGAAGAACACACAATAGATTCCGCACCTCACAAGCCTAAGATCTGAAAGGGTTCTGTAGACGATACTTTAACCATTCTGGTCGGGATAGAGTTGACGTTTTCCTGCAACACCTAAACAGTCAAAAACCATCAATCCAATTCACCATGGAGATCGAGAATAACAGCAAGGTCGCCTTTCTCGACACGTCAGTTTACAGAGAACCAGATGACCGCCGTACCACCAGTGTCTACAGGAAACCAACACATACTGAACAGTACCTAGCGTATGATTCACACCGCCCTCAGTCAGTAAAGTGCGGTATTGTGAAGTGTCTGTATGACCGGGCTAAACGTCTCGTGACCAAACCATCGGTAATCGCTGGGGTGAAGAAACATCTGTCATCTGTACTAGTTTCTAACAGATATCGATCCCTCCTCTTTCGTACAGAAGATCACAAAGGCAAGAACAGCCCCTAGAAGAGAACCCGTAGCGGAATTTAAATCCACCGCCGTTTTACCTTATGTCCAAGGAGTATCGGAGTCTCTCCGCTGCTGTCTGGAACAACAAGGCATTCTCACAGTCTTCAAATCTGACACGACACTTCGGTCACACTTAGTGCGACCAAAGGGCACCGTCGGTCCGGCTAAACAAGATGGCGTTGTCTACAAGATTCCCAGGGAGTGTGGCAAAGCTTTTATCCGGGAAACAGAGAGACCTATGCAGGAGAGGATCAAAGAACACGACAGGGATATACGACTTGCCAGTACTCAGACCTCCGCAGGTTCTGAACACACCCATGAGACCCGCCACTATCCTATCTGGAACGAGGTCATGTTTATTGATCGAGATCCCACCTAGTATACACGTAGGGTCAAGGGGGCTATCCACATACGACTTCACCCTAATAACATCAACAGGGATAGTGGAATTGAAAATGGCCACGATCAAAATACACAGCAAAAGGAGAGCGATAGAACAGCAGACGACCACTGAGGGAACAGCTACTCGCCGGAACAGTGGGAACAATGGGAGAATCGAAATGCGCCAATCACAGCCGACCTTGTGATATAAATGATGCCGTGCAATCAGTCGACCTCATCGCCTGCAGAAGACCGGCAGTAAGCAGACGAAACGTCGTGATCTATATCGTGAGACAAACAATAACACACCTTATTATACTTGGGTAACTTCTACTCTCCCCACCTCCCTCGAGTTTCTAATTTCTCCAAGGGATGTAATAGATTTCCTAGCAAGTTCATCTCAATCGCTGGTTTTGCCATGTTGCTGAATTTATTTGTAATTTTAGTGTACGGGCCTCTATTTGTTAAAACAATGACACAACAAAGAAAGGAAACAGCAAGGAAACTTTGTTTTCCATTTTTCTTATGGGTCCCTTGGCCCGTTTCTCGAAGGTCCCGCAAAGTTTTCGCACCCGGAAAGTTGTAGCAAAATCTCAAACCTTATGATTACAGAGCTTTTTTATTTACATATTCTTAACAAGAAGTTCCCTTCATATAAGAAGTCTCAGGCGTACACACCTCTCTGTTTTTAGACAGATCAACTAAAAATTCCCTTTCCGGGGCCCGAAAAGTTTCCGGGGCGTTCGAGAAACAGGCCCCTTTGGCCAGAAAAACAAGTACAAGTAGCCTTTCTTTTTCGTTTATCTTACAAACAAGAGAATTTCGCAACTCGGTTATCGAGTCAAAGCTGCTACCCTCTGGCGACTCAAATTTTTATTTTTTTTTTGTTTTACAGCACACTCCTTTCTAATTCCGTTGTTTATGGTCTGGTCATATTATTATTTATTGCAATTATTATTAGTTATTTTACCCATAGTTAATTTATTATCTAGGTCTTTGTTAATCATTTAAGATTGTGCAGGTCCACATGAGGACTTATGTCTTGCCTATGTTTCAACCTGCTTTATCAAATAACCCATGTATGCGTGTATGTATTGTATGTATGGCTAGTAGTGTAAGATAGCTCAGCCAATCACTTGCACAGTATACAAAGAGAATTTTACTGACTGAAAACTCCATTGTACGCTATTGATCCTCATTAGTTGCATTACCTCATAGAAATTCTAAGCACATGATCTTGTTAATTAGTGGTTTCTGCAAAGACGTCAGGGCGATGGCGTCAAGTTTGGTGACGTAGCAGGAGCGTAATACTACCGACCATGAAGTCGATGAAGATCATGCGCGCTAGGCTCCGTGAGATCCATGGGAGGGGATGTCCGGAGGCGCTGCTTACAAGTTTTCTCTGTAAAGTGCACCGACAATGGTACATTTTCACTATTAAAAACTTGATTTTTTCAGTCATAAATGCGTGCTCACGAAGGCGCGCGAGAGGAGGATGTCGAAATTGATCGGAAATCGATTGAAATAATTACTACTCAACAACTACTCAATGACAACTCAACAACGGTAACTTGATAAAGGTCTTCACAGACTGGAAATTACGGTGTAAAGTCATCAAGGAGTGAACAATAGCCTGCATTTGGAGGGAAAATATTTAACAATTATCCTGCGAAATCGCGCGGAATATCGTCTGATACTTAGCCGACGAGGCCGTAGGCCGAGTAGGCTAAAATCAGACGATATTCTGCGAGATTGAGCAGGATAATTGTTTTATTATTCAACAAATTGATAACAAAACAGCCTAAATCCTTGTAATCCTCTCTGTAGACATTTTCTCACTTCACTTTTTCTTCCCACGTACGAAGCTACGTATACCGCCGGATATCTGTTACCTACGGATGACAGATATCGAGAGCATCATGACCATATTTGGATAGTGTTACAATTTGTTGAATAAAAAGCTCGGATATTTGCCCGCACACATTATCTGTTCTGAGGAGCGTAGAGCTTCAAGCAACGGATAATGTACAGGGACATTTACCTGAGCTATTTTTTAAAGTCAAATGGACGCTCTTTTGTCCATTATCCTTAAACATTTTTCGCAACACGGGTGATATTGGGGAATACCACTCAAATATTCCCTAGTTTTAGCTGGGGCATGTTTAGTCACTTCACCCGTTTAGACCAATGGTGTACAAGCAAAAATATTTGATCGATTATAAACGAAGATGATCTGTTCCACAAACACAAAGAAGAACACGTGGAGCGGGAATTCCGGAATGCCAATTAAATGAAGTCTTTGCACCTTGCAACGGCAAATTATTTCATGCCAACTGTTATTAAAATACCGTCGCAAAGTAGAATGTAATCAGGGTCCATTAAAGACACACTTCATTGCCGTTATTCTAAAATAAATATTATTATAAGTATTTTATTTTAAATCAAACTAGGACTAATCTCAGTTCAAAGATTATAGTTTACATGAAAAAAACAGAGCTAAAAATTCAAAATAAAATCACAAAAATTTGAAACAATGCGCACAAAACACGTAACACAACACATTGTTAACTCAATAAGAAACAGTTTGTCCTATCTTAGCGATTCATCTATTTCCAATAGCAATTTAAGCATATTCCTATAACCTAAATCCTGAAAACTTTGACTACTGTTTTCTAACAAAATACTTTTTTTCACTTTGGATACTTATTATGGAAAATACCACCTTGCTTCGCAGTTTTCAGAAATCACTGAAATACTATTTTTGTTATGGTAAGGCAATACGTGAATTTACCATCAATTTATGATTATTTCTAATCTGCTCTATCACAACCCTTCTAAATAATATGTCCAGGGGTATCAAATAATCAGTTCTCTACTTGAATTGTCACTCGTGTTTAACGTTTGTACAAATCTTTTCCGGATACAAATTGATACCACTCTGATGCTAATTTGGATGAGCAATTTCCTACAAACTGTTGGCCAGTTAGCTATTTACACTAAAAAAAGCTAATAGCATTTGACATTCTCGTAATAAAAAAACGAAAGAGTGGCTCTCATCCGATCCGTATTGATAGACGCACTGATTAACCTGAAGGGAAAGACAAAACAACACTGTTAACTACATCGAGACTACCGTTTAATCACTTCATTGATTTTGTCTGAAGCTCTGAAGTTAGTGTAAAGGGAAAGAAACACTTAACCCAGTTAGCTATGATGTACCTCACCACAATGAATGTAATAGTATCACCACATTAGCGACAGAACGCGTACATCGCACGTAGGGTAATATTTTCCATCGTAAGTTTGCACTTATGAAACACGTTTTATGTGTCGTGTAAATTAAATCGGGAATCTGAGATTTTCAAGAAGCGCGAAATTATTGCTATTTATGCATTACACATAGAAACTATACCGAGTCGAAACTTCACTTTTACTTTCCAGTTGTATCATCTCAACATTAAACAAACACCGAAGTACCTTTTGTAGTCACGGCGCCTCAATTTTGTTTTGCTTTCGTGCTTTTTTGTCTGTTGTTTTCCGTTTTTCAATTGTTTCGTGTATATTTGTTATTCTATTAGCTTTGCCAGTTATTTTCGGTTACGTAACATTTCATATTTTCGTGTCCATTTTTTCATGCATTGTTTCTATTGTTTGGTATAGCTTCTTCTACCGTAGTTTCCTTGTTGCCATTGTCATTATGTTTTAGTCGTCGTAGTCGCCACACAAATCTTGTAAGTTTCGCTATTTTTCCGTCATTTTTGCCTGTTTTATTTGTATTTCGTTTTGCTTTCCAGTTCTGTATATTTAGCTTGTTTATGTGCGTTTGCTTTCAGCGAATCGCTAGTAAAAAGTGGGATATCATTGACTTGTGGATTTCGATTACATCTTTAGCTATATTGACGTTCATCTAATCACCTTTAGCCAAGTCCAGGGTAACATCATCACCGATGAGTACAAATGGAGCCCAGTGCTTTACTTCGCTAAATTTCTCAGACTCTCTCAGACACTTCATGGCTTGGTTCAGGGATTCACTGGCACTTCTTCCTTCCGCTAGGTGTAGATAAAAACTCTTCATGAACTCCAGAGTGGCTTCGTCATCAATTGCCCACAGGGACACAAGAACGGAACGAGCACCGGCTCCCAAGAAGGCTCGTGCAATGCCAACCACCCCCTCGGCCTTAATCTCACCACGACCACTATGACAGCAGCTTAGCACAACAAGTCTTGCTCGCAATTGAACTCTCATCACATCACTCATTGTTAACATGAAGTCCTCCTGAACAGGGATCTGGGATGCTCGGGTAGGGTTAGGCGCCAAAGCAATTTCTCCTGTTTCGATTCTACCATGAGCTGCAATGTGCACCAAAGCAACTGAGGAGAGCCTCTTCAACACGTCATCTTTTGTTGCTTCTTTTCCAGTGATGGGAGAGGTGTTCAGTATTTTTCCAATCATCTCTACTTCCTCTTTAGCACATGGCAGCTGGCTTAGCTTTTCCCCGCAATAACGAACTTCTCCTAAGCACGGATCACCCACAAGCAGCGCTCCAGACTTCTTGTGGTAATCTGGTGAACAGTCTTTGATCAATTTCAAACTATTTATAGACGGAATGACCCGCATTCTGAAAGATTCGCTCAAATACTTTGAATTGGGATCCATGAATGCAGCATAAGGAGCCAAGCACAATGGACCTTCGGGAACAAATATCAGCTCACTGCCATTAATCAAGTCTTTGATGGGGCTAATGACGACGTCATACCATGTTCTCAAAGGCTTGGTTTCAAAGTGCATGGGTTGGGATATGGTTTGATCGCTGGCTTTCTTTGACACGTAGCTGCCACTTTTCCTATCCAATGAACGATCCTCGCATTTCACCCCACTTCTGATACCAATTTCCTCACGAACATTGTGAATTAAAGACTCTAACACAGTGGTCGCAGCAACCTTGGAGTTATTCTCATTGATTTGTTTTCTTCTCAGTTGAACATCTTTTCCATTTTGAATAACCCAGAAAATGATTTCTGTCTCATGAACTGCCATAAAGATTGTATTCAATGGCAGGCAACTTAACGTGTCACAAGTAGTTTCTTCTGTTGTATGTGTTGTTTCAGTTTCAAACTTTGAAATCAGAAGACCTTTAAGAGCTTGTGCACGTCCTTGCTCAACAGCAAATAGAGCTTCAACTACTTCACCTTGTTTTAACATAAGACGCCATAGCTTAGTGTAGGCAGAATCATTAATATTGCGATAGCTAATAGTCCACTCATCTTTACCTTCCAGATGCTGCCTAACATCATTGAACATGCTCACGCTAGAATGATAACAATCAAGAGCTCTCGATAAGGTTCCTTGAGACTCAAAGCTCGATCCAAGATTAAGAAACGATCTGGCCAACAAAACTTCATCTTTCACTTCTTTGGCAATATTTAGACACCTTTTATGGTTCTCGATGGCTTTTTTGAAATCTCCAAGACTGTCATAAGCGTTGCCAAGACTGCCATAGGACCTTCCCTCTCCAGCCCTGTCTCCCACTTCTTTGGCAATTTTGAGATGAAGTTCATGATACTTGATGGCTTTTTTGAAATCTCCAAGACTTTGATAAGCGTTGCCAAGATTGCCATACGACCCACCCTCTCCAGCCCTGTCTCCCACTTCTTTGGCAATTTGTAGATGAAGTTCATGATACTCGATGGCTTTTTTGAAATCTCCAAGACTTTTATAAGCGTTGCCAAGATTGCCATACGACCCACCCTCTCCAGCCCTGTCTCCCACTTCTTTGGCAATTTGTAGATCAAGTTCATGATACTCGATGGCTTTTTTGAAATCTCCAAGACTTTCGTAAGCGTTGCCAAGATTGCCATACGACCCACCCTCTCCAGCCCTGTCTCCCACTTCTTTGGCAATTTGTAGATCAAGTTCATGATACTCGATGGCTTTTTTGAAATCTCCAAGACTGTCATAAGCGTTGCCAAGACTGCCATAGGACCTTCCCTCTCCAGCCCTGTCTCCCACTTCTTTGGCAATTTTGAGATGAAGTTCATGATACTTGATGGCTTTTTTGAAATCTCCAAGACTTTGATAAGCGTTGCCAAGATTGCCATACGACCCACCCTCTCCAGCCCTGGCTCCCACTTCTTTGGCAATTTGTAGATGAAGTTCATGATACTCGATGGCTTTTTTGAAATCTCCAAGACTTTGGTAAGCGTTGCCAAGATTGCCATACGACCCACCCTCTCCAGCCCTGTCTCCCACTTCTTTGGCAATTTGTAGATGAAGTTCATGATACTCGATGGCTTTTTTGAAATCTCCAAGACTGTCATAAGCGTTGCCAAGACTGCCATAGGACCTTCCCTCTGCAGCCCTGTCTCCCACTTCTTTGGCAATTTTGAGATGAAGTTCATGATACTTGATGGCTTTTTTGAAATCTCCAAGACTTTGATAAGCGTTGCCAAGCCTGCCATAGGACCTTCCCTCTCCAGCCCTGTCTCCCACTTCTTTGGCAATTTTGAGATGAAGTTCATGATACTCGATGGCTTTTTTGAAATCTCCAAGACTTTTATAAGCGTTGCCAAGATTGCCATACGACCCACCCTCTCCAGCCCTGTCTCCCACTTCTTTGGCAATTTGTAGATCAAGTTCATGATACTCGATGGCTTTTTTGAAATCTCCAAGACTTTTATAAGCGTTGCCAAGATTGCCATACGACCCACCCTCTCCAGCCCTGGCTCCCACTTCTTTGGCAATTTGTAGATCAAGTTCATGATACTCGATGGCTTTTTTGAAATCTCCAAGACTTTGGTAAGCGTTGCCAAGATTGCCATACGACCCACCCTCTCCAGCCCTGTCTCCCACTTCTTTGGCAATTTGTAGATGAAGTTCATGATACTCGATGGCTTTTTTGAAATCTCCAAGACTGTCATAAGCGTTGCCAAGACTGCCATAGGACCTTCCCTCTCCAGCCCTGTCTCCCACTTCTTTGGCAATTTTGAGATGAAGTTCATGATACTCGATGGCTTTTTTGAAATCTCCAAGACTTTTATAAGCGTTGCCAAGATTGCCATACGACCCACCCTCTCCAGCCCTGTCTCCCACTTCTTTGGCAATTTGTAGATCAAGTTCATGATACTCGATGGCTTTTTTGAAATCTCCAAGACTTTTATAAGCGTTGCCAAGATTGCCATACGACCCACCCTCTCCAGCCCTGTCTCCCACTTCTTTGGCAATTTGTAGATCAAGTTCATGATACTCGATGGCTTTTTTGAAATCTCCAAGACTTTGGTAAGCGTTGCCAAGATTGCCATACGACCCACCCTCTCCAGCCCTGTCTCCCACTTCTTTGGCAATTTGTAGATCAAGTTCATGATACTCGATGGCTTTTTTGAAATCTCCAAGACTGTCATAAGCGTTGCCAAGACTGCCATAGGACCTTCCCTCTCCAGCCCTGTCTCCCACTTCTTTGGCAATTTTGAGATGAAGTTCATGATACTTGATGGCTTTTTTGAAATCTCCAAGACTTTGATAAGCGTTGCCAAGATTGCCATACGACCCACCCTCTCCAGCCCTGTCTCCCACTTCTTTGGCAATTTGTAGATGAAGTTCATGATACTCGATGGCTTTTTTGAAATCTCCAAGACTTTGGTAAGCGTTGCCAAGATTGCCATACGACCCACCCTCTCCAGCCCTGTCTCCCACTTCTTTGGCAATTTGTAGATCAAGTTCATGATACTCGATGGCTTTTTTGAAATCTCCAAGACTGTCATAAGCGTTGCCAAGACTGCCATAGGACCTTCCCTCTCCAGCCCTGTCTCCCACTTCTTTGGCAATTTTGAGATGAAGTTCATGATACTCGATGGCTTTTTTGGAATCTCCAAGACTTTTATAAGCGTTGCCAAGATTGCCATACGACCCACCCTCTCCAGCCCTGTCTCCCACTTCTTTGGCAATTTGTAGATCAAGTTCATGATACTCGATGGCTTTTTTGAAATCTCCAAGACTTTTATAAGCGTTGCCAAGATTGCCATACGACCCACCCTCTCCAGCCCTGGCTCCCACTTCTTTGGCAATTTGTAGATCAAGTTCATGATACTCGATGGCTTTTTTGAAATCTCCAAGACTTTGGTAAGCGTTGCCAAGATTGCCATACGACCCACCCTCTCCAGCCCTGTCTCCCACTTCTTTGGCAATTTGTAGATCAAGTTCATGATACTCGATGGCTTTTTTGAAATCTCCAAGACTGTCATAAGCGTTGCCAAGACTGCCATAGGACCTTCCCTCTCCAGCCCTGTCTCCCACTTCTTTGGCAATTTTGAGATGAAGTTCATGATACTTGATGGCTTTTTTGAAATCTCCAAGACTGTCATAAGCGTTGCCAAGATTGCCATACGACCCACCCTCTCCAGCCCTGTCTCCCACTTCTTTGGCAATTTGTAGATGAAGTTCATGATACTCGATGGCTTTTTTGAAATCTCCAAGACTTTGGTAAGCGTTGCCAAGATTGCCATACGACCCACCCTCTCCAGCCCTGTCTCCCACTTCTTTGGCAATTTGTAGATGAAGTTCATGATACTCGATGGCTTTTTTGAAATCTCCAAGACTGTCATAAGCGTTGCCAAGACTGCCATAGGACCTTCCCTCTCCAGCCCTGTCTCCCACTTCTTTGGCAATTGTGAGAGGAAGTTCATGATACTTGATGGCTTTTTTGAAATCTCCAAGACTTTGATAAGCGTTGCCAAGATTGCCATACGACCCACCCTCTCCAGCCCTGTCTCCCACTTCTTTGGCAATTTGTAGATCAAGTTCATGATACTCGATGGGTTTTTTGAAATCTCCAAGACTTTTATAAGCTTTGCCAAGATTGCCATACGACCCACCCTCTCCAGCCCTGTCTCCCACTTCTTTGGCAATTTGTAGATGAAGTTCATGATACTCGATGGCTTTTTTGAAATCTCCAAGACTGTCATAAGCGTTGCCAAGACTGCCATAGGACCTTCCCTCTCCAGCCCTGTCTCCCACTTCTTTGGCAATTTTGAGATGAAGTTCATGATACTCGATGGCTTTTTTGAAATCTCCAAGACTTTTATAAGCGTTGCCAAGATTGCCATACGACCCACCCTCTCCAGCCCTGTCTCCCACTTCTTTGGCAATTTGTAGATCAAGTTCATGATACTCGATGGCTTTTTTGAAATCTCCAAGACTTTGGTAAGCGTTGCCAAGATTGCCATACGACCCACCCTCTCCAGCCCTGTCTCCCACTTCTTTGGCAATTTGTAGATCAAGTTCATGATACTCGATGGCTTTTTTGAAATCTCCAAGACTGTCATAAGCGTTGCCAAGACTGCCATAGGACCTTCCCTCTCCAGCCCTGTCTCCCACTTCTTTGGCAATTTTGAGATGAAGTTCATGATACTTGATGGCTTTTTTGAAATCTCCAAGACTGTCATAAGCGTTGCCAAGATTGCCATACGACCCACCCTCTCCAGCCCTGGCTCCCACTTCTTTGGCAATTTGTAGATCAAGTTCATGATACTCGATGGCTTTTTTGAAATCTCCAAGACTTTGGTAAGCGTTGCCAAGATTGCCATACGACCCACCCTCTCCAGCCCTGTCTCCCACTTCTTTGGCAATTTGTAGATCAAGTTCATGATACTCGATGGCTTTTTTGAAATCTCCAAGACTGTCATAAGCGTTGCCAAGACTGCCATAGGACCTTCCCTCTCCAGCCCTGTCTCCCACTTCTTTGGCAATTTTGAGATGAAGTTCATGATACTTGATGGCTTTTTTGAAATCTCCAAGACTTTGATAAGCGTTGCCAAGATTGCCATACGACCCACCCTCTCCAGCCCTGTCTCCCACTTCTTTGGCAATTTGTAGATGAAGTTCATGATACTCGATGGCTTTTTTGAAATCTCCAAGACTTTGGTAAGCGTTGCCAAGATTGCCATACGACCCACCCTCTCCAGCCCTGTCTCCCACTTCTTTGGCAATTTGTAGATCAAGTTCATGATACTCGATGGGTTTTTTGAAATCTCCAAGACTTTTATAAGCTTTGCCAAGATTGCCATACGACCCACCCTCTCCAGCCCTGTCTCCCACTTCTTTGGCAATTTGTAGATGAAGTTCATGATACTCGATGGCTTTTTTGAAATCTCCAAGACTGTCATAAGCGTTGCCAAGACTGCCATAGGACCTTCCCTCTCCAGCCCTGTCTCCCACTTCTTTGGCAATTTTGAGATGAAGTTCATGATACTTGATGGCTTTTTTGAAATCTCCAAGACTTTGATAAGCGTTGCCAAGATTGCCATACGACCCACCCTCTCCAGCCCTGTCTCCCACTTCTTTGGCAATTTGTAGATGAAGTTCATGATACTCGATGGCTTTTTTGAAATCTCCAAGACTTTGGTAAGCGTTGCCAAGATTGCCATACGACCCACCCTCTCCAGCCCTGTCTCCCACTTCTTTGGCAATTTGTAGATGAAGTTCATGATACTCGATGGCTTTTTTGAAATCTCCAAGACTTTTATAAGCGTTGCCAAGATTGCCATACGACCCACCCTCTCCAGCCCTGTCTCCCACTTCTTTGGCAATTTGTAGATCAAGTTCATGATACTCGATGGCTTTTTTGAAATCTCCAAGACTGTCATAAGCGTTGCCAAGATTGCAATACGACCTTCCCTCTCCAGCCCTGTCTCCCACTTCTTTGGCAATTTGTAGATCAAGTTCATGATACTCGATGGCTTTTTTGAAATCTCCAAGACTTTGGTAAGCGTTGCCAAGATTGCAATACGACCTTCCCTCTCCAGCCCTGTCTCCCACTTCTTTGGCAATTTTGAGATGAAGTTCATGATACTCGATGGCTTTTTTGAAATCTCCAAGACTTTGATAAGCGTTGCCAAGATTGCCATACGAATTTCCTTTTCCAGCCCTGTCTCCCACTTCTGAGTCCAATAGATGCTAGAATCACAGAAATTTAATTATGCTGACACTAATCTAAGAGCACTACCAATAAATATACTCTTATTCTTCTTAATGGTGGCACAATGAAAGGTTACTCACTATCTACAACAGACTAGATGGTGAGTAGCGTAGCCAATAAGAGCACGGCAGTCATGATAGAATACTATATTAGATTTATACTAAAATTAGAAATCCGGACAAAGTGTTTTCTATTTCTTTAAGAGAAAATAATGCGAGAAAAATGCAAGGAAAATTAATCTTCTGATGTCATTTATAAACATGTTAATTCTCTTTGCGTCCTCATTGCGGCAACAGCTTGTGCTAGCTCTGTGTTTCTGGTGAGTTGCAGAAATACACCTTTTTACGCGCACTTTCTTACAGGAGGTTTTTTGAGCATCATGTATCAAGTCCGGCATTATTTGATCTTCCCTTTCAAAGCTGAGAATTTATGTTCCTTTTAGCATTACTTACTTGGCCCTTCACAGAGTGAGTTTCAGGATTGCACTTTGCTTCTTGAAAGTTAATTCGATCACCAGCATACCTGGCTTGTAAATCTAGTAATGTCTTGCTAGTCTTGTCAATCTGCTCAGGTTTAAGGCACATGACATCACTTTGTACCGAGGACCTTGCAAAAACACATATTTTAATATGGCATTGAAATTCATTTAATTCCTTACATTTAAAATGCCAAAACCTAATCTATTATTGCTAATTGAAAGTAAGTAAGTAACGAAGGGGAGAAGAAATCACTGTAAACTAGTACACCTAACAGGTGCAGAATGCTTTACAGCCCCGCGAAAGCCTGACAATTTGTGATTTGATTGTGAGGATCAAAGGCTATTACTGCTTTTGAAACAATTAACAATTAACGCTTGGGCAAATGCCGGCCCTCTCGCGGAACACTCTGATCCGCAGAATACTCTCATCAGCGGAATTACCACAAACATTTTTACATCTTAACGATTGACGACTAACTGACCGAGTGGGTGATTTTTTTTTATATAACTCCCCCTGGCTACGCTATCAATCGTTAAAATCATTCCTATAAGTCGGAGGGAGTTGCCCATTTCTGCTGCGATTAAAAGACATTCTGAAAGCAATGTTTTTTTTTGTAAATAGCCCAAGGCTTGCTCTAACTAACATGTTGGTTTCTTTTCACAGCTCGTAGAGAACATGAAAAATTGATGTTATAAAGGATACTGTCAACCCCTTCTTGCACCACGATAAGGCGTCTTCATAACACTGTAGCTGCTCACAAGCACTTGCTCCTTCAAAATACCAAAATATTACAAGTATTATGAAGGTGAAAACAGTCCAAGCCACGTTTATTCTTGTAATTAACCCTTAACAACCCAGTTACACAAATGTGCGTAGAAAAATACTGCCTAACGTTAGAGAGCTTTAGAACTACATTTTGGTAAAGGCTGAGCACTGAAAACGTTCGAGATGTTTGCTGAATACTCCCTTGTTTTAATCCAGCTTCTGACATATGTGGGACGGGTTGCAGGAGAACTGTCAAAGTAGCTGTGGAACTTGCTGAGAACGGCGACACTGTGCTGTGAAAATTGAACTGATCAAAGATTTACGATCCTCGCCTGTCCGATCGATGACATCTGAAGACTTTGAGTCGCAAGAGCTCGATACGATTGGCTTTCAACTCTAGCATGTTATAAATCACTCAAGGATTTTACCTGTTTCTATGGCTCCCATCAAAGTTGGTTCCAACTTGACGGCAGCTGTTGCATCATTCAGGGCCTCGTGGAAATTTCCTGATCAAGAGAGTTGAAATAAACGTTTCATGTACAGAAGAACCAGTAGCGAAAAAGTAAAAGCGATAGAAGCTCACGAGGTTCAAGAGATATCTAAAGAGTTTGTTTTTCTTTAATGTCCAGTACTCCTCCAAAAGCATGTTGTGGGGAATTCGAATCTGTCGAACCATTGGATGATGGCCGAATGAAAGCTAATGAATCTCGAATAAATGAATAACAAGGCCAACAGTACAGTACACAACACACTTTTTAATCCACGTTAAATCCTTGCACTTGCGCATTACAAACATGACATCATCATGTTACGTAACAACAAAACTAACTATATAACACAAACAATCGACCATTAGAGAATAAAATTCTACGCGTTTTAAATCAGGTTTATTACTGAAACTGGAACGATGCTTCACCAACATAGCAAATTAAAACAGAAACAGGGAGTAAATTAAGACAAAACAGCAGAACACTAAAGTTTGGATTAACAGAGCGCGGAGCGAGCTGAATTGCAATCTCTGTCAAAAGTCGTCTAAGATCGATGGTAGGAACATGCCAAATATAAATAGACTTGACATATTCTTCAGCATCATCAAAAATCATCTCTTTTGGTTCACCACTACATTTTCTGATTCTGATTGGCTATAACTGATCACGGACGCGATAGACCTCGTCCACCGGGGGGAGCACTGTCTGGTGGCCTTGGCCAAACCTGATCACGCCAGATGATATCAGTTGATAGCAGTTGCCTGCTCGGAGAGGTAGCTCTCAAAACGCAGCTTCCTAATCCATTTTTTTTGATGTTAAAAAAAAAACAGTTTACCCTCCCGTGTGGATTTAAATCTGTTTGAAGAAGTAGATTTTAGGCTGAAAACTGCGATGAACTATGGATACAGTAACACGACAATCGAGTGCAAATATGTTTGAGAAATTGAAGAAAAGATAATCTTTTTTAATATTTCCAGTGCTTCGCACGTGTTTGCGGCTTCCGAAAAATTTACTGGGAAACATTTGAGGTGGCCGAACACAGTTTTCGCACGTGCTTTTGCTGATGCAATATTTAACACGTGCACAAGGATTTCTGACAGAGACGATGATGTTCATCAACATGGCGTGGCCATCATGCTAAACAAAGACGCAGCAAAAGCATTGATCAACTGGACACCTATCGATGAGAGAATAATTCGAGCCAGATTCCACTCTAGGTATGTCAAGTTAACGCTAATTCACGTCTATGCCCCCACCAATGACACTGATGAAGAGGTGAAAGATCACTTCTACGAGAAGCTTCAGGCAATTGTAGAAAAAACACCGAAACATGATTTATTGGTTATCACTGGAGACCTGAACGCAAAAGTAGGAAGCGACGTGGAGGGGTACGAAAGGGTAATGGGTAAACATGGAGTTGGAACCAGGAACGACAATGGCGAGAAGCTATGCGATTTTTGCGGCATGAACGACCTGGTGATCACAGGCACAATATTCCCGCATAAGGAGATACATAAACAAACTTGGATATCCCCCGATAGACGCACTCGCAACCAGATAGACCATGTGTTAATCAACAAGAAATTTAGAACATCTGTGCTGGACACAAGAGCCATAAGATCGGCTGATATCGCCAGCGACCACCACCTGGTTTGCACCAAACTGAGGCTAAAGCTAAGAGCAGTTCCCAACAGACATGGACTTAGAAGGACGAGATATGATTTTCAGAAGCTGGAGAATGATGGGTGTAGGAGGCGGTTTCGTTTGGAACTAAGGAACAGGTTTGAGATATTGCAGAGAGAGGCACTGGAAGACGAAGAAGAAGACCATCCAGAAGCTGAGCTGGAGAAGGCAAACGACATCTTAGAGAAAGCTTACAACATGACAGCAAAGAAAGTTCTAGGATATAAGAAAAAGAAAGTTAAGCCATGGATCAGTAAAGAATCGTGGGACCTGATTGAGCAGAGGAAAGCTATAAAACTAAAGCTAGATGGAACCAACTCGGAGAGACT
Organism: Micromussa lordhowensis; assembly: GCA_964020085.1. Taxonomy (NCBI): domain Eukaryota; kingdom Metazoa; phylum Cnidaria; class Anthozoa; order Scleractinia; family Lobophylliidae; genus Micromussa; species Micromussa lordhowensis. The sequence goes on from OZ026606.1 coordinate 24,546,526, forward strand.
GAAAGAAAAGAAGCGAGCAGAATATAAAGCCAAAGACCAAGAAGTAAAGAGGCAAATACGCAGGGACAAGAGGAATTGGACAGAAGGGATAGCAAAAGAGGCAGAGGAAGCAGCGAATAAGCAGCACATGAAGACTCTTTACAACCTAACTAAAACAATCTGCAACGACAAACCAAAGCAGAGCACTGCAGTCAACGATAAAAATGGCAACACCTTAACCAACAGTGAGGATAGAAGGAAGCGGTGGAGAGAGCATTTCATGGAGATACTCAATAGGGAGGAGCCAGCCGACCCGATCAACGAAGAAGATTGTGAGCAGCAGGACATAGCCGACATAGACACAGGACCCGTGAGTAAAGCTGAGATAAGGAGGGCAGTAAAGAGTCTTAAGAATGGTAAAGCCCCTGGCGAAGATATGATAACAGCAGAGCTATTGAAGGCAGACCTTGAATTTACTACCGACAGGGTGAAAGACCTTATAGACACGATCTGGAGTCTGGAAAAGGTTCCACGTAAGTGGAAAAGGGGACTCATTATTAAGATACCGAAGAAGGGGAACTTAAAGGAGTGTAAGAACTGGCGGGGAGTGACCCTCTTACCGGTTGTTAGCAAGATATTGGGAAGAATTGTAATTGATCGCATTCGCATGGGGATTGACCGTAGGCTCCGTAAGGAACAAGCTGGATTCAGATCAGGTAGAGGGACGACGGAGCAAATTTTCATCTTACGCAATATACTAGAACAGGTGAATGAATGGCAGGCAACTCTCTATTTAAATTTCATAGATTTCGAAAAGGCGTTTGACTCAGTGCACAGGAATGGCTTATGGATGATAATGAATCAATATGGTATCCCACAGAAAATCATCAACATAGTTAAAGCGCTGTACGATGGCTTTGAGTGTACTGTTGTTGAACAAGAAGCAACCTCAGAATGGTTTGAATTAACGACTGGTGTCAAGCAAGGGTGCACAATGTCTGGCTTTCTTTTCCTGCTCATTATAGACTGGATAATGAGGCATAGCGTGAAAGATGAGGGAACCGGGCTAAGATGGAAATTTACATCAAAACTTGAGGACCTCGATTTCGCTGATGATGTAGCTTTAATTTCATTAACACAAAGGCACGTACAGTTAAAAACAGACAGGCTAGTAGAAAATGCAGAAAGGACAGGCCTTCGGGTAAATGTCGGGAAGTGCAAAGTCATGAGAGTAAATGCAAGGAATAATGAAGCCATCACAGTGAATG
>OZ026606.1:24547972-24590472 GCA_964020085.1 Micromussa lordhowensis
GTTATCGCATTAATCTATGTTTAATTTGTCCATCTTGATCTTTTGTATTCTTTTAAGCATTACACACATATATGATGAGGGTTTTGGGGCCGGGGGGAATCCCCGCCGGCTCGCAAAGCTCACCGTCGAGGATCCCCCCATACCCAAAACCCTCATCATATATGTGCCAGCGCGGCCCTGAAATAATTTTCTATTGAAGAAATGTGCCATCTTTATAAATGGCAGCTGCAAATTTTTCGAGAGATGTTCTTGAAAGGTTTGATATGTTTGATAAGTATGTCACGATCGATGATAATAAAGGGAAGAAAAAAAACAAATGGAGATGGATGATAATAGGCACACTAGAAAATTGCCGGAAACGATGCAAAGGTGCTTTTTGCGACGAACATTTGCGGGAGTTTTTAAAATGGGGCAGAGAACCATTGCCCTGTTTTGTTTGTTGGGTAGCAGCTATAAATCCAGATACTATTTGCAGGTCTTGTAGACTTGCAGGAAAGACAATGCCGTGGTTCCTGGAAGCCTACAAGGATTCATTTGAAAATTAGCAATAATTACAACAATGGGAAGAGGAAGCCAGAAAAAGGTTAAGAAAAACGCACTTGCAGGAAGTAAGTTAATGTATTTTGGTCTACCGAAGAGCTGCGAGACCGGAGACATTTATTATTTGTCAGAACAAATGATGGCTGAACTTAAAAGGCTGAATCCATGCGATGTGGCAATGGCTCTTTTGTCAGACGATGTGAAAGCTTCTGATAATTAACAGCTCGGCTTAGGCAAAGCTTTGACTGAAAAATACTTGTTCGCTTTTGCGTGTTGGTTCACGAAAACCAACTTGTAAAATCGAAACAGTATAAAATCTTGAATTGTATTGTCTATACAAACGAAAAACTCTATCGATTTGGCTTAGTTCCTTCCCCTAGTTGTACCTTTTGTCAGAAATCAGCAGAATCCATCGAGCATTTACTTTTTTCCTGCAAAATATCCTCTGAATTCTGGAAACATGTCTTATCCTGGCTTAAAGACAATAGTATTGATATTGAAACATTGAGGGAATGGGACATAATTTTTGGAAAGTTCGACATAAAAGACAATTTTACTTTAGTTAATCATTTATTATTGCTAGGAAAATATTATATTTATTCCAAAAAGTGTCAGAATAGTCTACCGACGGTTCAGGGTTTCATTGCTCGGATTAAACTAATATATAGAATTGAGCTCCAAATAGCCAGAGAAAAAAATAAGCTTTCACATCATTTTATTAAATGGAGAAAACTTGTTGAAGTATTGATCTAGAAAGAGATGGTGGTGGAAATAATATCTAAATACAAAAAAATGAACAAGTATTTCTGCTTTTTTGTCTTTTTTTTTAGCAGCTTATAATATGTTCTATCTAGTTGCGTCAGTAGTTTTTGTAGTCTGTATTATTATTAGTTTACTCGTAGTATTAATGGCACTTGCATGTAATGTACCGAAAGTAATTTATTGTATTCAATGTATTGTAAGCTTTATTGTAGCATTGTCTTTGTAACTAGTTTATTGTAATTATGTATTCAAGTGAGGTTGTAAGCATGAAATTGTAATGTTTATTTTCTTATTCTTAAAATGTAGCAAAAAAAAATAAAAAATTACAAAAAAAAAAAACTTGTAAAATCGAACAAATATTTTTTTGTCTCATTTAACGTGGCTGTTTGATTATTCGTCTTCGCCACCTGCGCAATTGTTTACAGAACTTGCCTGCTAAAGCGGCCCACAATGACCGAACGCAAGATCTTCCTTCCTCGTCAAAGTCTTCTTCAATTAGCTCTTGGTCCTCGTCAAAGTTTTCTTCAAGCTCTAGGACATTTCTCCCCTGCCACATTATTTCTCTTAACACATCAGGATCAAAGCGAACACTCTCTGCCATTATATATTCAAAAACATCTATATGCAAATTCAAGTTTGTTTTCATATGACGAGGCGAAAAATATTTCAAGCACCAGCGGTTTCATATTTTTTTGCCTCTTTCATCGCGTTTACGACTTGATATGTAATATCTCTGACTTCTTTTTGCCAAGAAGGCAACAAAAGTTCGGTGATGGCGTGCCAAATCGTGTGAATCAATACGATCATTTTATATATTTGTGGTTTTATTCAAAATACGTATGCGTTTTACAAAAAAGAAAAAAATGTACCACAAGTCTGATGAACCAGGTTTTGTGAAATATAAATATCTGGGATCGCCCAATAGGCGATTAGCAAGTGATTGGTGGTGCTCTTGGATGTGGGGTTTGGTCCCCCCTGATTCCTGAAAAGGCACGTGCATGAAGTTGTTAGGAGTAGTAGAGTGAGGCTGCCTGCAGCGATAACTCTCGGGTGAGCCCGCTCCGGCCCTGCAGGTAACTGGGGGGTGCTCAGAGATCCCTCGGGATCTCAAACCTCGTCCCGGAGGTGAAACGGGAGGACACCCGCCTTGTCAGCGGGGAAAGACCTGAATGGAATTTTTCGAATTTTAATTCGACCCGGCGGTTAGAGCGGATATTTTTTTTCGGAAATCTGCCTCCATTTCGCTTCGGACATCTTTCTTAATCTTCTCAACGTCAGGCCGAGACGAATGCCGCGTTAGTTTTGCCCGAACAGCGTCTTTCAGTACGTTGTACTGCGAAAATTCAGTCATGATTAACTGAAATTCGCCGTCAGATATTTGATTGTCGATCAGCGCTTTGGAAAGCATACGATCAATCGTGTCACGTTTCGCAATTGCAAGTGTCACAATGGCCGTTTTTATACTAAGGACGCATTATCCGTCTGGACGAACTTGGGCAAACATTTGTAATTCGTCTGGTTATGCGTCTCTAGTGTAAAGACGGGCACAAGACGAATTATGCGTCTAGACGAACTATCCTTGGTTGTGCGTCTTGAACGACGCACTACGAAAGATAGTTCGTCTGGACGCATAATTCGTCTGTATGTGTAAAGACGGGCATCAGACAAAGAACGTAAAAAAATAGACCGCGTTATGAAAGAGCCAGCGGTTGTGTGCAAAGAAAACAACATGGCCGATGCAAGTGGAAAGGCAAGTGCAAAACCGCGAAATCGGCAATGGACAGAAAGAGAGCTCAAGTACTTTGCCTTAGCCCTGGCAGACGAGAAAGACGAGTTTGGATACAAACTGGACACGCTTGCATTGAAGAAGACCGCAAATAAGCCTGTCTTCGAGGATATTAAGGAGGCGTTCGAGGAACGCTTGTCCTCACAAGAATTTAAAGAGGAAAATGAACGAGAACATCATGGGTCTAAATCGAAAAAGGATTTACCTCCTTTGAGAGTTGATGTTGAAAGGCTTCGAGTCAAGTTTAAGTGGATGAAACAGCTGGTCCTGAAGCTTCACTTTCGAAATCCATATCTCTAATGAAGCGTTTCCTTACCACTTCCTCGTTTAGTTTATATTGGCGACTTAAAAACTCTTCTTCTGCTCTTCTTTTACGGGAAAACAATTTTACAAGTTGCAACAGGGCCGCCATCTTAAATTTTGCCGCCAAAAACACTCTAGTTCCCATTCCTTTTTATTTCGCCTCGCGTAATAGTTCGCATTGTTCGTCCATCGAAATTCGTCTTGTTATTCGTCCCGTCTTTACACTAGACGCATAACATGAGAGACGCATTATCCGTCTGGACGGATAATGCGTCCTTTAGTATAAAAACGGCCAATCTCTCGATGTTTCTTTATCTTCGAATCAAGCTTTTTGCAGGCGATTATTAGCCCTGAAGAAGCGATAGCGAAACATACACCAACGACGCCAAGTGGAATTGTGGCCGGCAGACCGACAAAAGAAAGAGCTGACCCAAAGCTAGCGCTTGAAAAAATGGCTGAAAGTACACTTGAGCCAGCGGTGCTCCAGTTGAAAACCTTCTTGGAGCGCTTATATTTTTTTGCAACCGCCCGATAGTGGTCCACTTCTTTGTTCAAAGTGGCAGAAATTTCATTAACTTTTTGCATCCTGAAGTCAGGAGGCCGAATTTGGGGGTATATGTTTTCAGGAGGTGCGGATGGCATAACATTCGCGGAAGACATTGTATAAATATAAATTTATTTTATTTCCAAAACAAATTCGAGAGCAAAGCCGTTGAAATCGAACAGCTCACCGTCATGGTTTCTGACGCTGACAGTGATACTTTTTACATGTAAATCTGTGTGGAAGCCTCATAGCTTACTTTTTCATATGGCTTGCCTTTTAAATCGAGTTTAGCCAAAACATCAGATCTTTTATTGTTCAAAAAGTTTTGGTTTTTGTCGATAAGATTGCAATGAATGAAGTATGTTGTTGGATATTTGAAATTTTTTACTTTTGTTGTAAGGCCTAGCACCCGATTAATACCTAACAAATCGGCTAAATCGCGATCAATGGTTATCTTTTTACCTCCAGTATTTTTTATTTTAAGAATGGCCACAGGTGTGTTTATTCTTGTTTTCAGGTCATAATCATACTTTTCGAACATGTCGTCTATTGCTTTTGCTATAGCCTCCAAATTCTAATGTCCTGGAGGTATTTTTGTAATAGATACAGAAGGATCTTTTTTTTCATCACCCAAAGCTGCACCACCTTCTTTTTTCAGATTGTGCCAAGAGTTGTACAAACTGCACGAGATCAGTTTCATGAAATGAACTTGGGGAATCGGCTTGTCAAAGTAAACAGTCTCTCCATTATTTTGCGTGACAATTGTTAGAACGACCATTTTTATATTGGATACCGTAGATATATCAACATTCATAATGAACGACTTACAACCAATGCCGGATCAAATAGCCGCATCAAAGAAAAGCGCTTGGGCAGAATTGACAGCGCAGTTTCTGAACGCAGACAAAAGCCAATTCTTTGCTCGAGTATATTCTGATGGCAAAGGAAACATCACAGGATCTGAAATGTTTTTGAAGGGGGGCCATAGCGTGTTTGGATCGGACAGGAAATATTGGAGTCCGCAAATGAAGACTGCGCTCGGTTTGGATGGTGTGGAAGGTTTCCCATATCAACTGTATCCGCTGAAAACAAAAAGAGAATTGCCAATTCCCGCAGTAGATTTCAATGAAGCGGCGCCAAGCCTGAAGAAAATCTTCAACAACCCGATAAACATTTACGTGACACCAGTTTCTTTCTTTGTGGCGAAATTTAGGGAAATATTTCAACACACAAGAATAAGGCACAACTCCGCGGCAGAAGCAAAACGCTGGCTGGGAGGTCCGCATATGGGCTACTGGCCGCAGCAGCTCAACTTTGCAGTTTTTTGTGCAACGCAAGGCTGTGGAATTTCAAGAGAAATCTTTGACGGCGGGCTAAATCTTTCTCCACAAGTGAGGGCCTTCTACAGATTTCACGTGTATTTCACAGTCAAGAGAATTTTGTTCCAGATGGGAGGTATCCAGAGCATAAGCGCACTCCCCGGAGACCCTACATTCAATTTATCAGGCAATCATTACGATGTGGCCTCATACAAACGGATATGCGCAGAGTTCGGGATAGACCCAACAAGCGATTTCCGTTTCACAAGCAGAAAAAACCACGGCTTGGGCGACGTATACATCGGCGTGACAGGGCACGGGCCAATTAAAACGGGGGATGCATATCCTGGAGGGTTTTACAAATTTGCAGATGAAGGTGGGAAAGCAAAAGATGGAAAATTGCTAGCTTTCATTGAGCTTGATAGTGTGGCATTCAGCCAGTACGACTGGTTCGCCCCAAAAAAATCATCAGGTTTGACACAGGCAGGGCTTGCACGTATTAACCAGTCGATTGAGGCCTTTGTTTACTGCATCTTGGTTGGACGCGCAAGTGAATGTCCGGAGCAGCATAATTGGGGCAGGCGGGAGAGCAAAAGAGGCGCAGACGGAGTTCTTGACTCTGATGGAAGACGCTATTAGGCAGCCGGATTTGGCGAAGAGCGTGCAAAGGTATCAGCTCGCGGTTGATGAAGCGAAGGTCAGGCTGAATCTTGCAGTGTCCCAGGAGCGTGGCTGATGCCGGCGACAATGATCATCAACACGGAAAGCACGGATACAACAACAAACTGAAGCAAGCCGTTCCAGGAATGAAGCTAGGCGTGAACAACGACGTGAATTCAGGAACAAAAAAAGTGGGAATCCGACTGATGGATGGTGGGCCACCAAAAATCAACCCGCCAAACAGCCATCCCTCAAATCCGATCCACAAAGCCGCCATGGCAGCGCAAGAACCGAAGCCGGCTTCTAAAGAAAAGAAAATAACCGCAGATGAGGAAACCGTTTCAGAGAAAACCGTTTCAGAGCCGCAGCACGAGATAAACAAAACCGCCCTAATTATTGGCGGGGTTGCAGTCGTGGCTTTGCTGTTGTTAGCATCGCGTTAGCAAAAGCGTTAGCACTGCGTTAACGCCGCTTTTTGATGTATTTTTCAAAAATGAAAGCAACCGCCGCGAGAATAATTAGCCAGGTGTGCTCGGCAAGATAGCTGATTGCCTGTCCGGCGGTTTTGAAAAGGAAGCTGACGACAGCCCCGATCAGCCCAGGCAGCGCAGAAGCGGCTTTCGCCCCAACCGCTTTAAGACCATTTGCCAATTGTTTCCCCATGAATTTCAAAGCGTTGGTGATTGCCCCAATAACCGCCCCGATAGTGACGCCGGCGGCGATAAAGATAGAAGCCACCGTCACGCCATATTTTTTGAAGATCTCGCGAACTCTTTCTCGGAGAGGCATGTTGGCTTCTCTTTCTGCCATATAGGTTTGAAGTCGCGCGATCTCTTCATTTCTAGCCGCAACTCTTTCTTCTGCGGCTTCTTTATCAATTGATCGTTCCATCTCATCTTGAATGATCACCTGGTCTTCTTCGTTCAGCCGCAGAAGATGTCTTTCCTGCTCTTTCAAAGCATCAAAAGTTTTTGTGCTGTTGAGCCGTTCTTCCATGGCATTTGTTTTTCTTTTTTCTTCAGAAATACTTGATTCAAGTTGGTCGGCGGTTTGGCCGGCGGTTTTCAGTTTTTTTTGAAGATCTTCTTTCTCCTTTTGCTTGATCTTAAATTCTTTTTTAAAATTTTTTACCAGTTGTTCTTTCCGCTTTATTTCTGCTTTATTATCTGTCCATGAGTCATCTTTAAGCTGTTCGATCTCTGCTTCCTCTCTATTCACCTCTTGAGTGATAGTTCGTATCTCTTTATCTTTGTCTCTTAAAAGTTTTTCAGATTTTCGTAAACCTTCCAAATTTTCTTGTCTTTTTGTTATGTGAGCGTATTGTTTTTCTATTATATCTCTTCCAGGCGGTCCTAGTTTGCTTTTGACAAAAGCGGCGTCCAGGAAGCTTTTTTGAAAGTCGCTGCTATCAGCTAAAACTATCTTTTTCTCTCCGCCACGGGGCCCCAAAACAACAATATCCATTGTTTGTTTTTTTGGAGTAAGTTATCACCAGGCCATCAACATCAGCATTGGAAAATCTTGATTTGATAAATCTTTTCACTCGCCTTATTTGATCTTCTTTATCCTTTTGGCTCAAGGGGTTTTCAACTGTAAGTTTTGTTGTGTCAATAATTCCAGTCCTTGGGTTTCTCAAATTTCTCAGCCTTCTTTTAATATCTTCAACGGGATCAATAAGAGGGGTTTTTTCATCATAAGACGGCAGCCCGCTCTGCTCATGCATCATCGTTTGCATTTCATGTTGTTCTCCTCCGTGATATGGTGTTGAAGCCGCCCCAGGCCGGAACGGCTGCGGCCGGAACGGCTGGGTTCTGTTGACTTCTTGATAGTCGTCGTCGTCGTCGTCGTCGTGGTCAATCTGATAGTCAAGATCATGATCATCGTAACCAAAATCTCCGCCTGTTGCCATATATTTTTAAACAGGTTTTTTTAAATTAGAATTTATATTTTTCAGTTTATATATCATGTCTGTGCAAGAGGACCTTCTTCCAGAACACAGAAAAAAGATAGTGAATGCCATGAAGGCACCGCGCTCTGTCAATAGCATCACTTTTGACAAGACTGAAGCCAAACCAGGCGAGACTCTATATGTTCACCTGCCCAAGCTGAACAAGAACGAAGTCATTGTGTCTAACTCATTGGCCCTGGTCTTTGATATCGACCTTTCTGGGGGGCATGCGAACAACTTCCTTGTCCAGAACGTCTCGCGAGCACTCGTGGACAAACTTGTTGTGAAGTTTGCAGGCACGACTTTGGAAGAAAACGTCGGCTATGACATGTACAAAACGTTCAGTGACCTTTTCTTGCCCGTGTATAAGCGGGATCACATGCTGCAAGAGGGCATCCAGAGCGAAGATTTGTGCAAGATCCGCTCAAATTCTGGGGACAAAAAAACATCAGGCGTTGACGCTGAAAAAATACTCAACGAATTTCACGGCGCCAAATATCGAATCAATCTGGACCACCAGATCTTGACAGAACACGGAGTTTTCTACCCCGATGCGTTGTACAACGACCTCGTATTCGAAGTGACCCTCGCACCAGCCAGCCAAGTGGTCAGAGGCTCGGACCAGACCAAGCTGAAATACATGCTGAAGAACATCCAGCTTGAGTATGAAATGATCCATAGTGAGGCTCTTGCAGAAATGGCCGCCGGAATTTACACCAGTGGCAAAGAGTTTTTATACGACCACGTGCACCGTGATGATGTGATCCCTTTCGACAGAGGAACAGAAAAGAGAATAACCGTCAAAGTCAACGCTCAAAGACGGTCAATGAAAGGGATCCTCCTGCTGTTCATTGAGCCGTACCTCCCCGGGGCGAGAGATTCGGAAAAATACATCTTCCCGGACATCAATAAAGTCGCCGTCACATAAACGGCAGGCCCAACATGCTGTACAACAACGGCATCCAAAGACAGCACCTTTGGAGAGAAGTGAGCCGCTTCTTCATGAAAGAGAATCACAAACCCCAGTTCATGAACCTTCAGAAGTTCTGCACCGAAAACAAGTTTGGGCTTCTGATCGATCTGCGCTCCAAGAAATGCATGGCAGTGGCATCCGCCTCGTGAACACAAAAAACGGCGTGCAGCTGGAAATCAAGAGAGACGCAAAGGGGTCAGGAACTGTGAACTGCCATGTTTTCGTGATCGCTGACTCCCAGTTCAACATACAGCAAAGGCAGATGCGGCCTTTACAGTATTGAATTTAAAATATGCGCGGTATTGAAAATGGATCCTGGCAACATCCCCTTCAACGCGCTCATAGTCGAGCCGACCAACTCCGGCAAGACGCATTTTCTTGTGAAACAGCTATGCGGCCCATTCCGAGGCAAGTTTGATTACATCGTGTTAATCTGCCTAACCTTCGCCCATAACAGAACGCAGTACCGGTTTGCGGAGAGAGATGCTTGGGTGTATGTCATCATCTGTGAGCAACACCAAGTCGAAAATTGGCTGAAAGTGGCAAGTTTTTATTTCGAAGGCGACAACACTCTCATCATCCTTGATGACTGCGCTTCATCAAAAGATGTGAAATATCGCACTGGGGAGCTTGTAAAACTCGCATTTTCGGCTCGGCATGTCGGCATCAGCGTTTGGGTGCTGACCCAGCAGCTATCAAGCATCGCGAAGCCTTTCAGAGAGAATTTGGCGGCAATCGTTTTCTTTTACACGCCATCGGCAAAAACTACAAAGGCAATCTTCGAAGAATACGGCGGCGGCCATTCATACAAAGAAATCAATCAGATGATTTCAAGGCTTAAAGAGCGCAAGTTTGCATATCTGGTTCTTTCAATGCGGCACCCTTACCTAATTGAACTGAAGAATTATTAATGTATCATGGAGCAACAGTTACGATTCGAACAAGCCGAAGAAATCTTGAGCTGGCGAGAAATGAAGACTGGAGTATACAAGTATCACGGAATCGAATGCCGCGGCAAAAACTCTTACGGCAAGCCGATAAGTGTCGTCACACTCGAGACGAAAGACGGCGTGAAAGCGTATTACGCGCCAGCTTCTTTGTACTGGGAGCTCATCAAACGGAAACAAACTTCTTACATCAGGTATGACGGTGTGCAAAATTCAAGAGCGGGGTATCAATATCCCTTTTTCAAGTTTCCAAATTGAAATAAAAAAAAATGAATTATATAATGAAGAGTTGGCAGATGTCATGAAAATGCTTGAAGTCGAGCCCGTGCACAGCCCATCGTGGCAAGCAGCGAGGCCCCCAAACCCAACATTCCTGCTCTTCGCGAGGAGCTTGCGATTTTGGTTTCTACCGGCAAATGCAAAGAAGCAATCGGCGTTAATCCCACACACGAAGAAGTGAGGCGGCTGGAAGACAAAGAAGTCATAAAGCACCACAAAAGGTACGTGACCTACATTGGCGCCAAGACGACAGAAACCCTCATTGACAGCTTTCTTTCATTCGCCACAAAGGCGCTTGGCCAGGTGGTGCGGCTCAAAGACACCGAAGCCCTGCCGAATGACCTGAAAAACGACTACATCATCACAAAAGAGCTGTCCAATCTTTCTGGAAACTTTGCGCTGAGATGCGGCCGGATGCTCGCAGTTGCCAACGCGTTTTTGATCACAGCAAAACATGTTGATTTCAGCTCTGAACCGCCTCGCTTACAGCCGCCTCCTGCTGTCAGCTCTGAAAGTCGCTTACCGCCGCTTGGGGTAGACGAAGTAGATAATGCTGAATAATTACATGGTAATGCATTACATGGTAATGCTGAACATTACATGGTAATGCTGAACATTACATGGTAATGCATTACATGGTAATGCTGAACATTACGTGGTAATGCTGAACATTACACGGCGCCCTTATGGCTTGCTCATGGCCTTTCTGGAGTTGTTCGAGCGAAACCTCGAAATACGGCATGTTTTCAGCCGATTACACAGCAATTAAATATATTTTTTTCAGTAAATATACTTCATGGCGGATTCAGATACTGTTGACACAACCCAACAAGTGACATCACAATCACCGAAAAAGCACGAAAAAAAACCAAAACGGGTTGCAGCCGGCAAAGCAATCATTGAGAAAACGAGACTTGCCCGTGAGGTGCAGAAAAAGGCCAATGCCATCATTTCGAAGAACAACATTCAGACCCCTAAAGCTGCAAATGAAGCCCCTGAAGCTGCAACTATTCAAGCCCCTGAAGCGAATAACATTCAGGATGCCGATTCTGAGACAATTCTTACAACAACACAATGGCTGAGTGTCTTCAGCATTTTTATTTCAATTGTGGGAATCTACTACAAACGAGAAGAGATAAAAGCCCTTTTCGTCAAAAAACGCCTCCTCGCCAGAGGCCAGTCAATACGACTCCAGTCAATACGACTCCTCGCCAGGGGCCAGTCAATACGACTCCTCGCCAGGGGCCAGTCAATACGACTCCTCGCCAGGGGCCAGTCAATCCAATTTCAAATATGGATTGAACTTAAAAAATATTTTTTTAATATTGAACTTAAAAAATATTTTTTTAATATAACTATGTCTGACAACAAGGATTTGAAAACAATCATTGGCGCCAACAACATTCTGCGGGCACGACTTCGGATGACAAATAAAGCCCTTGAAGCTGCAAATGAAGCCCTTGTAGCTGCAACTATTCAAAACCCTGAAGCGAATAACATTAAGGATGCCGATCCTAAGATAATTCTTGCAACAAACGAGATTGCGAAAATGAGCATGGCCGCCACAACAACAAAATGGCTGATGGCACTCAGCCTTTTTCTTTCAATTTTTGGAATCTACTACGAACGAGAAGAGATAAAAGCCAAAAAACGCCTCATCGACATTTGCCAGTCACGACTCCAGTCACGAATCGATTCAATCCAAAAAAAGTTAGATGAATCAACGCCTCCTCGCCATTTGCCAGTCACAAATCCAGTCAATCCAAAAAAAGTTAGAGGAATCATAAATATGGATTAAACTTAAAAATATTTTTTTAATATAACTATGTCTGACAACAAGCTTGTGAAAACAATCATGGAAGCTGGAACTCTTACCGGCCTTGCCGCGGGCATTGGCTGGATTGCGAAAAAAGTCGTGAAAGAAAACTTCACACAAGACCCTAGCAGCAACGTCATGAACTATGCCAAGTTCACCGCTGTCATGGCCGGCAGCATCGCGCTGAAACAGTATCTCCAAGACCAGAAGATTCTTCCTGATTAAAAAAATAATCTTAACATAAAATGGCCAGCATTGCGATGAGGATTGGGGGCGCAGTTCTCAACGCGGCGGCTTTCACTGGCGGCAACTATCTCGCCAAATTTTTGGCCGGCGACAATGGCAAGGCCGCGTTAGACGAGAAAACGCGGCATGACAAGGCCCTGGAGTCTTATCAGTCGGCAATGGCAAAATACTCACGCGAGCGAACACAGCTGCTCGACTGGATCAACACCAACGAAGAAATCAAAGAACACGCGCAGAAAAACTTCACAAACACCGATTACGCGTTCAAGCTCTACAACCAGGCCCACCCCGACCAGAGACTGACTCTGCCCAAAGCGAGCTGCAGAAACAGGGTGAGCTTCTTTTTGTCGGTGGTGGCGCGCTCGCGCTCGGATACGCGGCTTTTCGTTTTCTTTGAACTTTTATGTCGTAAAAATAATGGACGCCAAACTCGCCAAAATCTACTACAGCCCTCAGGGCTACTAGAAAGGCATCTCCGCCATCAAAAAATTGGCAGAAGCTGCGAAAGTTCCTGAAGATAATGCCAAGCAGTGGCTCTACAAACAGGCCATTTGGCAGATCTATCTTCCTGCCCCGCGATACGTTCCTCGCCCGAAATTTGACGTGGCGACGCCCAACTCGGTACACCAGGCGGACCTTCTTTTTTTACCTTATGACAAGCCGCCTCGCAGTCGCAAAGTTTACAAATATGCGTTGACTGTTGTTGACATTGCCAGCCGTTACAAAGAAGCAGAGCCTCTGACCTCGCAGGACTCTGCCGAGGTTTCGAAAGCTTTTCAGTTGATTTACAAACGTGGTCCTTTGGCGTGGCCTCAGATGCTGCAGGTTGATCCTGGACGCGAGTTTATGGGCGCTGTGACGAAAGAAATGGAAAAACACAAAACTTACAAAATTCACAGAGATCAGGCTATTGTCGAGCGTTTCAATCGTACGCTTGCTGAACGTTTGTTTGGGCATCAGTACGCCATGGAGATGCTTCTGCCAGAAGGCAAGCGGTCAACTGAGTGGGTGAAAAGACTTCCCGATGTTGTCAGCGCTCTGAACAATGAGGTGACCAGCCTTATTGGTGAAAAACCCGCTGTCGCGATCAAAGAAAAATCTGTATCTCCATTGCCAACAAAATATAACAGGCCTGTTGGGCTGGCCGAAAAGAAACTTCCACCTCTCATCAATGTGAGATATTTGTATCAGCCTGGCGAACTGGAGGGCGGAACCAAAAGAGCAACAGACCCCATCTGGTCTTTGAAAGTCTACCAGGTCGTTGAAAATAAAACCAAACCTGATTCACCGGTTGTCTATTATTTGTCTGACGGGCCGAAGCGCGGGTTTGTTCGTGAAGAGCTGTTGGTTGTGCCGCCTAATACGCAGCTGCCCCCAGTCTGAAATGCCCGTATGCCAGGGTTTGTATGCCGTCATCTGCTATCCATCGCTTTGTGTCAAACGGCGATAGCGAGATCTTGTTCATGCACATTCCGTACATTTCGTGGCCCTCGCTCCTCAAGATTTTCATTTTGTGCATGAATTGCCTCCTTTCAAAGAGTGCTTCTCTGTAGTGATCGTGCGTTATATCTTTCTCGATCACATTTTTTTTCACGCCCTTCGCCTTCTTTTCGTTTTTTTTGCCCTCTTTCAAGATGGAATACATCTTTGGTCTTATCGCAACGACTTCTTCTATCGCCAACCCTCCGCACTCATCTTTCATCTTGCCTAAAACCTTTTTGTTTCTGTTGTCGTAGAGCGGATTGTCCTTAGGGTAGTTGCTTGTGTCATATAGCCATGAGTGTCCTTTCATGTCTTTGTACACATCTTATGTCTGGATGCTCAAGATCAGGCTGTCTGTGTCTGTGTAGACCAGCTCGCATTTGTGGCCGTATCTGGCTTTCAAGTATTTGTAGTAAAAATTGTACATTAAGATCTTGCTGTTCTCGAGAATCGTCATGCCTGTGTACACGGGCTTGTTCAGAACCAGCTTTGTTTTTCGCATGTGTATGCCTGCCATGTCGTTTCCAAAGATTGTGAATCTGTCAAAAGAGGGGCTCGACAGCAGCTTTCGGATCTTGTCATTTTCCCAGTCCCTCACTATCTTCACGTCAACACGGTTCCTCAGGTTCTCCATCGTCTTCCCAAACACTGAGTTGTTCATCAGCTTGTAAAAGTCTGTTTCGAAGTCGTTTTTCGCCTGCTTGCGAAACTCCGTATTCATCCTGATGTATGGCTCCATCCACGGCTCTTGGTCAAACTCTATCACTCGATGGACTCTCTTCAGTCGCATTCCCTGACTGAGATAGAACTGCAGGTTGCTGTAGTGGACTACATATTTTTCTTTGTCCTCCAGAGTTAGCACCAACTTCTCTGTGTCCGGCATGGCCAAATCAAGGTCGGCCATAAGTCGTCGCTGGTATTCTGACATCTGCTCTGGTTTAATCTTTTTCTTTTCCGGCGCCAGCGGGTAGTCATTGTGGGCATCGTGCAAGTGCGCTGGGTATTCGAGGTCCACCTCCAGTATCCAGCCTTTCTTTGAATTAGGCCTCACTTTCATGATCTGCTCTTCTGTCGGCATCACACGTTTCCAGTGAAAGCCGGTCTTCGGCAGATGCCGGCTCATTGCCCATCCATACAGGTTGTTTGCATCAGGATACGTGATGTAGTTCGTTGGTTGGGTTGGGTCGTATCCTTCGACCTGCGGGTTGTTCACCTTTGCATGCCTCTTGCTTGCCATTGAGATACCGCCCCTAATTCCCCTCTCAATCATCAGATGCATGTCCAAGTCCGTCAGCAGCTCTAGCTCGACCCCTGTCTTTTTCAGCAGAGCGTCCCAGCTCAAGCCTGGCGAGGTGTAGTAATGCGCCGGATCCAGCCCGTATTTCCCCTGACACACCTTCCTGAAATTCTCGAACACGTCTGCCAATAGCACCGTATCTGTGGCCACGTACCAGTCGTGGTATTCGCCGAGATTTCTGCACCCTAATGCCTCCCAGACCCGCTTTGCGTGCGCATAGTCTTCATCTGTTATTCCCTTTCCGCTCAAACTCGAGTAGAACTTTTCTTTCTCCGGTAGTTGAGCTTCGTGAAACCTTTCGAACGAGTCCATGTACTCGTACGGGTAGATTTGTTTTTTCAGCAGCAGCTTGCGCTTGTTTTCTTCTGGCACCAATTTGGTCATGATGGGGAACTCATCGGTTCCCTTTACCAGCTTGTCAAGGGAGCTCAGCAGGAAATTCAGGCTGTCGATGAATCTCAGGTTTCCAAGTGAAAATGAGATGTATTTTTCAGTGTTTGTCGGGATACATTTGATTTCTCCCTCAACCCTCGCCATCGCTTGCATCATCAGGTGGCCATCGTATCCTTCCAAGTTGTGAAAGATTATTGGTATTGACATTGTTTTCGGGTTTAGTTTGAGCTTGAAGTTGCAGTCGTCGTGCGCGGCGCCGCGATATTTTCCTGTCATGTGATCGTGATCTATCACTGAATCTTTGAAGTTTTTCACGAGCAGCGGTTCTGCACAGAATAGGCATGTTTCCTGGGTGTTTGCGATCCATTGATCGATTGCATCTTTTTGGTTTCTTTCTCTTGGCGGGCCAAAGAAATAATTCATTGCAGTAAAACAGCAACTTTTGTGGCTTTGCCCGCTGTATTCTCCTGAATCAGGGTTATACACCGCCATCGAATCGAGAATGAGGTTTTCTGCGCAGAACAGGCATGTTTCCTGGGTTTTTGCGATCCATTGATTGATTGCGTCTTCTGGGTTTGTTTCTCTTTCCGGGCCAAATAAATATTTCATTGCATTAAAACGGCAACTTCTGTGGCTTTGGCCGCTATATTCTCCTGAATCGGGGTCATACACCGCCCTCGAATCGAGATAGATGTCTTTATACAAGCTTTTCTTGCAAATGTGGCATTCTCTTGCGTTCCGGTATTTTCGCCAGTCCGAATATGACATTTCAAGAGGCCTTTTGTTCGCCATGTCTTTTTGCATTTCCATTTCATGATTCTGAAGCCATCTCAGAAATACAAAGACTGCGTCTTCACCCCTGTAAGTGTATGGGCCAAAAGTCTGTCCATCGCTCCTCACGACTAAATATGAAAAGCCGCATGGCTCGTGCTTTCTCTGTTTTTATTGTGAAGCTCTGTTTGTTGTCTGGCTCGCATGTGGCTATCTTTCTCACTAGACATTCAAAGTCTGCATAAACCACACAGGGCGCTTTCATCTGCTTGTGGTGGTTTGTGAAAGACATCTTGTTTTCTCCTTGTTTCGACATGTTCGTTCTTGTCGGGCTTTTCAGCAGCCCTTTACACTCTGGTTTGTGCCTTTCGAGCAAATCCAACCTTGAATAGCCGTGCAGGCAGCGTTCGCAGAAATGCTTGCTGTTAGAATTCTTGCTTTGGTCAAACAATAGAGCTGAAAGCCTTTTCACAAAGCTGTAGTGTGTGTTTTCGCCCTTCTTTGTTAACATTAAGTTAATTCTCGGTACTTCTCCGCCTTTTTCGCTGATCCTGTGTACGACTACTTGCTCTTCTTCCCATCCAAAGACATTAATGGCGAGATTAATATTCTGCCTCTCCAGCCTGTTAATCTGCGAAACGGGCGTTGGAAAATCAATGGCTGTAAAATTTAGGCCGTCCTCAGTTGGATAGCTCGATGTTCTCGTGACTTTTACGCCGCGCGGAGGAGGAAATAAAGTCGCTCTAAGCGCCCATCTCAAACATTGATTGTCTCTGTTTTGAACATTGATTATTGCTATCTTGTTTTTCAGCTTTGTGGGCAGCGGCATGTAACTTCCACCGCGCATTGGTTGATATTGCGCCACATTAATGAAGGCTTCCAAAATTTCTTCCATTATCCATCCCAAGCCTCTTTCAGACCAGGCCTCTATCTCTCTTTTAACCTCATCGATAAACTCATTCAACGAAGGTTCTAATATATCTATGTTGTGTTCATTCAGGATTACTGGTCGCATCCGATTGAAATAATGGTCCATTTTTTCCACTTTTTCATTTCGGGTCATATAAAATCTCACAAGAAGGCTAAACTGTATTTTCACGCCCCTAATAACCATAACTTCATTCGTGCAAACGTTTATGAATGAATTTTTCGTTTTTTGAAAAAATTTGAACAGGTCTTTGTTGTTACTTGTTGGTCGCATTCTCCAAACTCGTAGCCATTCGTTGAAATTGTTTCTTACAATTTCAAAACCTTCCCTTTTGCAGCCCTTGATTCTCCTCGATCGGGCCATAAAACATATCAAGAACATCTCTCGAAAAATTTGCAGCTGCCATTTATAAAGACGGCACATTTCTTCAATAGAAAATTATTTCAGGGCCGCGCTGGCAATCTTACACACATATATGATGAGGGTTTTGGGTATGGGGGAATCCTCGACGGTGAGCTTTGCGAGCCGGCGGGGATTCCCCCCGGCCCCAAAACCCTCATCATATATGTGTGTGCATTTGTTGCAATTAAAACAATTGTTTCCAAAGTCGAAATAACGATGCATTACTTCAGTAAGACACTGGACATGTGCTGTATTTTCTTGTGATCAAAACATCAAGCTGGCTGGCAGTTTAAAAACTCCGCATTCCAGCTTTTCGCAAGGCCAAGACTTTTAAGTCATATTAAAATTCCATTTCTTGTAGGAAAGAAATCCGTAAGACTGCAACGTGTTTGCCAACATTTTGAAGCTTCCAACACCAATTTGTCAACTGTAATAAACAGCATTACTAACAGACTTTCTACGGTAGCTTTCCTCTTTTCCGTGTAAACAGTAATTCCATACGTACGATTATAAAGAAGGCTAAGTTATTTTTGATCCGTAAGAAAAGTCAGAACTCTTCCTCTTTTCTTCCAAGTTTTCAAACACGCGGTTTCGGACTGGCACTAGTTACGCACGCGAAATTATATTTTTCCAAAAGCAAACGTTCCCTCATATAAAATTCACTATTTAGCACTGCACAACGATACAAAATTGCTTTCCTCTTATATTGCCTTCAGCAATCCCTTAACAACTGCTCTAAATCTGTCGTTAAAAAGAATCTCCCTTAGTTAATGCCTCCGAAATAAACTATGCAATTCTCTTCATTTGCTGTCGTCCTTTGTTTATATGTGTGATCTCGACAGAGAGCTCAAATCAGAGAGAGAAGCAATTCCCTGCCATGAACTAATATTTAGTCATTAGATTGAATTCTCAAGAGTTCATTCCCCACAAGCAACCAGATTTAAATGATACAGACGATACGTAAAATATAAAAAGGGTGAATAAAGAGAATGTATAATCATATACAATATCTACCTCAAGACAGAAACTGACTATGGTTCAGATTGCTCGGTAGCCTGTGGAGGAAAGATTACAGCAATTACTGCACGAGTCATTGAGAAACACTGGAAAAGTCTGAGTTTCTGGATCGACTAGACCTCTGCGCAAATAATCTAATGACTGAAAGCGAAACCAAAAGTTTAATTACAAATAATCAAAAAGGGGTTTTTCCCTCATTCCATGACTGGCTCGTGACCTTATAATATTATTCTGGCCGTGATCAATAGTGTAAGAGAAAGGGAGATAAGTCGCCTCTATGTAACATGCTTGATTATTTTCTTTGGTCTTGTTGGTACTTTTAGTAAGTTTGTCATCTTTGATTATCAATGCACCCTTATATTGTCAAATTCTCTAAATGCCAAATGATTTGACAACTTTGTAAATTCGTGACAAATCCTGTCTAGTTCTCCTTGTTCTCCTTTCCCCATCCTGCTCAGAAGAGCTGTAAAGACAGCTTCCTCGCATCAAAGAATCCCTACAACAGCGGTGAAAGTCTAACATAGTTTATTGTTTTCGTTGAGACATTTTCTTTTTCACACTTGATTTAATACTCTTAAAAATATATCGTGACAATGAGCAAGTCTCAGTCATGAGCGAGTAACATCATCAACAGAATACACATACGCTAAAACTTGAATACACGACATAACTCCACGTAGATCACCTAACTTGCCTCCTTCCCCTTTGAATTACAGACAGTTGCATTTTGAAAAATGAACACGAAACAATTGAATATTCTGGAAAAAGCTGAGGCCGGAGAGCACCTTTGATACAGGAAGTTAAATGACCTTCAATGAACTTGAGTAAAATCGGTTGGTCGGCGTTGCAATTTCTGGATATTTTATACATAAAATTATGACTGAGTAACGTATAAAAAATGTATATACATAAGTACTGAAGCATTTTAAATCATTAAGCAAATGTGAACACTTCACTCCCAACGAGAAACCAGCTTTATAGATTCGACATCCGTCAACAAAGATAATACATGTATATTTTGAATCGAATACCCACCTCCAACTTCGCCTCAGCATGAAACAAATAGAAATCTATGATTCAGATGGCTCGCTTGCCTATGGAGAAGAGTTTTAGCAATTACTGACTGGTCGATGAGTGCATACGTCTGCACAACTAACATTACGTCCAATGTTCAACGACTGACAAGTGAAACAGAAAGTGAAATTAGAATAATTAAATGGGGGGTTCCCCCGCATTCCTTGCACAGATCATCGCAAGCATTGATGAGGTACGGGAAGTTGAATGACCTTCAATGAACTTCAGTAATATCATCACAACACTGAGTAGCACAAACAGCAGTTATCGCATTAATCTATGTTTAATTTGTCCATCTTGATATTCTTTTAAGCATTTGTTGCAATTAAAACAATTGTTTCCAAAGTCAAAATAACGATGCATTACAGTACCGCTCAAAAGTAAGTTACCACCTCTCGTCTCTCGTCTCGCGAGACGAGACTCTCATCTCGCGAGACGAAAGTCTCGTCTCGCGAGACGAGACTCTCGTCTCGCGAGAACCAGTGAAGCGTATATTTTGGAATAAATTACAAGCAATTGGCTTGCGAGTAAACGATTAATTTCTCGCGACGCATTTGTTGTAAGTGTGCTTCGTGAAGTTCCCGCTAATACGGCGTGAAGAGGTCTTGAATTACAGCTTGTCTCGCTATATTCAACATTATCATTACAAACGAAGAACTTTAATGGAATTGGAGTTATGAAAAAAAGAAGTTACGTTTCTGAACGCAATAGAACGTTGCGTCGCACCGGTCGGTGAAATGTTGTATTCATGGCTAATTTTAGGCTTTTAGCGTGTTGAATTTCCATGTTACCAACGTGCAAGCGAACTGAAACGAAACTTTCTTTGCAAGATCGGTACTATCGCCAGAATCGAAGAAACTGATCCGTCATGGAAAGCGCTTGGTAAAGTTTCAATCTTTTTCCGATTACTCAGTTATTCGTCGGCGCATCGAATTTGCATTTCGTGCCTCTGCGAATCCACTGAACCGGAATTCATTGTTCTCATTACTAATGAAAAAACTTAAACTCGAACTTAACAGTTGTCATTACAAACGAAACGTTTTGAATGTAAGTACTTACAATCGAAACATCAATCAGTGATAAAATTTAGTTTGCGAGTTTGATTACATAACAAATCGAAAACGTGACTAACTACATGGTTTCATAACAAACGCACGTGATCGGGAAGATCGTTCTGAACGCAAGGAAAGGAATCTTTTCGGTGACCAGAAAATCTGTAAGAAGTATTCCTCGCCAAGCTAGGCCATAGGTGGCAAGTGGAGTGGGGCTCTTCATATAAAGGATTAGCCGAGAAATATAGTTCGAAAACTGAGCAATTCAACGGGAAATGGTAAATATTAATAAAACGTTGCTCCAGTTTTGCAATACATGTTTATTACTATTACAATCCTGTATACTAACTACTACAACTAAGTGTAATACTTATTATTATTGTTGATATACTACTACTAGTTATACTAAAAATCCTATGCAGGCACACTATTAACTGTTTCATGTCTTTCAAGGAAAAACCGGCTACAAAATTTCCGTGTAACAGTATATTCGAAAAGCATTGGACAATGACGGGTAACGAATTTTTCCTTGGAGAAAACATGTAGTTCAAACCAAATAAAATACTACAATTCCTAAAACTTAATTTCTAATTAACGACCTTTTCATGAACCCTACATTTCCCAAAAATTATTGTTGCCTATTACCCTTTCCCTTTGCCCTACGTAAAAACTCGTCTATCGCGACAATGCACTTGCGCCATTGCGCATCTTCCTGTGCTTGTCCGCAAGGATACAACTTAAACACATATTTTCTTACTATACCCAGTTTCCCTTTATCTAATAACATTTTTCCCCTTGTCCCTGAACAATTTCGGCCTTCCAGTTCCCCAGGTTGAAAAATAGTTTCAACAACGTTCTTGGCAAAATTCCCCACGCTAGAGCTCCCACTTTTGATTTGAACTGCCTCCTGCAAAAAGCCATCCCCTTCCTCCCCAAATTGTTCCATGTTCCCACTATCCCCTACTAAATTAGAACTACCAGAAGCAATTGCATCATCCCTTAAGTCCCTAACTGCATCATCCCTACTGTCCTTAGCCATACCATCCCCAAAGTCCCCGAAGGCGCCATCCCCAAAGTCCCCAACTGCGCCATCCCCAAAGTCCCCAACTGCACTATCCCCAAAATCCCCAGAATCCCCAAAATCCCCCAAATCCCCAAAGTCCCCAACTGCACCGTCCCCAACTGCACCATCCCCAAAGTCCCCAACTGCGCCATCTCCAAAGTCCCCAACTGCACTATCCCTTAAGTCCCCAGTCGAAATCGTAGTCAGTAACCTTCCCGAACATGGTTTTGGCGAAACCCTAACCCTTTCCTTGACGCAACGACACCCGCAACATTTTCTTTCCCTGCTTTCCCTCATAAAATTTGTGACTAATTCCCTGAATTCCCGGGTTTCCCTCATAAATTTGGCCATTAACTTTAAAGTCGCTTCTTGATTGTCTAGTAGACGGTTAAGTTTTTGTTCATGTGAGAACTCCCGCAGGTCCTCGTCCATAAGCTCCCCTAGAAGCGATTGCGCTGGGAGGTTTGGAACTGCTGGCAGCCATGATGTTGGAGGACTTGGAGGAGGAGGAGGAGGAGGAGAAGTAGGAGGAGGAGGAGTAGACGTACATCCAGGACGGAACTCTTCGTCATCCTAAGAAAAACACACATGATAAAATTAATCGAATTACAGAGTGTAATAATGAAACGATCTGTCAGAAATATTCACCGAATTCCGTTTGAAATCCTCATTCAAACCTATTGAAAGTATTTGATGTTTCTTTGGAATTGTCAAGCGATCCTAAACATTATTTCGGTTTTACATAAGACGAATTTACCGTGCTTTTGTGTACTATCACATCGCTCAGTATCTGTGATATCAAACTGCCGGTCACGGTCTGGTCTCACTTAGGCTAAATGCCCAGCAGTCAGAAATATTCACCGAATTCCGACTGAAATCCTCATTCGAACCTATTGATAGTACTTGATGTTATATTTTCAACAGTTTTAAATGAGGCGTTCAGTCCGAATTTGTTAACTGAATGTCGGAATGCGGTAATTATTTCTGACTGCCGTGCATTTAGCCTAAGTGAGACCGTGACCGGCAGTCTGATGTCACAGATACTGAGCGATGTGATAGTATACACAAGCAGTCGGTAAATTCGTCTTCAGTAAAACCGAAATAATTTTAAGGATTCCTTGACGTTTCTTAAGAAATATAAAATAGTTTCAATAGGTTTAAATGAGGCTTTCAGTCCGAATTCGTTAACTGAATGTTTCGCACTATCCGGTTTGGGCCGAATTGTGCTAAGTGTCGAGAGAGTCATTTTATAGTATGCCCACGTTCGGATATTTCGTCAACTAAAAAACCAAAATAATTTTGAGAGTCGCTTGACATTGCTAAAGAAACATTTAATACTATCAACTAATCAAGAAACTTGAAGGAAGCTTTCAGTGAAAATTCGGTGAAATTTTCATGCTGCCGGGCATTTAGTCTGTTTAAGACCATGCCTGGCTGCCGGGCATATAGACTCAGCGTAAAAAAGTGCAGGATTCAATAGGCTATGCGTATTTTTCAGTAAAGTGACTGTATAGTTACCTGCTCAATTTCTTCCTGATCGGAAATGACTTGGGGGGACGCCGGGTCAATGGCAATTAATACGCGGCATTCGTCCTTTTTAGTTGCGTGTGGTTTCTTGTTTGTCTTACTTTTGTCCTAGAAACCAAAAAGAGCGAAACTTTGAGGTTAAAATAACGCTACATGTAAGTCACTTAGGGCGCTTAAGCACGCGCGTTTTTGAGACGCGGACGGCAACCAGAAGTTGTGAAGTGAGCTATTTTCACTTTAACTTGCCCTCGCCAACCACATTAACATCGCTAAGTATCTTTTGATACTTAGAGGTGGTAAATGGTAAATAGAAAGTGAGCCCAATGTTTTAAAATATTTGCTTGAGCCAGGTTTTTTGAAGGACACTTCGCCACCAATAGACTTCACCTTAATCTTCCGCAATTTTAACTATTCCAACTTTTTTTCACTTAACCTAAACAGGTATTTTTGTGAATCATTTCAATCAGTCAAAAATGTTGTTGTTTGTTAAGGGACGGTCAATCAAACTGGAGGTGAGATAACGCTTAACAATAGTTCTTAATTAAAGGCGGGCCGCCTTCTCTACAAAGCAGTTGTTCAACGAATTCGAATGCGTCAGTACAGCTTTAGTCAATAATAAGAAAATTGTTACCTGCTTCTTCTTGCCTTCTTTTGCCTTCGCCTTCTTAGCAACCTCGGCGGTCTTTTTCTCCTAAAACCAAGTAAAACGCGACTTCTTTGTTAACAAATTGAGAAACCCGCTACGTGAATTACGAAAGGGTTCGAGTAATCACTAAGAACTTTGACTTTTGTTTTTTTTTTCTGTTTAAAACACTTAATTTGATGTGTTAAAGAAGGTAACGAAATGCTTACTGAATACTAGTATCAAGCATGCAACATGGTTTTGTTGTTGTTTTCTTTTTTTAAATCGCTCAATTTAATTTGGGGTGATAAATAAGATAGCAAAATACATGTACAGACTGACTAATAGAATCACAAGCACGCAACATTTTTTTTCCATTTCAAAACGCTCAATTTGATGTGAGAAAGAATTATTAGGTAGCAAAGTACAGACTATTAAAGTAAGCCGATTTACACGGTATGACTTTGCTTGTCGCTTGCGTGAAACTTACGACAGGTCGCGAAAAACATCTACTATTTGTTTACCGTTTGTTTACCGTTTGTTAGAACTTTCGCTCCGAAAATCCCGGTGCAAACTTTTCCAAATTCTAAAGTCGTACCGTGTAAATTGGCCTTTACTGGTCAGAATTGAAACAGCGATTGATCTGAGAACGTAGCGTGCATGACTTGTGGAACACGTAACAATAATATACCATGAGCACGCGCTCATTTCAAACATCGTTAATCAAGTTACACTGGAGTGCGCTAAAGTAGCTATTCCTTCGTGTCAGAAATTACGATACATGTACGAACGCAAATGCTAGACTCTCGATTGACTTTGACGCATTTAAAACTGCACAAAACAACAGGCAGGCATCCCTTTTTAAACTAAGTATCCAGCACACGCTAGATTTGTAATTGACTGTGACATAACAGAGATCTCTACTTACGGAACGAGGTTTTTTCTTGAGCGGTTCTGCGCTTGAATTTAAATTATCCTTAGACCAGGCGAGATCCATCTCGTTCAACTCCTTGGAATTATCTGCAGTGAAAGATAAGCAGAAGGTAAGGATCAGATAAATAGACACGGGTACATAATGTAATTAAGCGTCAGCAAACTCTAAACAAAGTGGACGTAACATCTACTTACCACTTAGCGCAAGAATTGTGGCTGGAACTCTGGCGCCCTCCCAGTTTACGGTAACAAGGTTACCTACAGCAACTCGATCCTTCTCGACAACGAGTCTGGTCGGGGCAATGCCCGTTTTCTCTTCAGCAACGAAATGATAGAGAGCCATTGACGGGATTTGAGTGTTTCGGCACAACTGTCTTAAAGTCATTTTGAGCTATTGAAGTTTGATTGTAGCTAGTCTAGCAAGTTGGTAAGACTGACTGTGGGCTACTGGTAAGGATACACAGTTTATATAGCCTAAGCTTAAGCCTCTATTGTTTAAAACGGATCGAAAATCCTTGTCATCTATTGGTCGTTTTAAATGCTAATTTTTTTTTCAGGTCTCAAGGGAATATAACTAATAGACGTAACTGCTCACTTATTGGTTACAACTTATCTTTTGTTCTAAGTCAGTTTTAAGACCTTTGTTACAACTCTTAAGCATACATGTAGCTTAGTTGTGCTCTAAGATCAAATCATTATCATGGGTCGTTTGACACACGAGCAAAAAGCAAAAATTGTGCGCCTTCGAGAGCGGAATATGAACATAAGTGAAATAGTTAGAACTTTAGCAGACGATGATTGTAAAATCAGTCGCCTCAGTGTAAGACGTTTCTTAAGACGTTTTCAGGAGAGACAGTCATTCGAAAATGCCCCGCTGCCCGGCCGTCCTGCTGAAGATGTAACCCCACAGCTGATGACTTTCGTCGACAACCAGATGGAGCTGAACGATGAGCTGACAGCCCCCAACCTCCAGAAGAAGATCTACGAAGAGTTTGGAGTGAACTTTTCCGAAAGCAAAGTCAAGCGGCTTCGGAAAAAACTTGGCTGGGTGCAGACTGGCACGAAATATTGTCAGCTTATAAGAGAGCCAAACAGGGTAAAACGCCTGGAGTTCTGCATGCAGTGCGAGGAAGACGGTGAAACGTTTGACAACGTAATCTTCACGGACGAATGCTCCGTACACATGGAGAAACACGCTAAACTGAGTTTCAGGCGAAAGTGGGAACAGCCAAAGTTCAAGGGCCGTGCGAAACATCCCTACAAAGTTCATGTTTGGGCTGGGATTTCCAAGCGCGGTGCAACGAGGGTCCTGGTGTTTACCGGAAACATGGACGCCAAGTTTTATGTCGAAGAAATTCTCGGCAGAACCCTGCTTCCCTTCATCCGAGCGACATTTCCTGACGGCCACAGATTCCAACAGGACAATGATCCAAAACACACCAGCAGGCTGGCGAAAGAATACATGGAATCAAGTGGGATTCACTGGTGGAAGACGCCTCCTGAGAGCCCTGATCTCAATCCCATTGAGATGCTATGGCATGAGCTCAAACATTTTCTGCGAACAGTAGTAAAGCCCACAAATAAAGAGCAGCTACTCGAAGGAATAACGAGGTTCTGGAGGGAGAGGGTGACGGCGGAAAAGTGTACGACATACATCAATCACTTGAAGAAGGTTGTCCCGATGGTGATCAAGCGCGAAGGCCGTGCCTCAGGGCATTGAAAACAAAACGGTTCTTTTTGAGAACCACAACGGCTCCTTTAGGAGCCACCACATCAATAAAAGTCATGATCAATGCAATCCAATCTCTTCCCTTCGAAAACCCCGTAAACTACTTTAAAGTAGGCATACTACACGTTGGTCTGTTGATTTCAAATTCACACAATCGTTGAATGTGCTTAGCAAGAAAGTTTAAGTTAGTGGAGTAAATTTGCTTCCTATAAGTTTTCCATGTGTTAGCAGACGTTTAAGAAGTTTGAGGTTATTTAAACTCAAAACGGAAGGATAAACAATGTAAACAGAAAAACTCGCCAAACAGTGGCAAATTTAAATCAAAATTCTCGCTAACCCTGGGTTAGTTTAACCGGGCTTTGAACAACCTGACCCAGAAATTAATTGCTGTTGGTTACCTGAAAATTTGTCTGTCGACTATACAGTATGTTGCCCTATTTCTCAGACACCCCTGTTTCCGGACACTTCGACTTTACGATTCTGTATTTCGCTGTAAAAACGAAACTAATCGGAACGATACGTTTCGAAGACTCTTCTTAATGTGATTTTTATCTCGCGCCGAATTATATCCTTTTAAGCGGCCTGTTCTCGCAAAATGCGCGACAGATCTTTTTTTTCCTATAAGTGAAGCTAAAAGGTCTAGGTTTTTCAGCATATAAGAGTTTTCCGTTAGCAGTTTTGTATCTCTGAGCAAAACTACATGTACCAAAGAGTTTAAATGCGTTTTTGGATCTTTTTGGTGAGGTGTGCGTAATTCCCGGCGGACACCGAACGATAGCTACTGTAACAGCGCCGCCATGAACGAAGTGGCCGAGAAAAGTGTTGTGGAAGCTGCATTGTGGCTAAATTTCAGCTCGTTACTGCTCTTTTGAGGTAAGATATTACAGCTTTGGAAAAAGTATCCAGAAATAGGGCATGTAACTGTAGGCGGCAACAACCCAATTCAGTCCAGTCAATTGAAACTGTAGAAACAAATGATGCTTTGAAACATAATCTAGATTTGAAAGACCTTCCTAAACAAATGTTTACCCACAAAAAGAAGCTCATTGTAATCCATTAAAGGTTAGCTGCGTTACTGAACACGCTACGAAGCAGAGAGTCGATAACGCCCTTCGATCGTCGATTTCATCAACCTTGAAGAACTGTCTGTATGTATTCGCTTTCAAACATGAAAATTTTTAAATATTTTCATCACTGTTTTCTTCTAGGTCTACAAACCTTTCTAAATGACCGGTAAAAGTGAATTTAATAACTTCAATATCCACAACTTTCGCTTTATATATTGGCGAAAGAGGACGATGCGATCGATCGTACAAGTTTAAGCACTTTTCTTTAGACCCATGAACGATGTGAATTCTATTTAAAGAGAAATCTTTGCGGTAAATTCTTGGATAGATCTTTGAGCCAAGTAGATTTGAAAAGTTTGAGAGTCAAATCTCAAATGAACGTGATAAGCAAACAGAGTTCGGCAGACGCTTTGATCGAGCACGCGAAGTTATGCTTGACTAATTTTCTGCGTGCTCTCAAGTTCGCATTACAATAGGTTATTAAAGTCTCGCGAGAAATTCAAGCAGTGGCACTTACAGTTTTTTTAAGCCCTCGCGAGACG
The DNA here is from genome assembly GCA_964020085.1 of Micromussa lordhowensis. Lineage (NCBI taxonomy): Eukaryota > Metazoa > Cnidaria > Anthozoa > Scleractinia > Lobophylliidae > Micromussa > Micromussa lordhowensis. The sequence continues at coordinate 24,575,995 of OZ026606.1, forward strand.
AGACTCTCGTCTCGCGAGACGAAAGTCTCGTCTCGCGAGACGAGACTCTCGTCTCGCGAGACGAGAGTCGCGTCTCGCGAGAGGGTGGTAACTTACTTTTGAGCGGTACTGTACTTCAGTAAGACACCAGGCATGTACTGTATTTTCTTGTTATCAAACTAAGCTGGCCGGCAGTTTAAAAACTCCTCATTCCAGCTTTTTGCAAGGCCTAGATTTTTAAGTCGAATTAAAATTCCATTTCATTTCTTTTAGGAAAGAAATCCATAAGACCACAAGAAAACTGTCAAAAGAGCGAGTCCCAAGAGCGGCTCGCCTGCAAGTGATTCCAAAGTTCAAAGTCCTAAATTCTAATAAGTATGCGTGTCACGTGTGACGCATAACATCCTAACGTGACATGTCCTCTTCTAAGACAACTCCACGTAGATCACCTAACTTGCCTCCTTCCCCTTTGAATTACACACAGTCACATTTTGAAAAATGAATACGAAACAATTGAATATTCTGGAAAAAGCTGAGGCCGGAGAGCACCTTTGATACAGGAAGTTAAATGACCATCAATGAACTTGAGTAAAATCGGTTGGTCGGCGTCGCAATTTCTGGATATTTTATACATAAAATTATGACTGAGTAACGTTGTAGACTATGTATATATATACGGACTGAAGCATTTTCAATCATCAAGCAAATGTGAACACTTCAATCCCAACGAGAAACCAGTTTTATGGGTTCAACATCCGTCAACAAAGATAATACATGTATATTTTGAATCGAATACCCACCTCAGAACTTCGCCTCAGCATGAAACAAATAGGAATCTATGATTCAGATGGCTCGCTTGCCTATGGAGAAAAGTTTTAGCAACTACTGACTGGTCGATGAGTGCATAATTCTGCACAACTAACATTACGTCCAATGTTCAACGACTGACAATCGAAACAGAAAGGTAAATTAGAATAATTAAATGGGGGTTTCCCTTGCATTCCTTGCACAGATCATCGCAAGCATTGATGAGGTACGGCAAGTTGAATGACCTTCAATAAACTTCAGTAATATCATCACAACACTGAGTAGCACAAACAGCAGTTATCGCATTAATCTATGTTTAATTTGTCCATCTTGATCTTCTGTATTCTTTTAAGCATTTGTTGCAATTAAAACAATTGTTTCCAAAGTCGAAATAACGATGCATTACTTCAGTAAGACAGTAGAAAGTGTGCTGTATTTTCTTGTTATCAAAACACCAAGCTGGCTGGCAGTTTAAAAACTCCGCATTCCAGCTTTTCGCAAGGCCAAGACTTTTAAGTCATATTTAAATTCCATTTCTTGTAGGAAAGAAATTCGTAGGACTGCAACGTGTTTGCCAACATTTTGAAGCTTCCAACACCAATTTGCCAACTGTAATAAACACCATTATTAACAGAATTTCTACGGTAGCTTTCCTCTTTTGCGTGTAAACAGTAATTCCATACGTACGATTATAAAGAAGGCTAAGTTATTTCTGATCCGTAAGAAAAGTCGGACTCTTCCTCTTTTCTTCCAAGTTTTCAAACGCGCGGTTTGGGACTGGCACTAGTTACATACGCGAAATTATATTTTTTAAAAAGCAAACGTTCCATATTTTTAGCACTGCACAACAATACAAAATTGCTTTCCTCTTATATTGCCTTCAGCAATCCCTTAACAACTGCTCTAAATCTGTAGTTAAAAGAATCTCCCTTAGTTAATGCCTCCGAAGGAAACTATGCAATTCTCTTCTTTTTTTTTTTTTTTTTTTTTTGTATTTTAATAATATTTATTGATTATCAGTTTTACATACAATTCACTACACTCACTACCTACTACACTCACTCACACACACTTACATACAAGCACACACACACCCAAATGACAAAAGTACTAAGATACTAAAATTGTAATTATCATTATCATCATCATCATCATCATCACGCACATTTCAATAACTTATTTATCTTCGAAGCCGCACTTACTCCATTTCGAAAAGTGAAATTGCCACTTATTTTTCCATTTAGCAATCTTGCATTCTAATTGATAGACTGACTTGATTCTTAGTAATAGAACATTAAAGAGGGGTTTTAAATTATTGGTCCTGCAATAATATACGTACTGCTTTGCGATAAGAATAATATGATTAAATAACAAGAAACAATCTTTTCTTTGCCAGTCACCAAATAATATATCTACCGCAGATAGGGTTTCAATGTTGATATCTCTACCGTTACACCAGACTAAAAGTTCTTTCCACAGCGTTGCAGTGTAGTGGCAAGTCACAAGAAGATGTTCGAGGGACTCCTCCATCACACCACAAAAAGAACAGGCTGCCGAATCTGTTTTACCTATTTTCTTTAGAAAAGTGTTTGTCACTAGATACCTATTCAGAATCTTATATTGGAATTCTCGTGTTTTTGTGTCCAAAGCAACTTTGAAGGGCAAACTATAAATTTCCTTCCAATCCAAACAGACATCATCAAAGGTTTCATTATACTTCAATTGAGCTGTCGGTTGAGCCACAAGCCCAGAAATTAATTCCCAATAGACCCTTTTCGAGGTCACCTCACTTATCAAGACGTTCTGGTTATCTAAGACTAGTTGAATGTGGTCCTGAAGGACAAACGAGATTTTGTCTACATAACCATTTGTTTTAAGGGATTTCCGCCACGGTGCAGGGATAGCATCCATTAAGGACATCAGATCAAAGACGTCTTTTGGGGAAAAGTCCAACTGACGCAAATTGCCTTGAGAGATAAATTGATTATTTTCTGTGACCAAGTCACCTATTCTGAATAATCCTTTACTAACCAAGCTTTGATTGAACACAGATTTACCATTGATGCAAATGAATTTGTTGTTCCAGATAACAGTGTTGAGTATTTCTTCGTGTGATAGCTCCGGAACACTATTACATGTGGATGCGGAGCATTGCGCAAAACACTCAAAACATTCTCTGTAGAACTTTGGAAGATTAATTGGAAGCTTTTTAACATCAAAATTACAGCATAGAATGAACTTATTCCCAACTGGTTTCAGATAGTGTAATAAAATAGTTTTCCAGTGACAAGGTTCATTTTCCACTAATCTCTTACAAAACATTATTCTTTGAGTTTTGATTATAGATTCCAGGTGCGGGGCTTTCAGTCCCCCATCTTTTGTATCACTAATTAGGGATATACGTTTAACTTTGTCTTTACCTTTCCATATAAAATCAAAAATAATTCTATTGGCTTCAATTATAACTTCCTTATCTATACAAATTGAACCAGCACGATACATTAGCATTGGGATCACGAAGGTTTTAACAATCTGAATTCTTCCAATAATTGTCAGGTTCCTCCACCTCCAAAGCTGTAGTTTTGTTTTGATAGCGTCTATTATTCCTTCAAAGTTTAATTTATTCCTCAAACGGCGGTTATAAGAGAAATAGACTCCTAATATTTTAACCGCTTCCTTGATCTCAATATTGATAAAACCTTGATCTTGGGCTGGAGTAACGCACGTATTTCCCAAGATCAACATTTCTGTTTTGGCTAAATTGATGCTAAGACCTGCGCAATTTCCGAACTTTAAAATGACATCTAAAAAGTATTTGAGAGATCTATCGTTCCGCAGGAAAGCAGTTAGATCATCTGCAAAAACTTCAATTTTGATTTCCACTCCATCAACAACAATTCCTTGAATATCATCATTTTCACGTATACTAATAGCTAGTACTTCAAGGATAATTATAAACAAATACGGGGAAAGTGGATCTCCTTGTCTCACACCTCTTTGTATCTCAAAAGGTCCAGTAGAGAAACCATTATTCAGAACACTGCTTGTAATATTTTGATAAAAAGTATGTATCCACTGGATGAATGTAGGGCCAAAGTTAAAAGCAGCTAATGTACTATACAAAAATTTCCTATTCACAGAATCAAAAGCTTTCTGGAAATCCACTGCTAACATCTTGCCCTTGATTCCATATCTTTCTGTATATTCAAGTATATCATCAATCGTCCTTACTGCATCGTTAATTGTTCTACCTTTGACGTACGCATGCTGATTATGATGAATTATTTTAGGTAGGACCTTCTGCAGTCTCATGGCAATAGCCTTAGATCCGATCTTGACATCTACATTGATCAGAGAAATCGGTCTCCAATTCGGAATTTTCCGTTTATCTTTATCTTTCTTTTCTATTAAAGTTATTATTGCTTGTTTTTGTGAGTTGGATAATTCACCATGATCAAATGAGTAATTGAGACAATCCACAAGGAGTTCACCGAGACTTTCCCAAAACGCAGTATAAAACTCGACTGTAAGGCCATCATTGCCGGGGGATTTATTGTTTTGAAAAGATCGTAGACTGTGAAGACATTCTGTAGGCGTCAATCTCCCCTCGCACCCAATAACATCTTCCCCAGATAACTTGGGGAATTCTCGAGACTGTACAAATGAATTAACGACATCATCATCATCTGACCCTTTTAAATTGACCTTCTTATAAAGACCAGAATAAAAATCTTCCACTTCCTTCATAATTCTTTTGGGGTCAGAAGTAAGGAAACCATCTTTGGTATATGCTTTTCGAATAGAACTCTTGGATTTTTTATGGGTTTCTAGATTTAAAAAAAACTTATTACTTTTTTCTCCTTGCTCGTACCAATTGGCTCTAGAACGTATTATCGCTCCTCTTGCTAAATGCTCGTAAAACAATTCATACTCACTTCGAATAATTTCCAATTTTTCTATATTTTCAGGGGAGGGGTGCCTGCTGCAATCATCCTCCCACTGTTTTAACGAGTTTTCTATCGTTTTCAATCTTTGTCTTCTTGCATTAGCTTTCACTTTACTAAACTTAATCGACACTTGCCTTATTCGATATTTGATTAAATCCCAAAGAACTCTTTTGTCATTAACTTCTATGAACTCCTCGCGCCATACTGGCACACTTTCGGTTATTAGCTTACAAAAATCAGGATCATCTAATAAACTCGCATTAAATTTCCAATATGATGGGCCATGCCTTTGTTCTTCTATACTATTAAAACGAAGTACGATAGCCGAATGGTCGGAGTTTATGGAGGAAATTATATCGACACCTTCTACCTCCTCCTGGTACGAATCACTCAACAGCCAATAATCTAATCTACGTTGAATAAAAGGATTCTTCTGTCTCCACGTAAAGCGTTTGCATTCTGGGTTTCTAACGCGCCATATATCCACTAAATCAAAATTTAAACAAACATCTTGAACGTGCTTTACAGAATCTTTCTTTATGGGGTTACCCCCGGAGCAGTCCAACTCAGGATCGAGAGTAACATTGAAATCCCCGCCAAGTATTATTTTTTTCTCAGCGCTATCAAGAAACTTCTCTATCAGTGTGTCTAGGGCACTAAAGAATTCACATTGATCTTGAACCTTATTAGGTGCATAAATATTGACAAATAAGAAGTCCGATCCCTGCACAGTGGCGTCCATCAAAATATAACGACCTTCGGCATCTAAAACGGACGATTTAAGATGGAATTCTAGATCATCTTTTATTAAAATCATTACTCCACAACTGTGATTGGTGCCATGAGAATAAATCATCTTACCTTTAAATTGCGTTTTCCAGATAGCCTCTATCTCTTCCGTGCTATAGGTTTCCTGGAGAAAAATGATGTCTGCATTTTGCTTTTTCAACCACAGAAACAGAGCCTTCCTCTTTGCAGATGAACGAATCCCTCGAACATTTAGAGACAATAATTTAAAATCAACGTTATCTTTGCTGAAGGCAAAGCGTCATTCTTATCCAAACTTGTTAAAACGTGCGTGATGAATACACTAGAGTTAACGGATTTACATAAAGACAATAAACATAGAAACAATAAATAACAAAACACACCTAAAAACATTAAGAAGAGCCGCAGATATTCTATCTATGTGCTGCCCTTGGGATTTAAGGGCCGTAGTTGCTTCTACCGTATGCAAATACGCAATTCACGCAATTCTACTCCCGTCATGAAAAATAACAGTGTAACAAGGATTTTAAGTGCTTAAGATACCATTAATATAAAGCTTATCAGGTTCTCGCTTATCAAAAAACGCTACTTTGCCATCCTCTCTTGCTTGTTTCAGTTTTGGCCACAGTTTCTTTCTCCTGTCTCGTATTTCTTTCGGAAAGTCCGCATACGCTTTCACATCCGATTCTTCACTCAGATCTCTTACATTCCTAAAAATAAGCTCGCGCTCAGGGAATCTAAGAAAGCGTACAATTATTGGCCTTGACTGGCCTGCCTTCTTTTTCCCTAGTCTATGAACACGCTGAAACTCTATATTCCTCGCATCCTCTAACTCTAATTCGTTCTCCAGAAACTTGTACACCACTTCACATGTATTCTCGCTACCTTGACCTTCTTCGGGAAGACCGAAGAGACGTAGGTTTTCTCTCCTGCTGTAGACCTCCTGGTAAAGAATTTGGTCTTCCAAGCCTTTGATTTTGTCCGATGTTTGATTCTCTCTTCTCTTTATTTCCTCGATGTCTTTATTTGTAAACGTCAACCCCGCTTCTATCTCGTGTATTGTTTCTTCCATCTTCTTAGCTTTTTCATTGAAAGATTCCATATTTGCTTGAATCTTGTTTACTGCGTTCTCCAAGCTGGAAATCTTACCGAGAGTACCTTCCATCGTTTGTAGTTTCGTCTCCATACGCTCAAGTCTGTCCAGGATTTGTTGGAGCTGTTGACCAATCTTTTCAGTCATCGTCAAGGCTATCAGAACTTGATCGTCACTAGCATCAAGTGGTTTTCCGTTTGGGCTTGTATCGTTCTTAAAGAGCGTTGTACTAAAACTTGAGATAAAGATCCGTTTGTCATCCGGCGAATTCGTTTCGCTATCTGAGTTTGGACTCTTACTTGTTCTTGTTCGCTTAAGAGTTGGTGTACACACCTCGGCCATAAAACAACCAAGAATAATTGACTTATAGTTTGAAATTTACGGGAGCAGAATGAATGGCGTCCTCATCCGCTCATGGTCGGTCCCAGTCCAATTCTCTTCTTTTGCTGTCGTCCTTTGTTTATATGTGTGATCTCGACAGAGAGCTCAAATCAGAGAGAGAAGCAATTCCTTGCAACTATAGTCATTAGATTGAATTCTCAAGAGTTAATTCCTCTTAAGCGACCAGATTTAAATGATACAGACGATACGTAAGATTTAAAAAGGGTGAATAAAGATAATGTATAATCATACACAATTCCTACCTCAAGACAGGAAGCTATGGTTCAGATTACTCGGTAGCCTGTGGAGAAAAGATTACAGCAATTACTGCACGAGTCATTGAGAAACATTGGAAAAGTCTGCGTTTTTGGATCGACTACACCTCTGCGCAAATAATCTAATGACTGAAAGCGAAACCAAAAGTTTAATTACAAATAATCAAAAAGGGGTTTTTCCCTCATTCCATGACTGGCTCGTGACCTTATAATATTATTCTGGCCGTGATCAATGGTGTAAGAGAAAGGGAGATAAGTCGCCTCTATGAGATATGCTTGATTATTTTCTTTGCACTTGTTGGTACTTTTAGTAAGTTTGTCATCTTTGATTATCAATGCACTCTTATATTGTCAAATTCTCTAAATGCCAAATGATTTGACAACTTTGTAAATTCGTGCCACATCCTGTCTAGTTCTCCTTGTTCCCCTTTCCCCACCCGGCTCAGAAGAGCTGTAAAGACAGCTTCCTCGCATCAAAGAATCCCTACAACAGCGGTGAAAGTCTAACATAGTTTATTGCTTTCGTTGAGACATTTTCTTTTTCACACTTGATATAATACTTTTAAAGATATGTCGTGACAATGAGCAAGTCTCAGTCATCAGCGAATAACATCATTAACAGAATACACATACGCTAAACGTTGAATACACGACATAACTCCACGTAGATCACCTAACTTGCCTACTTCGTATCAAGAAAAGTCAATCAATTTCAAAGACAATACGCCGAATTCATAAATGGCGGCCAACCTGGGTCGAGTTAGCGGCCAAGTATGAAATCGAGGCGTTTTAGGATAGATCATTCTGAATTATTTCGAAATTGATCACGAAAAACGATCTAAACGACCCGTTTGGCTAAAAAGAGCTTCTAACCTAAAAAACTTACAAATTTTGTCCTTATCAGCTTGCAAAACGAAACTTCCTTATCCTAAAACGCCTCGTTTTCATGTCTCGGTACCAGTTATTTCGCGCGCGTCCGCCATTTATGAATTCGGTGTATGCTTTTTGTTTAGTGTCCAATGCTTTTTGTTTTTAGCACCATCGAAGGTGATCTTGAAACAATAGCTTTAGCGTCAAACAAAGGCTTATTAATACACGAGGGAAATTCAAACTCGCTGTTATTGCAATAGCGACATTCGCGGGAGGAACTCGAAGATAACCGATCACTGCACGAGCGCGAAATTTGAATATTTGGCGGAAGTGTGTTCATGTCAAATCTTACCTGGGGGAGGGAGTGAGAGTAACTTTTTGTTTGAGGTCACTTGCTACTCAGCGAGGGTTGGTTAAGACACGGAGTCTCCCAACTGAGAGACTGGCAAAGAGTGATGAACTCAATTAAAATTTTACATTCCGTAAAATTGACCTGCAACTCGGTTTCAGATCTCACAATGTTAGAACAGGATCTTGGTTTGTGTTGGTAGCGCACTGAAACTATATTGACGAGTTTTTACAACCCCTGGAAAAAAAAACAAAAAAACTAAAACAGAAAGCAAAAACCGAGATAAATTTGAATTTTTGCGAGATAAATAACTAAACGCCACTTTATTCCAGCGACGATCTTTATTACGCTACGGCTTACACTCGAATGCACGTCGGAACATATGGATGCACACTACTCGCATTTATTGTCATCGCTGTGATAACAAGCCGACACATTGGTTACAACAATGATGAATTTCGAAAGGAAACCCAAACAGAAACTATCCAATGACAACCCAAATGTTTACAAAGTATTTAAACCGGGTTTAAACCACGGCCGAATTAGCAGGGTCGATTACCAGCCGCTACTCGGGAAAGGAGCTCGCGCTCCTTCCCCGAAGCCTCGGGGAGGAACGTAGACCAGACTTGAGAGAGCGGCGGAAATCGAGCCTACAGAATTAGGTATTTAATGGCATTTAATGGCACAACTTCACAAGTTTGAATAAAATGTTAGTCGAGGTTTCATGATCAAAGCGTGGTGTCGCATTTTCACAAGTTCAAGTTGAATATAATGTTAGTCGAGGTTTCATGATCAAAGCGTGATGTCGCTTGTTCACAAGTTTGAATATAATGTTAGTCGAGGTTTCATGATCAAATCGTGGTGACGCATGTTCACAAGTTTGAATAAAATGTTAGTCGAGGTTTCATGATCAAAGCGTGGTGGCACATGTTCACAAGTTTGAATAAAATGTTAGTCGAGGTTTCATGATCAAAGCGTGGTGTCGCATGTTCACAAGCTTGAATAAATGTTAGTCGAGGTTTTATGATCAAAGCGTGGTGTCGCTTGTTCACAAGTTTGAATAAAACGTTAGTCCGAGTCGAGGTTTCATGATCAAAGCGTGGTGTCGCTTGTTCACAAGTTTGAATAAAATGTTAGTCGTGAGAAACCGAGTATACTGAAGGGCATTTTCTCCCCTGGGTACCCCTGTGTTAACAGCACCTTAATGTGCAACTTTCCAAACACCTCTCCCCCAATGCAGCTAATTTGACACGCCGACAATTTTGCGACGAATGAAATCCATCTTCGCCGAATCTCGGAATAATCCCCTCAGCGCAACAAACAACAAAAGGCTTTTGTTTGGACTTGTGAAAACGAATTTGACTCAGTACAATGGACCATTTCTTGATACGTTTCACTTTGAATTACAGACAGTCGCATTTTGAAAAATGAATACGAAACAATTGAATATTCTGGAAAAAGCTGAGGCCGGAGAGCACCTTTGATACAGGAAGTTAAATGACCTTCAATGAACTTGAGTAAAATCGGTTGGTCGGCGTTGCAATTTCTGGATATTGTATACATAAAATTATGACTGAGTAACGTAGTAGAAAACATGCATATATATACGGACTGAAGCATTTTGAATCATTAAGCAAATGTCAACACTTCAATCCCAACGAGAAACCAGTTTTATGGATTCAACATCCGTCAACAAAGATAATACATGTATATTTTGAATCGAATACCCACCTCAGAACTTCGCCTTTCAGCAATCTATGATTCAGATGGCTCGCTTGCCTATGGAGAAAAGTTTTAGCAATTACTGACTGCTCGATGAGTGCATAATTCTGCACAACTAACATTACGTCCAATGTTCAACGACTGACAAGCGAAACAGAAAGTTAAATTAGAATAATCAAATAGGGGGTTCCCCCGCATTCCTTGCACAGATCATCACAAGCATTGATGAGGTACAGGAAGTTGAATGACCTTCAATGAACTTCAGTAATATCATCACAACACTGAGTAGCACAAACAGCAGTTATTGTACAAAATTTCTCTCACTGGACTGTATTTCTTTAAGATTCCGTAGGCTCTACTCCTAGGTTACAGCTGTCTCAGACGAGGATTACATAGATTTTCCTTAGGTTCGCTAGAAACAAACTTTCAAAAATGGCTTCTCCAGCTAAACAACAACATACACGTGTTCCCAAAGGCACTTTCGGTCTTAAACAATGACGTCATTGCGTACAAGTTATCGCATTAATCTATTTTTAATTTGTCCATCTTGATCTTTTGTATTCTTTTAAGCATTTGTTGCAATTAAAACAATTGTTTCCAAAGTCCAAATAACGATGCATTACTTCAGTAAGACACTGGACATGTGCTGTATTTTCTTTTGATCAAAACATCAAGCTGGCTGGCAGTTTAAAAACTCCGCATTCCAGCTTTTCGCAAGTAAGTCATATTAAAATTCCATTTCTTGTAGGAAAGAAATCCGTAAGACTGCAACGTGTTTGCCAACATTTGGAAGCTTCCAACACCAATTTGTCAACTGTAATAAACACCATTATTAACAGACTTTCTACGGTAGCTTTCCTCTTTTACGTGTAAACAGTAATTCCATACGTACGATTATAAAGAAGGCTAAGTTATTTCTGATCCGTAAGAAAAGTCAGACTCTTCTTCTTTTCTTCCAAGCTTTCAAACGCGCGGTTTGGGACTGGCACTAGTTACGCACGCGAAATGATATTAAAATTCACTATTTAGCACTGCACAACGATACAAAATTGATTTCCTCTTATATTGCCTTCAGCAATCCCTTAACACCTGCTCTAAATCTGTAGTTAAAAGAATCTCCCTTAGTTAATGCCTCCCAAGGAAACTATGCAATTCTCTTCTTTTGCTGTGGTCCTTTGTTTCTATGTGTGATCTCGACAGAGAGCTCAAATCAGAGAGCTAAGCAATTCCTTGCCATGAACTAATATTTAGTCATTAGATTGAATTCTTAAGAGTTCATTCCCCACAAGCAACCAGATTTAAATGATACAGACGATACGTAAAATTTAAAAAGGGTGAATAAAGATAATGTATAATCATATACAATTCCTACCTCAAGAGAGGAAACTATGGTTCAGATTACTCGGTAGCCTGTGGAGGAAAGATTACAGCAATTACTGCACGAGTCATTGACTGAAACATTAGAAAAGTCTGACTTTCTGGATCGACTAGCCCTCTGCGCAAATAATCTAATGAGTGAAAGCGAAACCAAAAGTTTAATTACAAATAATCAAAAAGGGGTTTTTCCCTCATTCCATGACTGGCTCGTGACCTTATAAAAAGTATTCTGGCCGTGATCAATAGTGTAAGAGAAAGGGAGATAAGTCGCCTGTATGTGACATGCTTGATTATTTTCTTTGCACTTGTTGGTACTTTTAGTAAGTTTGTCATCTTTGAGTATCAATACACCCTTATATTGTCAAATTCTCTAAATGCCAAATGATTTGACAACTTTGTAAATTCGTGACACATCCTGTCTAGTTCTCCTTGTTCTCCTTTCCCCACCCTGCTCAGAAGAGCTGTAAAGTTTGTCATGTTTGATTATCAATACACCCTTATATTCCCAACGAGAAACCAGTTTTATGGATTCAACATCCGTCAACAAAGATAATACATGTATATTTTGAATCGAATACCCACCTCAGAACTTCGCCTCAGCATGAAACAAATAGAAATCTATGATTCAGATGGCTCGCTTGCCTATGGAGAAAAGTTTTAGCAATTACTGACTGGTCGATGAGTGCATAATTCTGCACAACTAACATTACGTCCAATGTTCAACGACTGACAAGTGAAACAGAAAGTTAAATTAGAATAATTAAATAGGGGGTTCCCCCGCATTCCTTGCACAGATCATCGCAAGCATTGATGAGGTACGGGAAGTTGAATGACCTTCAATAAACTTCAGTAATATCATCACAACACTGAGTAGCACAAACAGCAGTTATCGCATTAATCTATGTTTAATTTGTCCATCTTGATCTTTTGTATTCTTTTAAGCATTTGTTGCAATTAAAACAATTGTTTCCAAAGTCAAAGGAAAAGTCAGAGTTTCTGGATCGACTAGACCTCTGCGCAAATAATCTAATGACTGAAAGCGAAACCAAAAGTTTAATTACAAATAATCAAATAGGGGTTTTTCCCTCATTCCATGAAAGATCAGCACATCTGGCTCGTGACCTTATAATATTAATCTGGCCAATTGTGTAAGAGAAAGGGAGATAAGTCGCCTGTATGTGACATGCTTGATTATTTTCTTTCCACTTGTTGGTACTTTAAGTAAGTTTGTCATCTTTGATTATCAATACACCCTTATATTGTCAAATTATCTAAATGCCAAATGATTTGACAACTTTGTAAATTCGTGACACATCCTGTCTAGTTCTCCTTGTTCTTCTTTCCCCACCCTGCTAAGAAGAGCTGTAAAGACAGCTTCCTCGCATCAAAGAATCCCTACAACAGCGGTGAAAGTCTAACATAGTTTATTGTTTTCGTTCAGACATTTTCTTTTTCACACTTGATTTAATACTTTTAAAGATATATCGTGACAATGAGCAAGTCTCAGTCATCAGCGAGTAACATCATCAACAGAATACACATACGCTAAAAGTTGAATACACGACATAACTCCACGTAGATCACCTAACTTGCCTCCTTCCCCTTTGAATTACAGACAGTCGCATTTTGAAAAATGAATACGAAACAATTGAATATTCTGGAAAAAGCCGAGGCCGGAGAGCACCTTTGATACAGGAAGTTAAATGACCTTCAGTGAACTTGAGTAAAATCGAGTGGTCGGCGTCGCAATTTCTGGATATTTTATACATAAAATTATGACTGAGTAACGTTGTAGAAAAAAATGCATATATATACGGACTGAAGCATTTTTAATCATTAAGCAAATGTGAACACTTCAATCCCAACGAGAAACCAGTTTTATGGATTCAAAATGCGTCAACAAAGTTAATACATGTATATTTTGAATTGAATACCCACCTCCAACTTCGCCTCAGCATGAAACAAATAGAAATCTATGATTCAGATGGCTCGCTTGCCTATGGAGAAGAGTTTTAGCAATTACTGACTGGTCGATGAGTGCATACGTCTGCACAACTAACATTACGTTCAATGTTCAACGACTGACAAGTGAAACAGAAAGTTAAATTAGAATAATTAAATAGGGGGTTCCCCCGCATTCCTTTCACAGATCATCCCAAGCATTGATAAGGTACGGGAAGTTGAATGACCTTCAATGAACTTCAGTAATATCATCACAACACTGAGTAGCACAAACAGCAGTTATCGTATTAATCTATGTTTAATTGGTCCATCTTGATCTTCTGTATTCTTTTAATCATTTGTTGCAATTAAAACAATTGTTTCCAAAGTCGAAATAACGATGCATTACTTCAGTAAGACACTGGACATGTGCTGTATTTTCTTGTGATCAAAACATCAAGCTGGCTGGCAGTTTAAAAACTCCGCATTTCAGCTTTTCGTATGGCCAAGACTTTGAAGTCAAATCAAAATTCCATTTCTTGTAGGAAAGAAATCCGTAAGACTGCAACGTGTTTCCCAACGTTTTGAAGCTTCCAACACCAATTTGCCAACTGTAATAAACACCATTATTAACAGACTTTCTACGGTAGCTTTCCTCTTTTACGTGTAAACAGTAATTCTATACGTACGATTATAAAGAAGGCTAAGTTATTTCTGATCCGTAAGAAAAGTCGGAACTCTTCCTCCTTTCTTCCAAGTTTTCAAACGCGCGGTTTGGGACTGGCACTAGTTACGCACGCGAAATTATATTTTTTCAAAAGCAAACGTTTCCTCATATAAAATTCACTATTTAGCACTGCACAACGATACAAAATTGCTTTCCTCTTATATTGCCTTCAGCAATCCCTTAACAACTGCTCTAAATCTGTAGTTAAAAAGAATCTCCCTTAGTTAATGCCTCCGAAGGAA
>OZ026606.1:24595472-24625472 GCA_964020085.1 Micromussa lordhowensis
GCCGTCCGCAGTCCGCCGTCCGCCGTTCTGTTTTATACTGACCGGTCGAAGCTTTATGCTTCGTTCTTTCTCATATATATCTCTTTATGAAACAACTTTGCAGCTGCAAAAATCAATGGGACTGTTGGAAAAAGAATTTGAAAGGCCTCAAAGATAAAGTATGTGGGTCGTAACGAATAACATCGATTCGCATTCCATCGAGTGAGATTTAAAATGTTTAAACATTAGGGTGCTGAGCCTGTGCAGTACGGACTGGAAAGCAAGCCTCCCGTTGTAAGAGGTATTCGTGTTTAGCGCGGCTGTCGGGATTCAGTCACGGTAGTTTGTTGAATAGTGTTTATGCAAAGTCAAGCTTTCTTTCTTTCTAGATTTATCTTGAGTTTCCTGGTTTTCCTTTGTTTTCTAATTTAATTAAAGATAAGTAATGGGAAATCAAACATTCTTACTAAGGGCGACATCTCGTGTCTTTAAGAATGACACTTTCAGCACAACTTTCAATGTTCTATCATCTGAAAGCCAAAACGCGACGAAGTGACCAAAAACAAGGGTGTTTGCTAAAATGGGAAATTCCAGAAAGATGGCAGGGAAAACTTTTTTTAATAGAAAACTGAACACACAATATTCTGTCACATTTCTTTATCATTTTATTTGTAATGCTATAAGCGGTTACATTTGATCCCCAAATACGTTATCGTCGTTGTCTACTCTACTTTGTAACACTGGCTTTGAGGGGAATGAAACGCTTGCTCGCTTAGCATAAGACGTTAACATAGGCATGCTTGCTAGCATCGCTATATTTATTGCTGTAAAAGCGGATGCCTCTTCCTGCTTGCAGCTCATTGACCGCACGGATCACCAGGCCATAGTTGGACACACCCCCACGCCACTTCCTGATTGCAGATGTGACGTCAAACTCCACGAAGCCTGCGGGGCGCCCGGGATGGATTGTGACTGGGTTCCAGTCTTGAGGTTCAGGCTCTGCATCGCTGCCGTCCAAGGCCAGCCATGGCGCGGACCAAGATACGCTGGAATAGCGCTTGGTGCTGGTGGCTTGGGTTTCCACCCAATGTCTTTTCACCAAGTGAGCCTGTATGTAACGTGGAATAAAAGGGGACCGGTAGATCGAATGCCAGCTAGCCTTGTGTGCGTACTTGTAGTATAAATACATCTTTGCTGATTTGATGTTGCATGCGGAGCAGGAAGTTGGTAGATTTTCAAACTGCAACAAGGATCGCTTGTTTGGATACTGCGGGTGCTTGGATACCAGAAGGTAAATCAAATAATTAAAATTGGTTGTCGGCCCTTCCAGTGCTACATCTTTCACCACCTTAAGTGTGTAAAGTATACCCGCTCCAGTGTTGTAAGTTGTCACACCATGCGTGACGGGTGCGAGTAACATATTCTACATCACAGATGTTTTCAATCTTCTATGGTCAGATAATGGCGTGTGTTGGAGGTGCGTACATATCCACGCTCTCCCTCCCCCCAGAAGGTATATTACTGGTTACCAAATTTGTCTCAGAGATAAGGGGTATAACTCTCTAAACCTAGGAATGGTCTATGGCTTTTGAGATATGTCCAGAAATGCAGGTTAATGAGATGCATGCTATTTATGATAAGCATCATAAAGTGTCCTCTTTCCTAAAAAGTCACTAAAACACACAAAATTCTGTTAAATATGAAGTAATATGAAAATGACACTTTGTGATGCTTATTCATAAGGAGCATTGCTCACAGTACAGGAGGGAAAAGAACGAAAAAGAAAAGAGCTTTTTTGGTTGGGTCAGGAGGTTAAAGTCGAGACGGAGAAAATTGCCTTTAAGTTTAATTTACACCTTCATTATTATTTCAATAAATCTAGAATGCACAATTGTAAGTGTCATTTAGCAATGCTCGATTTCCGCAGTTCTCTCGAGCCTTGTTTAGCCGACGGGGTCTTGGCACAAGGTCTTAGTATAGACTAATAAGAACCTGCGAGCAGCCTTACCCGCTTAGAGTCAGGCGTAGTCTGTTCCAGGCTCTCGGTAGTTGGGGACGAGCGAAAAGAGAAACGAGGGAGAACTAAGACCTTAGTCTTCCCTCGTTTATTCGCGCGCTCGCCCACTTTTTTTCGCTCATCCCCAACTACCGAGAGCCTGGCAGGTTACGTCACGCGCTTTTGGCCATAGCGCGAAAAGCGAATCGATTCGGCGGGGTGGAGTCTGGTGAAGAGGCGCTAAGAAAGTCACTTCTCGTCTTGCGGCTTCACCCTTGATTACACACTACCGGCTACGCTGCTGGTGCTTATGCTCCAATTTGCGCCTGCTCGTAGGCTAAATTAGAAGAAGATCTTCACAAATTTAATACTGATTTCCTTCCTTAGAATAACCACTCGTCATATCTTTGCTTTAAACTATTCGACTAATTACGACACCGTCTCCAGACCTTCAGGACCTTAAGTTGTTCAACCGAGATGATGACATCTGGATGACAACACAGGAACTACTTTTCTTAACACTTCAAAACTTGAGAAAATTATGTCATATATCAGACCCGAAACTCCGTAATAGCGTTATTTTCCAAGTACGATGGAAGAAGAATAAAAAATAACTAATGATTTCACGCTAAAGAAATAAAGAAGACAATAATATTCTCCATCCCTGGCGGGATATGTGGACTTTTTCACTAGCGAAATCAACATTTCGATTCCGCATTCATCCAAAATGACTGAAAATGACGATCATCCCATAGGTAGTTTTGGGGGAAAATAGTCTGGAAAGGTGAAGAAGACTATTTTTCCCCAAAACTTCGTGTACGTATTAAGGGCAACAACAACTCGCCACATGGCAAGTTTCATCGATTTTATTTCCATTTGTGTTTTCTAGCAAATTTTCAGACCTAAACTTCGCCTCAAATGTTCTCATGTTATGTCACATGACACACACAGTGAGCCTGAGTTACCTACAATCATCTTATGCAACTATTATGGCATAAATTCAATATTTGCATTGCTTTTTAGTTACCATACCGTGCTATCAGAATGAAGGCATCAAAGAAGCAGAAACATGTTTCTGCAGTTCTGAATATGCCTTGATAATTAATAATTTCAAGGATATTTGGTTTAAATGGTAAAATCTGATTGGAAGTTTTGAATTCTGTTCTGGCCAGTACATAAGGTGACCTGTCCAATATTGAATAACACGTTAGCTATGTGAATCCGTCGAAACCTATTTTATAGGCTGTTTTAACTTCTTCCAGGTTGACTGACGCAAATAATCACTTTTCGCCTGTCAACTGAACAAATTTTTGTTTCGAATTGAGTGTTTTAGACGTCTCCGCTCTGCATAGCCAAAATAATTTATAGTCGCCAGCTAGTGAAGCTGAAAGATCAACGCCCATTAAAACAAAGAATGCGGAATTTCATGT
Source organism: Micromussa lordhowensis (assembly GCA_964020085.1). Classification (NCBI taxonomy): domain Eukaryota; kingdom Metazoa; phylum Cnidaria; class Anthozoa; order Scleractinia; family Lobophylliidae; genus Micromussa; species Micromussa lordhowensis. The sequence goes on from OZ026606.1 coordinate 24,598,878, forward strand.
CTGCTTTCCATGGAAAGCGATCACCTTAACAAAGCCCAAAATTTCCACTCTTAAACATTACTTTTTGTTTAAATGTATACTAGTTCTGCTGAGAATGTCATTGCTCTTGTGGAAACAGATCCATTATGTTTGGTTTGGACTGTTTTGGATTTTGTTTTATGCGTTTTCTAACGAAATGCCGATCTCCAGTTTTCTACTGAGAAAAAGACTAATTCAACTGAAATTTTCACTTTTGATCCACGCCGTGTATCATTGCAAAACTAAACTGCAATAATCATTGCGAAACAAGAATGAAAAAATTATGTGGTTGAGTCTGCGTTTCTCACTCAGGAAGTATAGTTTCAGGAGCGCCTGAAAATGAAGCGTTATGCTCGCGCCCAAAACTTACTTTTTAACTGACTTGCTTTGCACACGATAATCGAAAGGTAAAACGAGAATCGAAGCGTTTACCTGGAAACTGACTTTGCTTGGGGATTTAGTCTGTTCGCGGCAACGGATCGCATGAGATGACTAGACGCGCGCATTGACTGAGGTATTTGTAGTCGATATTGCGAGTGAGTCAATATCAGGAATGCTCTGAAAGGGATGGAAACTTCACATGAGATCTGAATATCTGAATACAAATGCTGTTGTGTAAGAGCGGAAAGACGCTCTTTATGTATCTTGTTCCTCACACTTTATGGGCGCTGTTTTGGCTGAGCTCTGTTTGCTGGGTAATAAAACTCGATCAACACTCCCAAGTGGGATATATTGACCACAGGTTTAGCCGTTTATTTTGATAACGAGCTCAGAAAGCTTAAATTACAAACATACCACAGTATTAGCCCAGCAAAGGTGAAGGAGAAAGCGGCAAAGCCAGCTACGTGGAACGAATGAAATGGCAGCCTCATCCGAAGCCAAAGCAGCACACAAGATCAAGGAGCATGGGAAGTGATCACTAGGCTAGAAAAGAAGACTGAATAAACGATAACAAACATATTCCAAAGTTACCACTAAGAAAACGATTGCTGATAACAAAACGTTAGAGACCTTCAGAGAACCTTCAATGAATTCAGCAATTCGTAAGAGCCATTGTACTTAGCCTTATTTATCCTTATATTTAGCTTGGGGAAGCACTTACAAAACCTATAAGAAAAGTGCAGACCAAGCAAAACCATGCCATTAGATTAATATTTTTCGCAAGAGCTTTCGGTGAACAAACCGATAGTGCTGTCCCTTTACTAAACCTCAGTTTTAGAACTTCTCACAGTGAACAATGTTCACCGTTTATATATGCATTAAGATTTACTCACCTGTGGCATAAGAACCTTCTTCCAAACGTTTTCCATGATTTCTTCCAGTACGCTAGTAGTTTACATACTTATAATACTAGATACGCCGCTAGTCAAAATCTCTACAAATCACGAGTTGGAACAAACACCGGGAAACAAACTATATCCTATATGGCTTCCATCTTTTGGCATAATATTCCTTCTTATTTGAAAAATCTTAACGTGTACCTATTTTCTAAACAACTTAAGCTATCAGTCTCTTCTCTGAACAAATCAAAAATTCCATGAAGTAACTAACATTTTGAACATTCAACTCCTTTGAAAATCCACTGCTCATATGGTTCGGTCTGTCTCCTTGTGTTTGAATCTTGTTTACTCGTCTCTTTCAATCCTTTAATCTTATTTTGTTTTGCACGTAAAAGGCAGGGGAATAACTCGAAAAACGCAAGGTTCATTTATCCTCCTGGCTCAACCTTAAACATATTTATTTCTTAAGTTACTGTAGTTTTTTGTCACTTTCTATGTATTGCTAAATGTGTTTTAAGTATTTAGAGTGAATAAAGCATTGTTGTTGTCAATCTTTCCTTCAATCTTTGAATGGGCTCTCAGAGTAAAACAAATCAGTATGAAGAAGTATACATTCCATTGACCTGTTTTTCGTTTTCAGAATTTCAAGAACGGACCGTATGCAAGTTATATCCCTGATTAACTACCATCTTCTACCGCCCACCATGCAAACTGTTGTTCTTCTAAGGCTAGAGGAAGTCTCAAAACATTGAAAGTATCTATACCATACTTTGGGATTTTCAAGTGTCTGTTCACATAAGCTATCGCGGTGTGGCATTTTGCCGCATTTGAATTCAGCACGGGGAGAAAGGTCAACACTCTTATCCGGAGAATCACTTGTTCAGAGAACTTGCCTCGTTATACATGCTGAGGTTAATAGAAACTTGAAATTTGAAAACTTGAAGCACACTTAACTTTAATTAAAGAACTCACCTTTGTCAGTTGAAACCTGCGGGGTTAATAGAGCAAAACCAGAAGCAATAAAAGCTACAGGAAAAGAGATCCAGCATTGAATTAAGATTTAGCATCAAAGAGAGTAATTATTTTATTCCCAAAAACTCTTAGGCCTACACCTACAAATTTGATTTTTCTACTTACCACTTCTCGCATTGGTATTTCGAACGAATTGAACAGGCCTCTCGTTCGCCAGACAGCTTGAGTGATAAATGCTACTCACGTTTTATTTATTAATGGCATTTATCCAATAAAATGGAAACCTCTATTCTTTTTCATTTGTTTTTGATGATCGGACGGCTTAACCCATCAGTCTGATTGCGCCTGCATAAACAAGAGTTTCGGTTTACATCAAATCAGAAGCAGATCACCTCGATAGGTGATATGCTTCTGATCAAATAGATAGCGATGCAATTTGTTCCGCGTTCACTGAAAACGATATTCTGTTACTGGAAAAAAGGCATAATATTTTTTTTACTACTTTTCAAAAGGTCCGAGTCAATAATGAAGATACATCAAGATGACGAGACGCAAGGGGGGAAGCGAGGAAGAACTGGATAGGCTAATGACAATACTGAGTACTCAATCAACAGTGTGCTGCAAGAATATAATTGCCTTAGTGTTGTTCATACCGTGAGTCATACTAAAAAGACACGTCGAAGTCAGTATATATATTGAGCTTCATATTCAGCTCGACTGCAAGCCTTCTGTCAGTTCTGCCACGTCACTCACTAAAACTACACGTATGAGAACCTTTAATTAATTCAACAATTCGTAATAACCAATCTTTCCTTCAATCTTTGCATGGGCTCTCAGAGTAAAACAAATCAATAAAAGAAGTGTACATTTCATGGACCTGTTTTTTCTTATTATGCTGAGTTTAATAGAAACTTGAAATTTGAAAACTTGAAGCACACTTAACTTGAATTAAAGAACTCAACTTAGTCAGTTGAAACCTGCCGGGGTTAATAGAGCAAAACCAGAAGCAATGAAAGCTACAGGAAAAGAGATCCAGCATTGAATTAAGATTTAGCATCAAAGAGAGGGATTATTTTATTCCCAAAAACTCTTAGGCCTACACCTACAAATTTGATTTTTCTACTTACCACTTCTCGCAGGCCTCTCGTTCGCTAAACAGCTTGAGTAATAAATGCTACTCACATTTTACACATTAATGACATTATCCAATAAAATGGAAACCTCTATTGTTTTTCGTTTGTTTTTGATGATCGGACGGCTTAACCCATCGGTCTGATTGCGCCTGCATAAACAAGAGTCTAGCTCTACATCAAATCAGAAGCAGATCACCTCGATAGGTGATATGCTTCTGATCAAATAGATAGCGATGCAATTTGTTCCGCGTTCACTGAAAACGATATTCTGTTACTGGATAAAGGCATGAAATTTGTCTCTACTTCTAAAAAGGTCCGAGTCAAATATAACTATATAATAATGAAGATAAATCAAGATGACGAGATGCAAAGTGGGTCTGAACTGGAAGTACCCGATTTCCGAATTAATTATCTGGCGGTTTACTTCTTAATCAAACTTCTGTCAATAAAGAGAGGTAAATGCGGTGCTAATTGGATTAATATGTCAGTATCAAATTTGGTCTTGAAGAGTTACGTGCGTTTAAAGTGCACCTAACCCCAAAATGTTTTCTCGCTAAAACGAATCTACTTGTTATTTGAAATACTTCTGCGAAAAAAAATTTTGATTTGGATAAATCCTCGATTTTCTGTGCCCCGTCGAAATCTCGAAAATAGCTCCAAAACGCCGCCATTTTTGTTGCACGACCGAGTCTGTGGAGAATGGGTCCAGCAGCTGTTGTGACGTCTACCCAGGCGAATATCTCCCGTCCTCTAATTTCCTTGAGGATGATGCAAAACATATTCGAAAATTTCGCAGAAACGCCTTCCAGAGGTGCCATCGGCTGTTGCAGCAATATCCCAGATTTAAAGAAAGATATACTGTACAATTTAATGGCGATGATCGGTCAATAGTACAATAAAAACGTAAACGATGGTTGATTTTGTCGAACTATCGCACAAGCGAACTACTCTGTGAGAGCCATTGAAGAACTCTTAGTGGAATTTGTTCCGCAGACTTCCAAACGCTATTTTCAAAATTTTCTGCTGAAAGCTAACCAGCTATTTGTAGAGATACCAAAGACAACCTATATCTTCCAATCCCACAGTATTTATAACATATCCAGCAAAGTCGTGCGATCAATTACGAAGCATGCTTACTGATATGTGAATAAGTCGCAACTATACGCCGCCAACCAACACTTATTTCCTTTTTGATTCAGATAAAAGTAGAAGACTAATCATTAAAAATTACACGATAACAAAATTGTTAGACTCACAGAGTTTTTCGAAGGTTTGGAAGACAGCAGTTCGACAAAAATTATGTGCAATAGTGTCGAAAATATGACCGCGTAATATTATCTGCAGACCGCTTAGGGAACACATCCTGTTCCCTTATCCGACGAATTTTGCTGCAAGCATTGAGAAAAAATTACATCGGTTATTTGGAGTTACGACTTGAAACGTGTAACAATGTGAAATCGGTAATTGTATGTAATGCTTCCTTCCGCCTTGCTTCCCGCAGCTTCAAAAATAAAGGTCCAAACAATTCTACGATTTTCAATCGCTGGATCGAAGCCAGTGTTTTGGAGGAATCACGTCTCGAAAACTGCAACACGTACTTCGCTCTTATAAACATGAAGCATTCCAGAAAGTATATAATCCTGCATGGCGACAATGTTCCCTTTCGTAAACAAGCGATGCCATTTTCGCAACACTTAGAAAATGTTTTAACTCTCAACAAATTTTTCTCTACTAGCATCGAACCTGGAACCTCTGTTTCTTAACATCCCTCTTATACCACTACACTACCAGGTTCATCCGCCAAATTTCCGCAAAATGTAATTATAAAATGTGACTTTCTTAAATATTAATGATAGAGCTGCCCCAATCTACAAATGAAAGCTAACCGCAAGCAAACCAGTGTGAATATGAAGAATTAAGCATTTAGTGAGTGCGTTTTACCCCATCAACAAATTCTAACCAGTTTCTACCTTGTCCAGGCCTAAACTGAATCAGATATGGCATCTTCCATTCTGAAAGGCTTGGTTACCAATTATGGCATCGACCGTTAAAAATGGCATCGCTTGTTTACGAAAGGGAAATAGGCGGCGACGCTCGACGAACTAGTACTTTTGGCGCCAAGTTAGAAGCTTGGAGACAAAAGATGTTTCATATTTTTATCTTTTTGCAATGTGATATGGTTTTGGGAATTGTAAATCCCAAAAATGCGGATGATAAAATGCGGATGATAAAATGCGGATGGAAAAATGCGGATGACAAAATTTTGAATGACAAAATCCGTAGGAAAGGAATTAACTACAACCACAATGGCAGTAAATTATATTAAAGTCAAGTCTTAATTTAAAGAGGGTTTGCAAAGGCTAATAAACTGGGACACTCTATTTTTATTTTTTTAGGCAGGGAAGCCATGGCAGCAAGATAATACCTTTTTTTTCTCTGATGGCTGGTGGTGAAAATAACCTTTATCTCATTGATGGATTCAATCGGAATATACTGAATTCTTTTTGGCATAATTTTTCTTCATTATATTAACGCACGCCATCTGTGATTTAGCAAGATAATAAATTATTTAGCCTTGATCTAGCAAAACCATTAAACCGTACAAGAAAACCCGTGTCAGTGCAGTGCCCCGAAATAGCTTTACAAAATGGTGTAATATCTCCGGGTAGGCTTTTGTACATTATGCTAGCATTTTTTCGAGCATTTTAGTAAGGCAAAAGCATTGAGCATTATTCGAGCATTTTGGTGGCATTTTCCAGGAAAATTAATATTATTTCCATAGAGTATAGAAATAAAACTATTTTTTACGAGAAAATGAAGACATAACTTAGCCTATTCGCCTAAGTATTACAGAAAGGGGACAAAGGATTAACCTGTTAACAGAACAACAGATCATTTTAAGAATTATCTTCTGGTGTCTCAAAACTTTTACATACGCTGTTGTTAACTTGTTATACTAAGTATACGTTTTTGTTAAGCACTCTGAACTGTTAATTGTGTTGAGAGGTTAACATTATGAAAACTTTAAACCCCTATGTATGAGTCGATATGAGCATTAACCGAGCACTTAAGTGACTATTTTAGGGGAAACCAAGCATTTTAGTGGAAAAAATGGAGCATTAATGTGGAGCATTTTAGTGGGGAAATAAAAGCATAATGTACAAAAGCCTATTTCTGGGACAGATTCCTAAATAAGGTTATTGTCAGATTCCCACGCCATGACACGCTTCAGTAAATTGCCGGCCATCTTCAACTGTTAAGTTTACTTTGTATGAAAATGTGAGGAGCATAATGTCAATTGTAAGAAATTCAGACTTTTCGTCAGTTGAAATACGAAGGAAAAGATATTTCCGATAATCAAGTTTAAGTTTCATTTAAGAAATTCCTGCTGATTTTGAAGGGGTTCGCGGCAAAGAACGTGCAATACTATTTTTAGCATTCTGTAACCAGAATTCAGTTTATTTGGCTACCGCGCGGTGTTTTAATTCAAAAGCTGTAAAACGCTCTTTTAAAAAACGCTCTGCTGTTCGATATAAGTTCGATCGACCAAACAAAGATAACTTTGTTAAAGGGATCATCACTCTATTATATTTTATAATATAGATGGAACTATGCACGCGCTCTGATTGGTCAAAAACTCATGTTTTATCAGAGTATGAAACGTAGAAAAAGCGTGTTTTATTGTTTTGCGCGTGTAAACTCTATATCATGAAGCAAATGAAGAAGCCTAAGCCCAGGGGCGGATCCAGGAATTTCTGAAAGGGGGGGTTGTACACTATCAATGAATGTCACCTGTTCATGTCGCTTGTTATACCTGAACTTGCGAAATGTACATTATCTTTTCATAACTTGACAAACAGTCGAATGGTGAAAGTGAAGTAACTTCGCCAAAACAATTTTATTCTATTATTATTTTGCGAAGAATCAGGCAAAATAACAAAGAAAAAATTCTCAAAGGGGGGGTTGCAACCCCCTCAACCCCTCCCCTGGATCCGCCTCTGAAGCCGTGTATTACACTGTGATAAAACACCCCGAACATTTGAGAACACTCGAAGAATGTAGAAAACACTTGCCTGCAGCTCGAATGTTATCCAAATCCCCAACGACGTCTCTTGTTTGCATAACTAATTCGTGTTTAGATGAGGCCAGTATGTAAACACGGAAAAAGTGCTCTATTGCTTAATTGTAGCGGTGCTTCACCTAATTTGACAATGCCTGTTTTCTGCATTGAAAATTTGTTTAATAGTAGACAGCGAAAGTGCTTCTTCGATGTAGTGAAGGAAGAACAGACAGTGACGGAGTTTGACGGTAAAGGTCTAGTCTGTTATTATTCGATCAAGGCTTACCGGGTTTTTTGGATTCGGCCGGCTTTAAAATGTTTTGACCTGTTTTGTGATTGAATATAAAATATTGGACTTCTCGCGTCTTAAATTCTATAAGATGGCTTGGTTTATTTTCAAATACGACTTTCAGAAGACATCTTTAGTTAATTTTCCCTCATAGGGATTTTATCATCCGCATTTTTCCATCCGCATTTTATCATCCGCATTTTTCCATCCGCATTTTATCATCCGCATTTTTCCATCCGCCATCCGCCATCCGCCGCCATCCGGTCCGCACTTTACAGAGACCCGCTTTTGGTTCATATTGTTCAAAAACTTGACTAGAAAGAATTGTGTTTCAGTGTCAGAATTTACATCTGTGAAACACAGAATGTGTAAAATCTGGAGCACTTGAAGGTGGAGTGATTTTTCGTCGCTCTCTCCCTTGAGATGAAGTACTTCAGCCGGCTTGTTGTTGTTTTGAGCTAACGGTCACCGGGTTTCATCTCGCGTTGGTTTTCACGGCCTCTCTTTCCGAAGTAGAGAATGGTGTTAAACGATGCAGAATTTGCAAAAGTTTCTGGAGCATTCAGACCAAGCTGATTTGCTGCATAGTGGACTTCAGGGTCTTCGCTGTAAATTGGACGCTTGTGCTTTGTGAAAGAAATCAATCCCTGTCGCCCAAGATCTTTCAGTGATGGATCTAGAGCTCGTTTGCCGGCTTGAATACTTATCCCGAATAATGGAAAACGAACTTCTTTGAAGGGAACCAGAAAAAAATCGGTCAAGCCCAGAACGAATTGGCTTTCACAGTGTTGCGACTGTATGGTTTTCCTTCCACTGACTTTTCTGGTTTCTGCGTAAAAAAGGTTTCAACATGGTTGACAGTTCTGCCGGCTCCATGATTTCAAGTGCGACTGGAATTTTTCTCTCCTTCCTCCACGCTAAAGTTGGACGTGAACGGTTGGTTTATTTTATAGTTAGTTATTACATTGTATTAAATCTTTATTTTAGAAAATGAATCGGTTTAGTAGACTGAATATTAAAAGTCTACTCGTGACTTTCTCTACCTTCAAAGTCACTGACAGCGTATTTTGGTGACTTTTTTGTACTTTCCGGAACAGCACTTGCCATCAGCTTTTTAATGTCACATCGCTACACTCAATAACACTGGTTTGGTTTCCTTCCATATTAAATAAGAGAAAAGAAAAGTTGAAATTCTTGTGCTGACTATGTTTCTCCTCGACGGAAATAATCGGAGGACAAATATCGACGCGGGCGGGGGTTATGGCGTGATAACTGTCCGGCGATTTATACCACGTGACGTAAAGTAGCCAATAAAATCACTCACAAATTAATGGGTGGGTTATAATGAAAAATACTACAAGCTGTATACTAAACCATGGCTGGTCTTCCGCCTTTTTTTAACTCGGTATAGGGGTCCGACAAGGCTGTCCCCTATCGCCATGCCTCTTTCTTTTATGTGTAGAGATTCTAGCTAGTGTTGTCAGAAACAATAACGGGATCAAGGGCATTCGTATATCAGAAACTGAATGCAAAATAAACCAATACGCAGATGATACCACCTTAATCCTAGACGGTACAGACATCTCTGCAAAACACTCTCCCGGGTTGCTGGACACTTTTGAGGAAATTTCAGGTCAAAAAGTCAATTACAAATTACAAATTGCAAAGAAATCAAAATAAATGGATTTCCGATTTTCAGGCATACGCTGTCGAGGAGATTGATTGGAGTAAAACATACAGTTTGCCGTTTCTATGTAGTCGTGAATCCAGATTAAGAGTTTTCCAGTTTAAATTAGTTCATCGACGAATCTCCACAAACAGATACATCTTTAATGTTGGGCTCCCATCAAGTGAGCAGTGCTCCATCTGTGAAACACATCGGAATCCCTTTTACATCTCTTTTGGGAATGTCCAAAAGCCAAAGTATTTTGGAATGGTTTGGTAATTTTTCCTGTCTCTCGGCAAAACGTTTCTCCCCTCAGTTATGTTTGGGTCTTGTGGATGACACTAAAGCCCTCCTCCTTCACCACGCGGCCCTCCTAATTGCCAGACATCATGTTTTTCTGGGCTAAATCAATACACTACCTCCCCTCACTAAAACTTTTCATTCGGAATTTTCTGACCTGATTTGAAGTAGAAAGACGCTTTTCACTTTAAAACGAGTTCTTAGCAAAATTCATTAAAAGTAGGGAGCTTTCCTCGCTGAACAAGAAACTAGCTTTCGTTTTGTTTCGAACACATTTGTTAAGCTTATTTGTGTCTCCTTACGCATGCTGATGTGGAGAGAACAGCAAACGTTTTACCGAGACATAAATGTCTTACCATCTCCAAACAAAAATGAAATAGAAAAAATTACACAAATAAATATATCCTTAAGTTAACATTTGTCACTACCAAATTGTTAAGAAAAAATGTAGATAAAATAATAAAATCGAAATAGAATAGGTCAATAAGTAAGAAAAAGTTTATTTTTAACGGTTCAAAAGTAAGTAGGTCAACAAGTACGAGTACTTTTGTAACCTTCATTTTATTGTTTTATGTACTTTAAGTACAAATGTAGTAAGTAGTTTTTCCTTTCCTTTTTTATCTTTGTTTTTTTTTTCTGGTTCTGTGTGCAAAAGTGAAAGAAAACGTAAAAGCGGAGCTCCGGCGGCCAAGCGGAGCCCCATACTCATATAAGAAAGAAAAGGAAACCCATGAGTTGACTTTCTCATGATGAAAAGGCAGTTCTAGAATATTGTGCCCCTTTGTACCATCACGCACTGCCTGACTACTTAAGTAAGGATATCGAACGCATTCAAAAACGTACACTGTCAATTATTTGGCCAGGCCTTTCTTACGATAACAGCTTGCCAATGTTCAACATGGCCTCTTTAGAGGACAGACGCATAGATAAAAAAAAACTCTAAAAAAAAAATCCTTCAGCAGATCAGAGAATGACACTTGTTTTGTGAAATTTGTTTATTTGAGTTTAAAGAATCATTTTTCAAGAGTAATCTATGGCGAGTGTCAAATGAATGTACTGTACACATATTTTCTTTAACTTAAGATAAAGTTTACTGATTTTTTGCTTGCTTGCACACATATACAGGTGCTATAGAGGTGAGCATTGCAACAATGTCAAAACTTGATCGATCAAATGCAGTTGAAACCTACACTGTAGGTTTTGTGCCATCTTATGTATTACCAGACAAGAGACCAAATTCATTGGATCCATTTCTTCAACCTCTAGTGGCAGATTTGAAAAAAGGCTTTATTGAAGGTGGCTGAACGTTATTCCTTGAAATAGTATTAACATTACACTGTCATTTATTTCAAGCGCTAGATTCTCCAGTATGACTCTTTTTCATAGTTAAATTTTAGATTGTTTTAATTTTACATTTTAGTTAGTATTCAGAATTATACTTGTAACTCGAAAATGCTAGCTTATCTTTAGCTACTCTAAATTCGAGGTTAAATGAAGTATATGTATGTATGTATGTATTTTTAATGTATCATTTTACTCCTGCCAGTGATATCATTTAATTTCTATTATCTAAACAACAATGACATGCAGTGCCAGGTGGGCTTTTGCACAAAAAGGTGATGAAAGAAATGGTATTAACATGTGGAACGATCACCCTTGCTGTGATCAGATATTAAATTGTACATTTTACACCAGAAGAGACATGGTGTGATATTTCATTGGAGTTTACTTGTGAAATATTTTTTCAATGTTGAAAGAAAAATTTCACATTAATTTCCTGCACGTCCATGTAATACACTCTATGTACCATTACTTAAATCAACACAGGTATTGTAAAGCTTTTCTTTACATGTATATCTGTCTGGATTCGCAAAAACGTAGCCACAGAATTTGACTTGTCACTGATAATCGTGATACAATTCTGTCTTAGCGCTAGCTTTCCACAAGGCTTATCGTAGCTCAAATAAAGGGAAATTACTCTCCTGGATGCCTTTTCAGGCCAGGAAGACTAGTTTCACCGTCTTTTCGATGAATCATGAATTGTACAATTTAATTAAGAGTGCTTTGAACATGAAATTGGAGCCACGGTCTACATAAACACACGAAGGCACAGATGTCAAAAACGGCGGCGGAGAGTTGATCAAGTTTAGCTTTCTATAACCTGCATCGTCCTAAATGGACTAAACAAGAGCTTCCTACATCGAGAATGGATCGAACTTCAAACAAACTAGGCCATAATCATTAGTTGGCGAGCACTTCAACATGTCAACACTTCAACAAACTGATCAATCATCAGCCGGAAGACACGCAAATAAAATTCTTCCGCGCTGGCGAATCGCAGACAGTTCTGATAGTTAGCTAAGCCGAAAACGCCTAAAATTGATCAAACAAGGAAATTCTACTCACGATCAGCGCTTGAACTCATGTTCTTCACTCTGCTCGAGGCCATGCTTTGCTTGCAAATAGCAATGTCCCGGATGAACTTGATTTTTTTCGAGCGCGGAATGGCATATCCACATTTCAACAGATTTTTTTCGAAGTCTTTAGCCAAATCAAAGTTCAGGGCAAATAACGCCAACAGCAGCTGGAAATGTCTAGTCCATTGCACCTATCAGCCCTAAATTGGTGTGGCTAAAGATCTTTGCTGTCTAAAGCAAGCACAACATTATCGCTACAGGGCAAACGGCCTACTCTTACGGGACTAAATGTTCCGTTGATACATATCAGGCCCGCCTTACCGCGTAGGATAATAGACGACGCTTGCTAGCAAACCGTTAGACTTGCACCTTCATTGGACTTAATGATGTCCTCAGGCAGACTTCCTTTAGACAGCAAATACAGAACGCTAAGCGATCGGCTCCATGTCAGAGTCAACGAACGCGCGAACTGAATTCAAACCAGTGAAGCCTGGACTCGGTGTGCGACACTTGCAGACTGCAGACTGTAGACTTTTTCACTAAAAATTGTATTCCATTTCCATTACCAATAGCTAACCGTAAACAGGCTAACCTGAGTGCTATTCAGGCTAACCTGAGTGCTATTCAGGCTAACCAGAGTGCTATTTAGACCTAAATGTAGTGTGTAGTCTGCAGTCTGCAGTCTGCAAGTGTCGCACACCGGCCTGGACTAAACCTAGTAGAAATTCGAAGGGGGGGGGGGGTAGGATAAATAATTTTAAAAAAAGGGAAGATCAATGAAACATGCGGCAAGAAGTTCTCTACATTTCATGCTAGGTACGAATTACAATCTGCTGTCATAGCGAGAGCAAGGAAGAAAATTAAATTGAAGAAATAAGCAATTAAAAAAAAAAAAAAACACTTGATTTCGTTTTAACACGGTTTTCATAAATCCAGACATATATTTCAAGGGAATAAGACTGGATGACACAGAGAGGCCAAAAAGCGAGCATTTCTAATTTCTGTCCATCTTTCCAAGGCGTCTAGAGTCAAAATCAGGGCATTCTCCGATCAGTTCCGAACATTCTGTGCCAATATATGTCTGGATTTATGAAAACCGTGTTAAAGACTGCAGGCACTAAAAACAGCAGGCACGTTTTTAGGAAATCGGTCAGATATATCAGCTAATAATTAGCTGATATGTGAAGAAAAATTTAAAAGTGCAATAATAATAATAATAATAATAATAATAATTATTATTATTATTATTATAATTGTCCTTTCTAGCACTACGTTTTTAAACAGTGATTTTGTGTACTATATAGTAGTAGATATTTGCTGTAATCTAATACAGTATATTTCTTGCTTAAGGTATAAATGTAGACTACATGGGGATGCTTGAGAGTTTTCCCCCTGGGAACATAACCATTCGTCTACTGCTTTTGCTTTGGACTGGTGATCATCCAGCGCAATGTGAGGTCTGCAAATCTAAAGGAGGTGGAGGGAAGAAAGGCTGCAGGAGATGTAAACTCCTAGGTCAGTAAAATATCAGATTACGAGAACGTTGTTTTTTGCCATCTCTAAATTTTGTACAATCATTCCTTTTAGGTGAAACACTGTTCATTTTCGTGTATTTATAACTATTTTTAAATATAAATTGGAAATTCTCTCAAAATATTTACATTGACAGGCTAGATGTCACAGTATTTAGTTGCTCACAGGCAATAGAAATGTACAGATAATAAATTAAAAGGTAGAGCTCATACAAAATTACATGTACCTGGCAAAGTGTTTCATTGCACTTATGGAATATGGCTGCTTGTTTCAATTAACTAAAGGGTAGATTGGCTTGCATCTAACATTTTAGCAATGAATGATCATTATGAATGTTTGAAGCTTGGTAGATGTACACTGTATATTGTCACTGAGGTTGTCACTGTCATTGTTTTAGGAAAATACCTGGAGGCTAAAAAACATTACTATTACCCAGGGTTAAGAGAACAGTTTCGATTTCCTCCTGCCAAAAGGGAAATAGCTGAAGAACTTCCACTTATGACTGAAATTGAGCAAGAAGAACGAACAACTGTAAAAGACAGAATGTCTAAGGAAAGTGGGTTTCTGGGAGTATCTTTGCTGCACCGCCTTCACAAGCTCTACAAGTTTGATATCATAAAAGATCTTGTGTTTGATGTAATGCACTTAGTTCCATTAAACTTAGTGAAAAGAAGGTTTGAGCATTTGCTGTCAACTTCCCTGCTGGACCCAGAGCGGCTTCAACTAGCCCTGGAAAAGGTGCCATGGACACAAGGTATACTGAAATCTTGTTTCGCAATTAATTCAGTAACTCATGCATATCAGTAGTTGATTGACAAACATCTGCTTCAAATAGTTGTAGAGTTCTTAGTGGTTTTCTGAGTGCAAAAATTGCGCTTGGAAATCATACATGTACTAGCATCATCATTACCGTTTTTGCCCTTGTCTACAAATCAATATCAAAATAACACTGTAATGTTTAATATAATTTTCTTGCAATTGAACAGCACATGGGCATTTTGTTTGTGCATGCGCGAGATGAATGGAATAATTTGAGTTCGGCGCCATTTCTTGTTTTTGAACGTGCTGCGGCGGGTTTTTAAACGGGTGATCTACGTTGCGAGAAAGATCTTGTCAAGAGAAATGAAAGATTGTAACAAGTTTACACACATTTCTTACACTGTGGATATTCACAGTGTCTGTCGGGACTTTAGATGAGGATATATTAATGATCAAAGTGCGAACAGAGCGAGATAAAGGTCCAAAGAAGTGCAGTTTGGAATTTGATTTAACGAAGATCAAGATGTTTACTGGAGAAGACAAGCGATGAAGGTTAGTCTTGAGGTGTTGAAGCTTTATTGTTTTGAATCATGGGGTTGTATATTGAGAAGATCGTCAGATACGCGATCCTGTATGATAGGGAAATTTTGAGTTTGAGCTGATTTTCCCTCAACTTTGAAGTAAATTTTCAACATATTTCCGGCGGCCCCCAAGCTTTAAATTACTTCAAACAACATGTCTCTTCTTCTTCTTCTCAGCCGCTGGGGACTCTAGGCTTCAAAAAAATGCGCAGTTTGCAGGATTAGAATTCTTTTACAACAGGTTTCGACAAATTTTCATTCGGGATGTTTTGGTAGTTTTTCTGAGTCGTGGATCACGAAGGTCTTTCGTCTTGTTGCTCTCCAAATCTGTTATGCAGGGTATGTAGTTGTCTATTTTTTACACTGTTAAAGTTTCGTTTTAATACACGTGGACTTTTGCTATTTTTCTCCCTGTTTTTTGTAGGTATTTTTATAATCGCCTTTTTTGTCTCCAAGGGCTAACTTGAGTAGAAACTTTGGTTAAAATTCTTTATTTCACTGGCCCCCAAGTCCCAAAGCACTTTCAGTGCATTGTTTGTTTACTTGTCGTTTGCTCTATCCAGTTTATTTCTCCTACAAAAATGCGTGGTGTTATTTTAAGAAGAAAAACTGGTACCGTTTCTGTCGAAATTTTCACATTTCATGTACATTTAGCTTTCGAACGGCACACGGGAACCGAATGACGTGAGCTTAAATGTGCAGCGTTTATTTTGTTAGAATTCCTCTGCCTTTCGAGCTGATTTTTTTTTTGCAACAATGTAACAAAATGTACAAAATAGCTTCCAAAAGACTATTGTTTTGCTGTTATTTACCATGCTCTGAAGATTCAGAGAAAGACAGTTGTTCAAACAAAATTAGAACAACACGTTATAACTGTTTTTCTATTAAGTTATTTGCTTTTCTATTATTTGCTGCACATGCAGGCATTGAAAAAATTGGGAGTTTCATTACAAACACAATAGACTGATGAAGCAGATAATGTCTTCTTTACAATTCTTGTCAATGTTTAGGGATTTGTAATGTACTAGCTCTTGCAACAACTCCATGTTCTCTACAGTATGGTTATCAAATATTCATGTTGGAACGTAAATGCAGTTGTGATAACTAATCATCATCCTTTCACATACATGTAATTAGTATTACATGTACACTGTTAGCCTGTGAATGAAATATGCTATTGCTCAAAATAACTCTGCAGCATGACAGAAATATATTCCAGGTTGTGTAATCAGGTAAATCTAATTAAGAATGAAAATTAATAGTTATTCACCATTTCACAGATAAATTAAGATACAAAATGAAAATGTTGTAAATGGGATTAACAATTTCATTTCAAATTTTCGATGAAAGAGCAATTAAAGTAATTTACCTATATACACCTTCACTGTTAACTGTAGCACAAAATAAAATATTGTTGAATATCACTGGGTAGTAAGTCTTTCCAGTAACTCAACCCTCTGATAGAACTGGAAAAGTTCATTATTTTAGCATTTACAGTAGATATGAAGATGAAGACAAGAGGATGGGGAGGGGTTTACTGCACTAAATAAAGCCCACAACTGTACTATTTCTGACTTCTAATGAAATCTTGTTTACATTATCTATTTCAGACCTTAACCTGCCACATTTGAGCCTTCAAGTGAGCCCCCTTGTCTTGCATAACCATCCTTCCATGAAGATATTGTGATGAACTTGCTATTATTTCCAGCTGAGTTCGTTGCAACAATGCTACTTTGGAGACCATGTGTGTGGCTTACAAAGTGACAAATCCTTGTTTGGTCGAAGCTTAAGACTAGCAACTTGACTGGTGGAACAATCAATACTGCATGAAATGTTGTTTGTTAATTGGCCTGTAATAAGAACCTACCTATCAGACCACATGCCAATTATCTTAGCAGAATAAAGATGAAAACTTAAGTCAAAAAAATTGTATTAGTTTTTTTTTTTAATTTTTTTTTGTCTGCAGCTGAAATTATCAACAGCAAATTGATGTACATGTATGTTTTGTTGATATGTTTACCCGTTGGAGGAGGGGGTAAAACTGGCCAGGAATTTCCTTCCATTTTGGAATAGTAATCTGCACTGCTAAGGCTGAAAAAATGAGAGAATCCTAGGAGCACAAAGCTCAGTCCAGAGGCAAAAAGCCCAACTTGTGAACTTTAAGGGATGCAGCTGAAAACGATGCTGTGTCATTTCACAGTACCCAAAACACATGGTGCATCTTTTGAGGTATGGTTTGGTTTCACAAGAATGGGGCACTTAAATTTTAATAGCTTTGTTGAAACTTCCTTTTCAAGGTGTGTTTGTTTAGTGTTTGACTACTGCCAATTTGACTGTAGCCTCCATATCAAATGTTTAATGCTTTCACAGATGAAACTAATCATTACAGTTAACTTGCTCACTGATGAAATCCTTAATTTTTCTTCCATCTCTAAAGCTCCCCATGGGTTTAAATACATATCTCTAGTTCTACTACATTATGATTTTTCTTAGCTCGACATTGGAGTTTTCTGTGCCGTGGGTATTAAATCGCCGTCGCTGGTCATGTCAATAAACTTGTGCGAAATTTTATTTTCCGATTGACACAATTGCTCGAGGATTATTGTGTTAGTAGTTGAAGCGATAAAAAACGTTTATAGCGCACGAAAAGCCTCGAATATTTCAGTAGTTACTTGAGGCAGCTCTAGAATGATGAAATAACTTTTAATTACGTCTGTGCTGAACAGACCTTCCGCAACGCATCCTTCAGTTCACAAATATTCCTCGATCCGTGTTCTAACAATTCCAAAACAAGACTAGAAGCGGTTGTAAAAGCCTTGATCTTCTGAAACGGACTTGGTTGGAACTTTCTACAAGACTTCAAAAAACCATTTGGTTGATTTTCTGACGCTTTCACTCAAGTTACAAAGGGAAAAAAGAAAAAGACTACTTCCATTACCGACAAATTTGTCGCAACTATCGCCATTTTGCTTACACGCAAAGTAGGCGCATACCAGCGGTTACTCACATTACTTTTTGTGGAGCATGCGCAAACAAAATGCCTCTCTGCTCAATTGAACAGCACTCCTTCCTCACATGGACCTAGCCTCTTGTATTTGCAAGGGCTTTTGTTCATGATCTTAGATCTTTTTTGGGTACATTTCTGTATGTGCCGTGTATATTTGATAATGGCTGGTTCAGTTCTTGTTTTAGAAAGCATTACACCTGTACCATGTTTATTGTTTTCAGAGTACAGAGCAAGTGTACTGCCACTGGACGTAAAAGAAATGAAGTTTTGGAAAGGTTATTGTCAGCCAGATCATTTTTCATAGTTTACATTGTAAACAGATTAGTCAGCCTGTACTTATGAAATAATATTATTTGTTCCTTGAAGTAGCAGGTGGTTTAAGTACAGTGTGGGGCTCTTAACAAATTGCAACTGATGTTATGCAGCTTTTTACGTCCTATTTTGTAATCATGAATGTTACCTGACGTTAGTTAGTTACATGTATATGTTTATCTGTCAACATTGCCTGTTTTCTCCCCTCTCAAAGTTAAGGAATTTTTAGTCCTTGACTTTATCTATCTAGCTCACACTACTTATCTTACACCTCAGTGCATGTATTGCAAACATATGATTGATTACTTGTATTCTAAGTTGAAAGAATATATTATTTTCTGTGAATAAATTCCCTAATATTAATTTTTTTCAGCCGAGGAATTTCAGAAATTAGGTTTTCCAGCTTCTGAGTTTGTGTTGGAAGGGCTTCTAAATCCAAGTGATGCTGAAGTTTGGGCACCTCTTCCCAGAATTGTCGAGTCTACATTCAATTGTGGACTTAATGGCTGGACGATTGAAATGATAGAGAACTTTAGGCGGCTGTGTTGGAAGTATTGCATACTTGTTGAGGAGGCTTATGGAGAATCGGAATGTGTTATAACATTGCATTCTTTGATACATGTAGCAGAGGACATAACGAGATTTGGCTCACCCGACAACTACTGGTGCTTTCAGTATGAGAGAGCAGTTGGGCGCTATGTGAAACAAACAAGCAACAGAAAGGGAGTTGAAAAAACCTTTGCTCGAAAGGAGTCCCAAAGGGAGTTTATAAAAATTTGGTCCGAAGGAAAGAAGTTGAATGTTCTAGAATCAAACCAAAGAGGACAGTTTGATCAAGAAAAGGTAATTGTTTGTTCAGCATCAACTATAATTTATGTAAACTGCTGTTAGCTTGTCCTTGTGCACCCCGGTTAGATTTTTTTTTTTTGTATGTGATAAAAGCTCAGTTTACCAACAGATGTACAGGGTTGGTATCAGTCAAAGGTTATTATTTCTTTATTATGAACCTCAAGTACTAACTGAATGCAAAGCCCATAGTGGGAAATATTTAGCTCAAAAGAGTTAGGCCCTGTTTACAAGCAGGTAGGGTAATCCTACTGCCAGGGTAACCCTAGCAAGAGGGTTAAAAGATAGCCCGGGTTTACAAGCAAAATTTTCAGGTAGGGTAACCCTACTGCCCGAGACAACTTTACGCTTGTTACGCTTCGGTAACCTTGCAAGTAAAGCACGAACAGATAACAAAACTGGAAAATAATTTATTTCCAAAGCAAAATTATGACAAACTGTGAAAGAACTTGATGTTTTCTGGGTCATAATTCGCTGATTTTGTCGGTATTGTGATCATATTTTGCTTTTGGGAGCCAAAATAGAGATAGCCCGGGTAGGCGGGTTAACCCTACCTGGAGTGTTTACAAGGGAAAAAGTTAAACCCGCTTGCTAGTAAGGGTAACCCTAGCACGCAGATAGGGTAACCCTCCTACCCGGGTAACCCTGGCCGCCTTGTAAACACGACGAAGAAAATAAGAACAAATGTGTACGTGCTAGGGTAACCCGCTTGCTAGGGTAACCCTCTCTCCTTGTAAACAGGGCCTTAGCTAGATAATGACAATGAATACAGTTTTCCACAGCTGTTTTTTTGTTTGTCTTTTTATCCCTTCCAGATGGTTGCATCTTCCTTACAGGCAGCAAGGAAGCTTGTTGAAAAGCGTGAATTTACCAATGATGAAACAAGGGCTAACAATGGAGTCCTGATTGGCAAGGGTCACCCACATGTCATCGCAAGGGAAGAAGGGGCTAACAATGAAACCTGTTTAACATTGAACAACATTAACATTAGAGAAACACCTTCCCTGGCGACAACATACAAGAGTGCTCTTTTGCCATTGCACAATCTTTCCTGTGGGGGAACTGTGTATAAAAGTGGAAATGAAGTCATTGTGCTATTGCAGGGAGATGAAGAGGTTATCATGAAGATTATTCACTTTTATCTTCTCTGTGTTGAAAAACAGTACATTTCCATTGCAGTTGGTGACAGATATAAAAGAAGCAATGCTGCCAATGGTGAAATGTTAAGGCATCCCTTGAGTGATAGTATCATTGTTCAGCCTTTTGAGACTAATTTTTGTGTGCTATTAAAAGACATTACTAGGAAAGTAATGCTGTACCCTTATCGTCCAGGACTATTTGCAGTCATTGATCCTGGTCGAACAGTGATGCCACTCCCACATATTTTAGTTCCTGTTTATCCTCAGATTGGGGATATGGTTTTGGTAAAGGGCGATGATGATGAACTTTGGAGAGCACATGTTAGAGCTGTTGATCACAGGTCAAAATCAGCGAGAGGATACTTCTTTGTAAAGCACCGTAATTGGAATGACAATCAACAGTGGGCGAGGGAGTCGCAAGCAAGGGCCATGGACACAATTCAGTTTAAGAGTATTGTAGGCTTAGTGGAAGGACAGTGGCATGGATCCTACTGGAAGGACAGTTAATTTATATTTTTTTAAATTCCTACAGTAGATTTGTTGTAATATGTTACTAAAACTGTCCTAGTTTGGAAAGTACTGCATTTTTACTGAGGAACTTGGGGAAACTTGAAGACTATTAATTTATAGTTTACTGATATGTTAGTTTATTTTCATAAAATAATAATAATAATTTACGAATTTATATTGTGCGGTTTCCATGACAAGATAATCAACTGCACTTTACAACAATGCATGGAATAAAATAACTAAATGATAAATATAAATTACATCATGCGTTGTGTAAAATATTAAAAAGCCTAGCTTAGTGTGAGGAATTGATCAAATTTGGAAAACACCTTATACCCTTATGAAACTTGTGTAATGATTGAAAACCAATGTTTCCTGGGATAATTGTAATTTCATGTATGGATATTTAATGTTAACCAAGATTGGGAAAGATACTTTTTATGAAGGAGGTTTCTGGTCTTCTTCAAAACCAAAGTTAAGTGGGATAATTGTAATACCTTTCTCGGTTAATGGATATAAATCCCAGTTTGGATTGGATTTTTTCCAAATTCTTACAATATGGAGAACTTGATAACCAAAATGTAATTGGAAATTAGTAAAACCTAATTTGACTTCTTAACCACAATCCATGGTTGGAAATTGTTAAGTTCACACATGGTAATTAGAGTTTCCACAAATAACATGGAAAATAATTAACCATACATGGTTATTCTGTGGAGATCAAAATGCAGTGGCAAATATCCATAAAAAAATCCACAGAGTTTCCATGTCTGGTTTCTTAGGTAATATGGATATTTTAAAATCCAATAATTAACCACATAAAATTCGGTGTGGAAAACTGGTTAATTTTTCCAGTGAAAGAAACAAGGAAGCATTTTGTTTAAAAAACTCTTGTGTTATATGGTGTCTAGGTGCTGAACCCTCACAATTTTCATGGGCAGAGGATGCTCCTAAACGAAAGGCTCCACTGAACAGGGAACCCGTACTAAAATTGCCTAAAACTACTACAGATGTTGAAGCTGAGGAGTTTCATGTTGAAACTGCTTCATCAGGTGGTGATACACAAGCTGTACCAGAATCTATACCAGAAGCTGTTGAGAACACTTCCCCAGTTGATCCAGAAGAGGACACAATTCAATCACTGCTTGAGAGGATTGCACTTTTCGAACAGCAAGTGTCCTCTTATGAGGAAGAAATTGCCCGACTAGAAAAAGAAAATGCAGTTTTGTTGGAGCGTCAATTTTCTCTTGACAAGATAAAAGATGATAATGCAGCAATTCTATTTTACACTGGTTTTCCAACCTATGAAGCTTTAATGAGCTTTTATCATTATGTTGAACCGAAACTTAAAAAAATGCAGTACTGGAAAGGAGAAAAGCGATTAAAGGAAAATCAGCCTTACCAGGAGGAAAACAAAAACAAACCTGGTCCTTCCAGGAAACTTTCATACCTTGACGAGTTTCTTCTTGTCTTAATGAGGCTGAAGGCAGGACTATTTGTCCAGGATCTGGCGGATAGATTTGGAATCAGCACCAGTCTTGTGTCACGCATTTGCATCACATGGATAAATTTTCTTTATCTAGAACTAAGTGATATATTTCCCTTCCCATCTCAGGAACTTGTTCGTAAGAACATGCCTCAGGAGTTTGTGCAATACCCTACGACAAGAATTATTTTGGATTGCAGCGAAATATTTATTCAACAGCCATCTGCGATGCTTGCACAATCTGAAACATGGTCAGAGTACAAACACCATAACACTTGGAAAGTGTTAGTTGGAATTACCCCAAATGGTCAAGTATCTTACCTGTCAGACTTGTGGGGTGGGAGGGTATCTGACAAGCAGATTACTCGGGAAAGTGGTGTTCTAGACTTGCTGGATGCAGGGGACAATGTAATGGTGGATCGGGGTTTTGACATTTCAAACATAGTGCCTGACCGTGTGACTGTCAACATGCCACCCTTCTTGGCTGGAAGGGACCAAATGACTGCGGCTGAAACAGAGGAAACCATGAGCATTGCTTCTGTTCGCATTCATGTTGAACGTGCAATTGGACGAATCAAAACATACCACATACTAGATGGCACACTTCCGAACACATTAAGTCCATATGCTACACAGATAGTCACAGTTTGTGGTTTATTGACAAACTTCCTTCCTCCTTTGTTAAAACCTGCTAACCCTTAGGGACTTCACATTCCACTGTAGATGAAACTACTTGGCCAATGATACTTGGAAAATTTATGTTTTATCTTTATTTTGTAACCATGAATTATGCTATTATTCCTCACCAAAAAACTATTAATATCATGGCATGTGGCAGGTTCTCGACTGAGATAGCACAGTTTTACCAGATCACTACAATTTGGACTGTTTTTAATTGCATGTGTTTCTGGATTGTACTACAGTACATAGATTTCTTGTTTGTACTAAAGATTAACCCAGAATCGATCTCAAAGTAACAAGTAATTTTGTTGACATTAATTATTAAGGATTCCACCTAGCTTTAGCTAATTATTTTGATTCTGAAAAAAATTTTCTAGTTATCAGAGTATCATTTGTGTATTGAAACAAAAGAAGATGATCAGAAGAAATTAGGTCTTGGTCATTTTTGAGAAACAAGGCCCACTGGATTTGAGAAAAAACAAACAATACTATTTTTTATTTTCTCAACTTGTGGTTCTCATTCCAAATAAAGCATTTTATTTGGTGTTACAATAGAGAACCACACAAAGTGTTTTCTAGTATGTAATAACAGATTTACATAAATCATTAATTTATTTCCTACTCCTTGAATGCCCAAAATCTAAGTTCTCCTACGTGGAGGGCCTACTGGCAAATTTCCTTTGTCAATATAAACATATGAATTAACCATTCATAGTGCAAACAGAAAAAAACAAGGTCTTTAGGTTGACTAATAGCCTTTGGAATTCAGTAAAAAGTGTAATAATTAGTGTCACTGGGCTCTACTGAAGCTTAACTTCAATCCATTTACTGAACAGGAGTATTGCCCATATGGCAGCCATCCACCATGCAGATACAAGAGTTTTCCCCTCTCAACTCTTTTTGTTAGAATTTCAGGGAAGAGGGCCCTTTTGAAAAAATACTCAAGTCTGGGCAGAAGTTCTTCACTCCACCGATTGTTATCAAAGAAAATGTTCTCTTTAAACAGAGGCATTCCTTCTCCAAAATACACAACAAAAACAATACCTTTAAGGGCTAGGTGAGAAGCTGAATATAATTGACCTTGCACTTGAATGTAATAATCATGATTTCGCTTTAGTCTGATTGTTCCATCATTGACTTTCTCCAGACAAAAGTTTTTACTTTTGCAGGCATCTTCAACTGCCATGCCTGCTTTGCTCAGAGGTGATTTTATCTCCATTCCCCACTTCTCGTTTGTAGCTACGTTTGTAATGATTCGATCCAGACTAGCTGCTAAGAATGGTTTTTCTTTGGACTGTAAAAGCCCCACCTCGTCCACCTTGACAGTGATCCCCTTTTCTGCCATATCGGTTATGTAAATGGCCACGGCCTTTTCCTCGCTTTCTATTCCATACTGAACAGCCTCCGTCGTAAAGTTAGCATACAGCATTGCTTTTATTTTCTTTGATGGCTCCACTTTAGTTTTGGCAGCTTTACCAAAGTTTGAAGCTGTCAGTAAAGATCTTCGTTTGTCAAACCACAGTTGGTTTCTGTTTTGCCCCCTTGTCAGTCGTTCAGTTTCGCGAATCTCTTCATCAGCTACTGTCATGTTTGAAATGTGCTCGTCAACAATAGATTTGAAACGATTGGTCGCAATGTCATAATCGTCAGTGAAGGGTGTGCTCCCTTGACCCTCACCCTCGCGCAAGGTTGAAGTCGATTCCACATCAGCACCTGCACATTTTGATTTCAGGTCATGGAAAAGAAAGAAAGAACTCGAAGGCAAACAGTCCTGGAGGTTTTCGCAGAGCTTTAGAAATCCTTCTTCGTTGCGAGTACGTTGCTGTGGAGCTCTTGGATCGAACTTGATTATTTTGGGTTGTGTCCTAATGTTCTTTTTCCCGAATCTTATTTTGCAGATTAACACTTTGTCAAGCGGCTTCGCTGCGACACTTTGATTTCTCGGCACAACCCAGACCGACAGCCGTGACGTGCATGTTAGAGGCTCTGGGTTATTCTATAAACCTCTTCTAATAAAATCTTCGATAGCAAAGAGCACTCCTCCGACGTGGTTGCATTTCCCTTTGCCATGCAGCCCGAGACCGGCGGGACACGTACAGGCTGCGCGTAAAACATCACACGTAGGTGCGAACTCGACGACAACTCTGTATGGCGTTCTCTTCATCGAGGGAAGAACGTTCGCTCTTACATAAGTTTTGTTTTCAAAAAGTTTAGTTTCCAACTTTTTAACGTTTCCTTCGAAAAAAAATTGGTACGACTGAAGTTTTTTGTAATGTGTTCCTTTCAAAACGATGTGGCGATACTTGCGAGTGGAGACAACGAGGTAGTCTTACGGCTGAATGAAATTCATCTCCGGCAAATCCCGAAGATCGCTAGACCATCCAAGCGCTGGAATCCTTCGCATGGTCGCTTCGTATTTGAAGTCGCACTCGTCTTGACCCTGCTCTTGATCCTGTTGAACTTCACTTTCCCCGCTATTTGCGTTCGACGATGGCAAAACATGTCGCATCAATAAAGCATACACTTTGAGCACCAAATCAGCCTTCATTCCGCCTGTCGATTCGGAGTGAGATCTTAAAATATCTCGGAGGTCTTTGGTCTTGAGCTTTTGGATGTCATCCAGAGTCGATATATCTTTGTCTTTATATTTTAAAACCATTCTGCAAGAAGAAATCTCAGAAGAATCTCGGATCGCGCTACAAATGCTACTAAATCAGCTGTTCGATCTGCCGCTGGGTCAACCTCAACCTCGCTATCATGTTTGCGCGGTTACCATTCCAATATGGCGCCGGGAACTGTAAAAAGGGCTATATTAACGAAGAATATTTAATTTTGCCAAGAATTGGGCCAAATCTTTCGGAAATGGAATTCAGGACATTTGTAAGGCTAGTGTAAGTAATTTTGGAACCATTCGCTGGCTAGTAAGGCTGAAATTATCCAGAAACAAGAGTTCGTTTGCGATACGTGCAGCGGCCCACGTTGAATAAATTATCGGCTTGTTTTCGCCTTGTCATGCCTGTCTGCTTTGTTTTTCGTTTCGCTCTCTTATGTAGCACTCAGAAGTAGTTTTTTCGTCTAAATTACTTTAGAAAAGTTCGAAAAAGATTTTTCCATACAAGTTTCAGCTGTTAAACGATATTTGTGGATTTTGTGGACCAAAACGGCTTTCGTGTGTTCGCCCGTGTTTGGTTGCTACGGGTTACCGCCCTAATCAAGTTTACTCAACACTTGAGCGAGATACAAAAGATAAATTCTAATTCCGTCTGGTTCTGTTCGATTTTGCTGAAATTTTAACATGATGAAGCTGGATTGATAAGGAATAGATTTTACTATTGCCGATGTGTGGTATTTGTCAATGCGAAAGTGATATTTTGCTTCGAAGCCAGAGTTCGAATGGAGTTTTGCGTAACGCGTGGGTTTCGATGTGACATTGTAATCCGAGATTTATTTTTATCTCAAAGAACAAAATAGCTGAGAAAGGTCATATTCTTGACCTTTCAAACGAATATAAATTTACACATGTCCCGCAATGACTTTTTAGTGAAAAACATGATTTTTGACGAACGGTGGCTCTCGAATTTTTTCCCGGGAAATATCGGACAACAA
>OZ026606.1:24630472-24683092 GCA_964020085.1 Micromussa lordhowensis
ATTTGCCGGTATGGTGTACCAGACAGCATACACAGCGCGCGACCATTGAAGAAATTTCGAGTCCCAGGTGTTTGAGGAAATGTGCCATTTGCTGAACATCAACAAAACTCGGTCAACTGCGTATCATCCAGAGGGTAATGGACAAGTTGAGAAACTGCAAAAAACCTTTTAGAGCATGCTGACAGCCAGAGTTGACGATGATCCGCAGGGCTGGGATGGATAACTGGATTACTGCATGATGGCCTTCGGAAAAAGTGTCCACTCCTCAATGGAACATACACCTTTTGAGCTAGTGTTTGGGAGGGAGATGAGGATACTCCTGGACGTAATGATGGGCAGTGGGCCCATGGGCAATGAGAGTAGTTACTCTGAATTCGTAGCAGACCTTCAGGCTTAGAAGCTGCATACCGTGATGTGAGGCAAAACTTCAAAGCCGCTCAGCGTCGTCAGAAAGATGCATACGACAAGGGAGTGAGACACATGGTGTTTCAAGCTGGTGATTTAGTGTTGCGCTACGATCCACAACTAAAGCCAGGTGAATCAAACAAGTTCCATCACCAGTGGGAGGGTCCATACGAGATATTGGAGCGAGTCGCTGATGTTACATATCGTGTGAAGAAGGTCAGGGGACGCTCCAGGAAGTCTCAAGCAGTCCATTTCAACAACTTGCAGTTGTACAAGAGGCCAGGGAATGGAGTGGATGCGTCTCAAGGAGAAAACGTGACTTCGCTTCTTACCATCGCCAGTGAAAAGAACCAGGACCACGAGATCGTGATGTCTTTTGACGCACAGTCGCTGTTTACCAACGTATCTATCGAGAGCGCCGCGCAAGCCGCGCTACGGAAACTGGAAAGCGACGCAGACCTGGCTGACTGCACGACGCTAACACCAGTTCAAATCGCGGACCTCTTGGATTTCTAATTAAGATCTACGTATTTCCAGTACAACGGATCGATTTACGAACAACTAGATGGCGCAGCTTTGAAGAACACTCAATAGATTCCGCACCCTACAAGCCTAAGATCTGGAAGGGTTACGTTGACGTTTTCCTGCAACACCTAAACAGTCAAAAACC
Organism: Micromussa lordhowensis; assembly: GCA_964020085.1. Classification (NCBI taxonomy): domain Eukaryota; kingdom Metazoa; phylum Cnidaria; class Anthozoa; order Scleractinia; family Lobophylliidae; genus Micromussa; species Micromussa lordhowensis. The sequence continues at coordinate 24,631,548 of OZ026606.1, forward strand.
ATCAATCCAATTCACCATGGAGATCGAGAATAACAGCAAGGTCGCCTTTCTCGACACGTCAGTTTACAGAGAACCAGATGGCCGCCTCACCACCAGTGTCTACAGGAAACCAACACATACTGAACAGTACCTAGCGTATGATTCACACCACCCTCAGTCAGTAAAGCGCGGTATTGTGAAGTGTCTGTATGACCGGGCTAAACGTCTCGTGACCAAACCATCGGTAATCGCTGGGGTGAAGAAACATCTGTCATCTGCATTAGTTTCTAACAGATATCGATCCCTCCTCTTTTGTACAGAAGATCACAAAGGCAAGAACAGCCCCTAGAAGAGAACCCGTAGCGGAATTTAAATCCACCGCCGTTTTACCTTATGTCCAAGGAGTATCGGAGTCTCTCTGCTGCTGTCTGGAACAACAAGGCATTCTCACAGTCTTCAAATCTGACACGACGCTTTGGTCACACTTAGTGCGACCAAAGGGCACCGTCGGTCCGGCTAAACAAGATGGCGTTGTCTACAAGATTCCCTGGGAGTGTGGCAAAGTTTTCTATTGGGGAAACAGAGAGACCTATGCAGGATAGGATCAAAGAACACGACAGGGATATACGACTTGCCAGTACTCAGACCTCCGCAGGTTCTGAACACACCCATGAGACCCGCCACTATCCTATCTGGAACGAAGTCATGTTTATTGATCGAGATCCCACCTAGTACACACGTAGGGTCAAGGGGGCTATCCACATACGACTTAACCCTAATAACATCAACAGGGATAGTGGAATTGAAAATGGCCACGATCAAAATACACAACAACAGGAGAGCAGTCGAACAGCAGACAACCACTGAGGGAACAGCTACTCGCCGGAACAGTGGGAACAATGGGAGAATCGAAATGCACCAATCACAGCCGACCTTGTGATATAAATGATGCCGTGCAATCAGTCGACCTCATCGCCTGCAGAAGACTGGCAGTAAGCAGACGAAACGTCGTGATCTATATCGTGAGACAAACAATAACACACCTTATTATACTTGAGTAACTTCTACTCTCCCCACCTCCCTCGAGTTTCTAATTTCTCCAAGGGATGTAATAGATTTCCTAGCAAGTTCATCTCAATCGCTGGTTTTGCCATGTTGCTGAATTTATTTGTAATTTTAGTGTACGGGCCTCTATTTGTTAAACCAATGGCACAACAAATAAAGGAAACAGCAACGAATCTTTGTTTTCCATTTTTCTTATGGGTCCCTTGGCCCGTTTCTCGAAGGTCCCGAAAAGTTTTCGCACCCGGAAAGTTGAAGCAAAATCTCAAACCTTATGATTACAGAGCTTTTTTATTTACATATTCTTAACAAGAATTTCCCTTCATATAAGAAGTCTCAGGCGTATACACCTCTCTGTTTTTAGACAGATCAACTAAAAATGGCTTTTCTGGGGCCCGAAAAGTTTCCGGGGCGTTCGAGAAACAGGCCCCTTTGGCCAGAAAAACAAGTACAAGTAGCCTTTCTTTTTCGTTTATCTTACAAACAAGAGAATTTCGCAACTCGGTTATCGAGTCAAAGCTGCTACCCTCTGGCGACTCAAATTTTTATTATTTTTTGTTTACAGCACACTCCTTTTTAATTCCGTTGTTTATGGTCTGGTCATATTATTATTTATTGCAATTATTATTAGTTATTTTACCCATAGTCAATTTATTATCTAGGTCTTTGTTAATCATTTAAGATTGTGCAGGTCCACATGAGGACTTATGTCTTGCCTATGTTTCAACCTGCTTTATCAAATAACCCATGTATGCGTGTATGTATTGTATGTATGGCTAGTAGTGTAAGATAGCTCAGCCAATCACTTGCACAGTATAAAAAGAGAATTCTACTAACTGAAAACTCCATTGTACGCTATTGATCCTCATTAGTTGCATTACCTCATAGAAATTCTAAGCACATGATTTTGTTAATAAGTGGTTTCTGCAAAGACGTCAGGGCGATGGCGTCAAGTTTGGTGACGCAGCAGGAGCGTAATACTAACGACCGTGTAATTTACGATGAAGTCATGCGCGCTAGGCTCCGTGAGATCCATGAGAGGGGATGTACGGAGGCGCTGCTGCTAGCTTACAAGTTTTCTCTGTAAAGTGCACCGACAATGGTACATTTTCACTATTAAAAACTTGATTTTTTCAGTCATAAATGCGTGCTCACGAAGGCGCGCGCAAGGAGGATGTCGAAATTGATCGGAAATCGATTGAAATAATTACTACTCAACAACTACTCAATGACAACTCAACAACGGTAACTTGATAAAGGTCTTCACAGACTGGAAATTACGGTGTAAAGTCATCAAGGAGTGAACAATAGCCTGCATTTGGAGGGAAAATATTTAACAATTATCCTGCGAAATAGCGCGGAATATCGTCTGATACTTAGCCGACGAGGCCGTAGGCCGAGTCGGCTAATATAAAGCTTGGATATTTGCCCGCACACATTATCTGTTCTGAGGAGCGTAGAGCTTCAAGCAACGGATAATGTACAGGGACATTTACCTGAGCTATTTTTTAAAGTCAAATGGACGCTCTTTTGTCCATTATCCTTAAACATTTTTTGCAACACGGGTGATATTGGAAAATACCACTCAAATATTCCCTAGTTTTAGCTGGGGCATGTTTAGTCACTTCACCCGTTTAGACCAATGGTGTACAAGCAAAAATATTTGATCGATTATGAACGAAGATGATCTGTTCCACAAACACAAAGAAGAACAAGTGGAGCGGAAATTCCGGAATGCCAATTAAATGAAGTCTTTGCACCTTGCAACGGCAAATTATTTCCTGCCAACTGTTATTAAACTAGAAATAGTTCTCACTACATCTGCCCCCGCTTTAGATATCACGTTTATTATGTAATGAACTGTACAACTTTTATTACAAAATCTCCCCAGAATCGTTAAAACAACAGGCTGATCTGACCTTTTACTCTCGTTGTAATCCTTCAAATCACACAAAATGAACAAAAATCTCTGTTATTTCAAGTAAGTGATGATAGATTTAAAAAGTTATTCGTTTTTCCTGCTCGTGTCAGAGCGAACCAACGCGACTACACTCGTGCCCGTGGCTGCAAGAATTATGTAATAATCATTGAAATGACACCGTTTATAAATCCTTTACTAACTTCTGATCCTTGAGATAACAAAAGGAAACTAAACTCAGTCGCTTCGGATACATGTTGTTGTTGTTTCTTTGAGTGGGTTTTGTGTTTTGATTTGTGATCTTGATCTGTTTACTTTATACGTGTGGTGTTTGAATGGAGTCTGTCGACCCCGTTGCCGATTTGTGTCTAACAAATCAAGTCGCGTACACGATACCTCTCCTCGTCCTCGCGGCTTCAAGAATTACCCAGAGTTGCCTTGCGAGCTTACTGAAAAATTAACCGGGACCGCCGTGCGCGCCTAGTTTCTTCAAATCGGGCTCGATTCGCATACTACCGATACTACACCAATATTTCACATTGTTTATACGCGGGGGGTCCTATTAATGCCTCCTCGGGTTTTGGCCTCTGGGCCAAAACCCTGCGGGGGCAAATACCGTCGCAAAGTAGAATGTAATCAGGGTCCATTAAAGACGCACTTCATTGCCGTTATTCTAAAATAAATATTATTATATATATTTTATTTGAAACCAAACTGGGACTAATCTCAGTTCAAAAATTATAGTTTACATGAAAAAATACAAAGCTAAAAATCCAAAATAATATCACAAAAATTTGAAACAATGCGCACAAAACACGTAACACAACACATTGTTAACTCAATAAGAAACAGTTTGTCCTATCTTAGCGATTCATCTATTTCCAATAGCAATTTAAGCATATTCCTATAACCTAAATCCTGAAAACTTTGACTACTGTTTTCTAACAAAATACTTTTTTTCACTTTGGATACTTAACGTATTATGGAAAATACCACCTTGCTTCGCAGTTTTCAGAAATCACTGAAATACTATTTCTGTTATGGTAAGGCAGTACGTGAATTTACCATCAATTTATGATTATTTCTAAAGTAGTGTAGGAAATGGGGGAACTAGGACATTTCTGGATTTTACGCATCTCAGCGTAGTTAGTGTAAAAATCTGAGTCTAAAATATATGATATAATACACTAAAACAGCGTAGTTATGCGTAGGTAGCGTAAGTAGCGTAGATATCGTAAAAATTAGACATACTATTTTACGCACAAAAATGCCTAAAATGCGTAGGATAGTGTAGGATATAGTAAAATTTAGATTGTTCTCACGATGCTGATTTTTAAGACATTTTAGCGTCATACATCTTTAAATATTTATCAACAATTGGACTATTATCAATCACAAAATTGTCAACACTTGTCATTTGATTAATTAAACTTTCTCGGTTAAGATCACCTGAGCGCATCGCTTCTCGAATCATTATTAACAAATGCTGGTAACTTTGATAGGCATAGGTACAATTTTGAATTTTTAAGTCTAAACCTTTGTATTCCATATATCCTTTAACTAATAATGCCACTGTACTAATCGCTATGAGACTGATACCACCAGTAGCAATAGCGCTAGCAATTCCACCTGAAGCGGTCAGAACAGAGAGTGAATTACCAATGAATTTGAGCAATTTGAATCTTTTGTAAGCCATTTTGAAAGCCCAACATTTCCTATGATAGCTTAGATAATAAGACTTTAGTTCGTCTACTTCATCAGTCGATAATTTGTCTGAAATATGATTCCAATCGAAAATATTCTTTTTAGCCACCATTATATTATTTTTATTATATTTATAAATTAAAAACAATTTGATCGCTATCATAGCCCATTTGGATTAATTCATCATATATTTTTTCAGTTTGATCACCTTGAAGGTTTACAGTTTGGTCTCTAATAAAACCGTTACACGCTAACTTTTTCTTCCAATCTTTTAAATTGAAACCTTCAAACTTTTCAAAAGATGTGATTGATTTTTTTCCCCTCTTTTCGAGAGAAATTTTAATAAACTTTCTACTTTCATCTATCAAAGAAGATAAACTTTTGATATCCATCTATTCTTTGGATAAGATAAATTTTTCTAAAATGCGTGACAAAAAATGACAAAACCCTGGTCGGGGGTGCTCGGTGGCTGTTACTTGCCTAGTCTCGGCTAGGACTTTCGCGCCGCTGACAAGGCGGCTGTCGCTCGCGTGTTTGAGATCCCGAAAGACCTCTGAGCACCCCCAGTTATCTACTGGGCCGGGACGGGTTCACCCGAGGGTTATCACCGTAGACGGTCTCACCCTACTATCCCTAACAAGCGCCTGCACGTGCCGTATCAGGATTCAGGGGCGGCCATTCCCCACCTCCAAAAGCACCACCATTTGCTCGCTGTTTCTCTACTCAATTCAATTGGAATATTTATATTGCACCAACCCGGTTTTCTCGAGCATGTGGTGCACTTTTTTCCATCCACCCACGCTTCACATATAAGACACGGTTCATCCACCCATGCGCATCAGGCAAGCCATTAATTTAGCGTGGGTGGATGAAGCGTTTCAAATATCTGACGTGTCTGAAACTCATTTGCATCAGACACGCTTCATATATTTTCATACTAGACATCAATTTCGATCAATAAGTTTACCATCGCGTGTGTTACAGATGAATTCGATGTTTTGCTTCGAAAATTGATCGTGTCACCGGCTCGTATCGTAATCGGATCGCTGAAAATAGTCATCTTTGACCACTCATCCGCAGGTTTGATAATTTTTAAATCTTTATCAGCACCATTGTGTACTAAGCCGACGATCACTTCAGATGCTTGCCTATTGCCCGCGCAAACACAAATGCTGCCACGAACTATTTTACTGTCTACAGGACTAGGCCAACCATATTGCTTATTTCGCTCACATCCATTACCGAAACTCCATTGGAGTGTACTTTTAATCAGTGGTCCATTCTCTTCTGCATAGACTGTGATGAACGGGTGGACAGAGGTATTTGTACTTTGCGTCTTAGTCTCTAAATCATTGTAATCGACTTTGCTTTTTAATGCATCATTGAATTCGATTGCTAAAGTTCCTAAATCAGTAATTAAAGCGTAATCCTTTAAAGCTGATGAGTTAGTCTTTTTAGCTAGTTCATTGTTAACGTATGTAGTTGCTGCTTTTGTCTTTAATAAATCAGATACGAAACGTTTAGTGGTTGCGTCGTGATCATTTATTGGAGCGGAAATGTTAGTTAATCTCTTGTTTTGTAAATGGAAATGGTTGTCTGGAGTTAATTTTAAGCCTATTCCTTTTTTAACCTTTTCTACTTTTCCTGTCGTTGATGGTTTTTCATGTTGCCCATTTGTAAATCCCATATATATTTATATTATATAATAGTTCCTTCGCTCTTCTCAAATTCTTTTATTAACTGATAAGCTTGACTGGTATTATCATAAATATTTTTAGTTATTAATCCTCTCACCTTAGTGAAAGGATTATCTTCTACATTTACTCTTCTTATAGTAGTATCTACAAAAGCATTACCCACATTAATTGGAGCACTAATTCCACTAAAAATTATATTCATAACTGTGCCTTTTACCCAAATCCAAAATAGGACTTGCTTTCCTAAAGAATTATTTGGAATATTAAATGATCTTAAAGATGGTTCATCTATTGTAGGATTACGTGAAATTACTACTTTGCTTTTATCAACAAAAATAAATACACCTCTTGTATTCTTAATATCAAAATGTACAGCCATTACATTATTAGTAATTGCACTATGCTGGAAGACATAATAAAAAGTAAAATCACCTGTGTTATCACCAGTAGTTACAAACGCATATGTATTTGGTGTTCTACCTTCATTACTATCAGAAAAATACAAATCTTTTATTAAAGAAATCTTTGAATCATTACTTAATATATATTTTACTATTAATTCTATAACATTTTTATTTTCATTAATAGTAGGATTTTCTTTTGCAATTTCACTATTTACTTTTGCAATTTCACCATCAACATATTTTACAACATTATCTTCTGTTTCATTCAGTTGTTTCACATTAACAGCATCACCGTTTTCATTCCCATCAGATAATCCTTTTATCTGACGATTACCCATATCTATAGGTGCTTCATAATTAATAACTTTGTTTCTGATGGTATAGAATCTATCCCAAATTCGTGGGTCAACGTCATTCTGATGACCACTTACACCATAAACAACTACAAAGATGTTTGTGAAAAAATCATAAGTTTCACCACTCCTGTACTTTAAAGTTAAATCAATATCTAAATCAATAATCCCAATGTTTCCATATTTATGAAAATTGATAATTGTTCTACTATGATCAGAAAAAGTATTTGTATTATTACGTGATACATTCAAAGTTTCGGATACAGCGTTAACAACCACTTCATCTTTATCCACTTTATTACCATAATACATTTCAAAAGCTAATGTATACTCACCTAAATCTAATGATTTTAAATCAATAGTTAATCGAGTACTATAATAATGGATGGAATCATCATACTTAATTTTAAATCGATAAGTCTCTCGTTTAATTTGATAAAAATCTCTATCTTTTTTTCCAGCTTTAGTAATATCATCATCATCTTCTTTAAATAGGTCATCATCCATAACAAAAGAGAATTCATTCTCTTGTCGGTTTGCTTTAATATTAAGTGCTTCTGCTTCACTCACTTTATCTTCTATCAAAGAGTTAATAACAGCGTTATTATCACTAATTGTCCTATTAACATAGTTAACATTGGAAGCGTGAAAGCTATCTGATGAATTTGGATCTTTCAAACGGATAATGCTATGATTGGCCATATCGAGATCTCCTTCCATGGGATAAGGATTTTTCCTGTTAAGAGCTGCTGCAGCGACATCATTTATTTGTCTTTTTAGTTGACCTCTCTGTCCGTGAAAATACCCAAAGTTAATAACATCATTGGATTGAGCATTTTGTGCTGCTTGACTTGAGTCATCTTCAACAAAAGGTTTAATATTTCTAATAGAATTTCCTCCCATATCGAGATTTCCTTTCATCCCTCGATCACCAGTAAGGGGCAGATATGTAGACTTAGCTCCTCCAACAGTTAGGGCTGCATCGTCTGCTGAACTACTCCTAATTCCAGTGATAGCATTATCACCCATTTGGAGAGTACCTGTCATAGCACGTGAACCATCCAATTTTAATACATCTGTAGGTAGCTTACTTATTTCTGCTAAGACAAATGCCTTGGAGACCAAATCATTTGTATCAAAAGTATTGACACCATATGGTTCAGTATTTCTTATCCGTTTACCTTTTAAGTCATAGTCATCACCTTTTAATTTTAAAAAGTTTTCATTGACATAAAGTTTATTAACAGCCATTTTAGAATCTTTTACATAATTAGGGTAATCAATGATTGGGACATCATCTTGAGTCTCTAAATCTGTTATTTTATTGTCATTCATCTTGAGATTTCCAGTCATAGCACGAGAACCATCTACTTTGAGATAAAGACTTAAATCAGACTGTGGTATGGAAGCAATTTGACTTTCTAAATAAGTCTTTGTCACAGGTTGCTGCGGCCCAGTTGGAATAGGTAAGCTAAAAATCCTATTTCCATTCATAGAAAGATTACCAGTCATGTTTTGGCTTCCGTTTAGGAGTAATACTTCTGACCTATCTGCTTTTCTAGAAGATAAATCATTAATAGCAATATCCTGTTTAGCGTCTTCATCGTCAACATATTCTTTGCTTGTTGCATCTTTAGAGTCAGTAGGATTACCAATATTGATTATCTTTTCATTATTCATATTGATCGGTTCAAAATTTAATATTGTTCCTGAAAAATCAGTACTTTTAACATTAAATAATCTATGATCAAAACTAGTCCTTTGTATTCCTTTGACACATCTACTAAAAAATAGAAATTTAAAATTAGAGTTACTGGAACCATAATATCGAAATTGTAAACGGATGTTCACATCTCTTTTAGAACTATTAAATATTATGTAAGCTTTTGCGTAATTGCTAAACCAATCATGACTAAAATCAATTATGTTTGCATTACCAGTGACATTTGTAAATAATAGCCTATCTGAATCACCATCTGTAACTATATTTGTTCCATCATATCCAAATATTTCAAAAACGATAGAATAATTAGGATCTATTTCTAAATTGTTCACTAGTCGAACAGTAGAATAAGCATAACCAGATTGCGCCCCTTCTCGAGGCGCTTCTAATAGTTCAAAATGATCAGTGTGCCCAGGAATAGGTATAGATCCTTTAGTACATTCTGCTTTATCACCAAAATCTTTATAAAAAGTAAAACTAGGTTGCAAATGATAATTTGTCCTATGATCTGTTGTCATCTCCTTTAATTGTTTTAGAGGTACAGCATCATTATCATCCGTAGCATCTTCTAAATCACTAATCTTATGATTATTCATATTTAAATGACCAGTCATTGAAGTTGTTCCATCTCTTTTCAGATAAGGTGACAAATCAATAGCTGGTAGGTTATTATCTACATACTCTTTTGTTGCTGCATCATTATTATCGATAGGAAGGGCTACTTCAGTTAATCGCTTACTATCAATATCAAAATTACCATCATCAGTTAGACTAAATCCAATTCCAGGTAAACCAGGATCACCTTTTTCACCTCTTCCTGTTGCTGATGTTGATTCAAGTTGTCCATTGCTAAAACCCATATATAATATACTAAATTAAATTTCTTCTTCTTCTTCTTCTTCTTCTCGATCTCTTAAGTAATCAGAATCTAACATTTTGAGATTTTTAATTAATAATAATATTTCATCAGAAATAGATTCGTTGTATTTTTTTTCAACTTCTTTTAAACATTCTAGTTTACTAGTAAGATTCTCTAATAAAAAATTTATCTCATTAAACACATTAAATATTTCGTGTGTTAATCTTCTCGGCAAACTAATTCTATCCATCCTATATATTTTCATTGAAATTTTTTCTGATTGTCTTTTTTGTCTTATCAATGTACGCAAAACTATAAGGCTCACTAGTCGCACTCTCGAATCGCTTCTTAGGTACATTGACTTCTTTACACATTCTTGCTGTCTCTGCATTACTTGGAGAGTCAAAAATACAAAAATGAGAGCAATTCAACCTGATGTCTTTGGGAGTGAGATAATAAGATTGACTTAAATAGATTACACTGCAATTTTTATGACGGCCACCAATAAAATATTCAATGAGAGGTTTTTGGTTTCGTTCACAAGCAAAGTCATCAAAGATAACTATTTTTTGATTATCGTGGTCTAGGCTTTCCAGAGGAATGACATCACCATTACTCTCTTCTATGACATCATAACCAACCTCTTCTGAAATGGGTTGAAATGTTTCTAATAGTTGTCTGTACTTTGGTTGCTCAAGATTTTTTGAAAACAAGTAAATCTTATCATAGTAGAGTAGAGGATTACAAAGCATATGCATGAGAACGTTAGTTTTACCACAACCGCTTGGTCCACAAATTAACATTCGAAAATTGTCTGAAGGCATATAAGGTAGCAGTCGTTTGAAATTGCTGTCATTATTAGAAGCTGAATCATAATTAGGAATTTTCATCTATATAATTAATATTTTTTTAATAAATGACTCATATTATGCCACATAATATAAAAAATATAAATATTATATGAGTCTCTCAAATTGGAAACGATTAGCTCAGAAACGGACTGAGACTGGAAGGATGAAGAATCAGCTTTATGATGAGATCACTGAAGAGAAGATAAAGAGTAAGACTTCTGACCAGCGGATAACAAAATCATTTAGACTAGATGAAATCATAGATGGGTTAAAGGCACAAAAGCCTAAGAATAGACCGCAAATGAGAATACGTCCTGCCCCAGCGGGTAAACCAGAAGCGATTGATTATGCACCAGAAGTAGATCCATATGAAGATATGGATGTAGAAGGATTATTAGATCTCCAAGATTACGTAGCGCCCCAGGCAGAAAAACAAATAATACCTAAAGGCGCGCCACCAAAATATGAAATGGATCCTAGTTTTTGGAATCTAGGAGGAGATGAATCTTTACCACCAGAATATTCTTTTGTGGAAGAAGGACCTTTAGCAATTGAATCACCACCTGATGATGATGATGATGAAGATTTAGATAGAGGAGATATTAATAGAATTTTAGATAGTGCAAATCTTCCTAACTATGATGATGTTGAAATGAGATTATCCCAACCAGAAATGACACCAGTTAAACGTAGTAAATATCTCGAGAGTAACATAAAAAGAGCAAATTCTGAAATAAGCAGTATTACAAGTAAATTTAAGACAAATACAACTAATAGACTAAAACAAGCCATAAAAAAAGGATTGCCAAAAGATGTAATAGAAAAGCTAGAGCGAGAAAAAGATATGGCTCATAAATTTGCTGATAGTAGACTAAAACCTATTCAAGAATATAGAGACTATCTAAAAGTACAGAAAAAGAAAAGTACAAAGGGAAGTGGCGTCAGGAGAGGCAGAGGAGTCTATTTCTATAATGATGCTCAAGAATTACTAAAGAAATTAACACTAATTATTGGTGAAATGGAAGCAGGCAATACAAGTGTCAAGATGAGAAATATGGGTCAAACTATCTTAGACACTCTATTAAGAACAAAATCAATCAATAAGTCGCAATATCAAAAGTTAGTGAAAAAATATTTCAGGGTGTGATATATGGAGAGAGAAATCTCATTAAGCAGTTTTGCAGTTAAAGATGAAGCTGGTAATCGACCTGGTGATTTTACTACAAGGTTTTCTAGAACGCTAGACTATGAACACAGTGATGGGATTTGGTATATTGGTTTTAATAAAATTATTTCAATGGCTTTTACATGGACAAATATAAATTCTGGTTACGACAATCAAAAGATAGCTTACAGTAAAGACGGTGGGAAAACATTTACAGATATTGATTTTCCAAAAGGAGTTTGGGATTACACTGATATTGATAATTACATTAAGGAAAAGACTAAAATAGTCGGCGGTGATGGTGATGAAGAATTTCCAATCACGGTGACTTTTGATGAACCAACTTTTAGAGTCTTAGTGACTTTAGACGCTAACTATCAGCTTGACCTGCGTAAATCTAATTTTGGTAAACTAATAGGATTCGATAAGGTGATCTTAAGAGATGAGAGAAACGTTAGCCCCAAAGTACCTAACCTATCAGAAGATACAGATGTCCTAAATATTCACTGTGATTTAGTCTCTGATTCATTAGTAGATGGGGTAGAATCAGATATTGTTTTTAGTTTTGGTACAGGAACGCTCAGACCTTCTTACAATTTTACCCTTGAACCGCGTCGTGTTATATACAATCCTATCAATAAAACAAGAGTTTCAAGCGTTCGAATCTATGTAACTGATGGCTTAAGAAGACCAGTCTATTTAAATCATGCTGACACTGCATTTTCATTAATCTTAAAAAAAGTTCCATTTTAATTATATATGAAGTCAAGAGAGTTCAAAAAGATTTATCACCCAAGAATGGGACGATATGTCTACAAACACCGTGGCAATGGAATTATAGTAGATAATCTTATGAAACCACTAAAAAAGGTAGCTAGTGCTTTAACTGGACAGGTTTTAAAACCATTTGCTAAAAAAGCAATACAAGCTGGTGTCGCTCATGCGGGAGAACGAGTTGGTAAAAAGGCTGCTGATAAAGTTATAGAGCGATCTGGTGAGCTTATCCGAAAAAGGCTATCCTCAGGGTCTAAAAAAGCGACAAAGTCAACAAAGTCAACAAAGTCAAAGCCAGGTAGAGCAAAGCCAAAAACGCAGGAGGAAGTTTATACACTGATTAATAATCTAATAGCACGCTCTTAAAGAAAAAAAAAATCTGATAAAAAATATATAATGGCATTTAGATCACCAGAGTACGTACAGAGAAACGAACTAGTGCAATTTCGTCTTCAAGATGCTATAAGAGCTCCTGCCAATACTCAAGAGCAAAATAAGAAAGGATACAAATTTCATGTTACTGATCGGGGTATTATGCTTGATTGGTTTAACGCCTTTTTTGAAGTGCGATTCAGATTAGACCTTCGAGCAAATGGTGGAGACAATGCAGACGCCAGAACAACAATTATTAATGGATCGCATTCATTAATTAAGCATATGGTAATAAAGAGTGCAGGAAAAATCGTCTATGACACTGATAATCTTCATCTTGTAACTTTTGCAAAAAATCTTTTAGAATATTCAGATGATTTTGGGCGTAGTACAGCCAAAAATAGTTTATGGTATTTAGATACAGATGCCACTTCAGATGATACAAACACAGGTTTGGAAAGTAGGCGTTTATTAACAGCTAACAGAGCTCATGTTAATACAAGTATTCCATTAAATAGGTATTCTTTTTTCGAAGAATTAGAAGGACGATTGTTACCTCCAATGGATCTCCAATTTGAAATAGAACTGACACCGGACGCTGAAGTATTATATGGGGCAGTTGATACATTGAGATTAGTAATTGATCGTTTTTATCTATGGGTACCCCGACTAGAACCAAAAGATGCTCTTATGTCTAAATTCATCAGTGAATACCAAAAACCCAGTAAATGGAAATACCTCAAAGAAATGTACCAAAGTTCAGATACTACTAGAAACAGTGGTGATTTCAGAATCTCAGCTAGTATTGATAAAGTACAGCATGTTTTCCTCTACTTCCAGAGACTTAAGACCAATGATATGTCAGCAAATCCTTATATTTTTGATACTTTTAAACTGAACGCAGCCAATAATAATAGTCATCTTAGCACATGTCGTCTTGAATATGGTAATGGTGTCTTCTATCCAGAACTTGAATATGATACAGAAAGTAAAACAAGAATCTATTATGATTTAATGAATTATTCATGGAAAAAGAATGATTATAATACAGGTACTCAGCTCAATATCACTAATTTTTCGAGTCTTTACCCAATGTTATATTTTGACCTGACTTATCAAACAGAACAGGTAAGCAGAGATCCAAAGCAACTTAACGTAAGATTTCGCCTCTCACAAGCAGCAGCTGCTGATTTCCGAGTGCATGCAATTGTTCTCTATGAAGAAGATGTTGTTGTTGATAAAGTGGGAGATCAATTAGTTATTGTCTAAAAAAAAATAAAAAATAAAAATATATTTAGAAAAAATATTTTAATATAATATATATGAGAGTTAAAGAGAGTCAGAACGAAAGTCAGAACAAAGAAGAAATAGTCGATTTTCTCCATATTGACACTTCAAAGATAACTTTTCGAAAACCAAAGCCAAATAAGCACAATGGAACACAGATTGGAATATTATACAATGGAAGGACATTATTTGTTAAATATAAAGGATATACTCCGTTCGGTTTAAATGAAAACTATGATAAAGATGGTAATTACCAAGGTACTAGCATGCAAATTAATTGTGATGGGGAATATCTAGAAAAAGCCAAAGAATTAGACGAATTTTTTATTGATTATTTATATTCTTTAAAGAACAATAAAAAAATACATAGAGAAGCTGTAGCGGGATATGATGAACACGGTCAAGGTGGTTCTTGGAAAAGAATCTGTAAAAAACCGTATAAAATTGTTGATGAAGAAAGAGTATATCAAGATTACCCATCAAAGATGGAGTTTTCACTATTTTTTAGAAATGATCGAATAGCTACAAAATTTTTTACATGGGATGGGGAAAATTTAGGATATGATTCAGTAAAAATTGGTCCAAAAAGTAAAGTGAAATTTATTGCTTCCTGGTTTTCAATTACAACAGGAACTTTTGGAGCTACTCTAAAACCAAAATTAATGCAAGTATCATATCGAGAAGTAGAAGATATTTTCGATAACTTCATCTTAGATGATGAAGAAGAAGATGTTCTATCTATTGGATCTGATTTATAAGAACTATTCCAAAGTCACAGACTAAATATTATTTATGAATTTTTTAAAAAGTCCATAAATAATATATAATGACTGAATTACATCAAATTTCTGTCACACTTTCTGAAGGACAAAAACGAAAACTATCTAATGCTTACAGAAACAGAGAAGAAATAAGTTTACGCTTAAGTAAAAATGCGTTAAGTGGTTCCGATGTTCTTATGGTACCAATGAATACTGTTAAGAGACTCGCTAAGGCCAAAACAGCTAATCGAGGAATGGTAATTACTATATCAAAGTATAATATCAGGCGACAAACTGGGTCTGGTATCTTTAGCTCAATATTGCCAGTATTAAAGAATGTAGCACCAACTATCGGTAAAACACTAGGATTGTCTGCTCTAGCAGGGTTAGCTTCTGAAGGTGCTAGTCAAATAGTTAAGAAAATTAGTGGCGGACAAATGTATCAAGTACCAAACAATAAACTATTTATGTTAGCTCAATTGGGTAATCTACTGACTAAAGGACAAATAGGAGATTTAGCCCGAGCTCATAAAGGTGGAGAAGACTTACTTTTCCGACTGACACAACGACAAGTAGGTAATGGTATTGGAACGTTAATAGCTAGTATTGGTATTCCAATGCTTATTGATGCATTAAAAGGAGGAAGTATAAAAGGAAGAGGGGGTCCTAGAATGGGGAAATCGGATGGAGGAGGAGGTCCTCGTATGGGAATGCCTATGGCTCCACCACCTTTTATTGGGACATGGGGCAGGGGAGGAAAAAAAAAAAAAAAAAGGTAAAAAAGCCTAAATTCCATAAAGATATCCCAATGAGTAATTTTGATCTTTTAGATTGGTGTAAATACTTGAAGATACCTATCAAAAATGTCCTAAGCAGAGATCAGACTGTACCTCATAATCATAAGTTAGCGCTTTTTATTTATAATTTAGAACCTCATTATATGAGTGGTAGTCATTGGGTTACAACCTATGTTCGTGATGATACAATAAATTACTTTGACTCTTTTGGTATGCCACCTTTTCAAGAGTTGGTAAACCATGCAAAAGAGAAAAACTTAAATTTATTACACCAAAACCAGCAAATACAGAATCTCTATACTACAACCTGTGGATATTTTTGCTTGTATTTCTTGAATGAAATGCATAAAGGAGTAGATTATTTCGATTTATTGCAAGTTTTTAGCTTTGACACAGAAGAGAATGAAAAATTCATAGAAAACTATTTTAAACTATTGCTTTGAGGACTTCTGCAACGTCAGGTGCGCGAAAGGAGTTATATTTTGTTGGATTTGTTTGATTTGTCGGATTTTTTTTAAATCTTTTTTCAAACTATTTCTCAGATTTCTCACTCTTTTAGTTTCTCCAGAACAACATAAAAAGGCAATTTTTCTATAAAGAAGTTTGTAATGTTTATACATCGCTTCTATTCTACGTATTTCATTGTCAATTTCAATTTCTTCCATTATATAATAATAAAAAAAAAATAATTATAATATAGATGAAAAGCTATTGTGTAAAACAACGAAAACAGACAGAGTGCGTTCATGGTTCAGAAAGGGTTGTACAGACAAGAAATGGTCGTGCCATGATGAAATGTAAATGCGCAGAATGTGGGATAACAAAAACTAAATTTGTTAAGTCAGGTACGGTAGGAAGAGGTAGAAAAGGAAAAGGGCTATTACTGGGTAAAAACAGTCCATTTAAGGGAATTCCCCTCATAGGAGCTATATTATAGTAAAGGAACTTTGTTAACAATAGATTAACATATATTTATTATAATATTAATTAATATATGTTATCTTATTGCGTTCGACAAAGAAAAAGGACAGAATGTGTACCTAATTCTGAAACTTTTGTAATTACAAAAAATGGTAGAAATGCAATGCGATGTATTTGTGCTGAATGTGGAATTACAAAATTTCGTTTTATATCTAA
Source organism: Micromussa lordhowensis (assembly GCA_964020085.1). NCBI lineage: Eukaryota > Metazoa > Cnidaria > Anthozoa > Scleractinia > Lobophylliidae > Micromussa > Micromussa lordhowensis. Next base: position 24,648,391 of record OZ026606.1, read on the forward strand.
AGCGGAAATGCAAGGAAGCGGTTTTGATGAACTAATTGTCAAAGGGTTGGCTGCTGGTGCAAAAGGATTGTACAACCTAGGTAAAAGGGGAGCTAGTCGAGCAATAAAATCTGACTATGTAAAAGACAAAGTTAAAGGCATTGGTAAAAGGTATTTGAATAGAGCAATTGACTCTCTGGCTGATGATATTTCTAAAAAAATCAGTGGAAGGGGAAGGGGAAGGGGTCTCGATATTCATAAAGCAATAGGTAAGTTACCTAAACCGAAAGCTGGTTGGACTCTTCCAGGACACAAATATACTGGTCCTTACAATGATTTAGAAAAACAAGTAAAATGGGATCGTGATACTGGCCAAATCTATGAAATCTATGATCAGCCAACAGGTAAGACAGATGCTATAGCCATGCAACACGATGTTGATTACTCAGTATGTGCTGATAAGGGAGTAAATGTAAAATCATGTAAAAATGTGGCTGACAAGAAAATGGTCCAAGCTTTAGATGCAATTCCCTGGAATGAGAGACAGTGGGGTCATTGGCTGGCTAGAAACACTATTAATACAAAACAAAAACTTGGTTTAGGAGTAAAAAAAAAACGCTAAAAATTTAGACACATGGGAAGCGCTAGCTAATGAGTTACACAAACCTATAAAACGAAATTTTACCAAGCGAAGAGTCATTGCACATAATGTTGATGATATCTGGTGTTCAGACTTAGTTGATATGCAAAAGCTTAGCAAATGGAATCGAGGTTATAAATATCTACTAATGGTCTTAGACCTTTTCAGTAAATATGGTTGGATAGTACCTCTAAAGACAAAAACAGGTTTAGAAGTTGCTAAAGCGTTTGAAAGCTTATTAGTGAAAAATAAGCCTAAAATGTTATGGGTAGACAAAGGAAAAGAATATTATAACAAAAATGTGTTGGATCTCTTAGCTAAGGATAAGATAAAGGTCTATTCCACTGAAAACGAAGAGAAATCAGCAGTTTGTGAGAGATGGAATAGAACTATCAAAGATAAAATGTATAAGAGATTCACTATGCAAAACAATACAGTCTACGTTGACATCCTTCCTAAAATACTCGCCTCTTACAACAACAGCCAACATAGATCAATAGGAATGACGCCTATCCAAGCTAGAAAACCTGAAAACTATGGAAAAGTTTATTTTAATTTATATGGTGATTTAGCGAGAGACAATAAAAAGAATGATAAACCAGCATTTGTGATAGGTGATAGAGTCCGAATAAGCAAATACAAAAGAGTGACCTTTGATAAAGGCTATACTCCTAATTGGACTGAAGAAGTTTTCATCATAGACGAAATTAGATTCACTAATCCTATTACTTATAAGATAAAAGACTTAAATGGTGAAGTGATTAAGGGTACTTTCTACAGAGAAGAGTTACAAAAGACAGATCAAGAGGTCTATAAAATAGAGAAAATTATCAGAAAGTCAAAAGGAAAAGCATTAGTCAAATGGAAAGGTTACCCAGACGAATTTAACAGTTGGGTGCCAGCTGAGGATTTAAAAAATTTATAAAAATTATTTAAAAAAATTAGAATATTATAAATAATTATATAGATGGAAAAAACAGAAGAACAATTGAAACGAGAAAAATGGAACAAAATTACTAATGAAAGACTGAAAAATACTGAATGGTACTGTGATGTATGTGGAAATGGAAAAAATTACACTTACAGAGGAAAATATATGCATCTAAAGACAAAGAAACATGAGCGTAACATTCTAAAATACACTAATCCAGTTACTTGCACACTAATTGATTTATAATAAATAAAAAATTAAGAATTTAAAAAAAAAATTAGACATATATTATTATATATAGATGGATTTTAAAGTTAAAATTAAACCCAAAATTAAATACAAAAAGATATCTGCAGACACATTACCAAAACCATCTGATTGGTATTGTAATATATGCAAGAAAAAATATTCAAAAGGGGGAAAATATCAGCATTTAAAGACAGATTTTCATAAGCTTAATGAAGCAAAAAAAGGTCCGCAAGGTCAGCCAATACCAGCCACACCTGCCAACCCACAACCACGAAGATCTAAGAAACATGAAGATTATGTTGAAAATCGACTAATCCGTTCGATTGCAGCTAGGAGACTAAGAGACTCATACCTTGGAGGTACTTTAATAGATGATCCGATAAGTCCCTCAGTCAATTTACCAGAACCATTAAGACCTACTGAATATAGACCACCCCCACCAGTACCAAAACCCCGTACAAAACCACCAGCAGCTCCAGTGCCTTTACCGAGGCTAAAAATAATAAGACCTATAAAACCTGTACCTACAAGACTTCAAAGAAAGGTTAAAAATGTGATTGATCAAATCGCTCCATATTATAGACCTGAAACTATAAGAGAATTCAGAAGAAATTTGAAATTTATCCCTAAAGACATCACTATTACTGAGCGATCCAATGCATTAAGAGGTAATGTTCAATCTTATGATGTACAAATTGTCAATAGAAATGACCCATCAATACAGTTAAGTAGCACTAAACGAGAAATATTTGATCTTTTAATGCGATCATTATCAGATAGAAGGGGTTTTAAATACAATACTACACTAAGGGTTCGATTATCAAAGAGTACTGAGGATGGTGTCATTTACCGAGAACCCTATTTTAACGCTGGCCCTTTTACGGTTACCAATAGAATAGATATAGAAGTGAGTATCGATGAAGGTATTGAAAGAATTTTAGAGTTAATAGCTGTTTGGCTCTCTGAAGGTTCTGGTTGGGTATTCCAATCGGTACTTTCACATATCATTAATATTGTCTCTTACTTTCCATTAAGAGGATCATCATATATTGAACTACCTGAGGAACTACGTAACCCTATGAAGGGTTTAATCAATCCCAAAAATACAGACAATAAATGTTTCCTATGGTGTCATAATAGGCATTTAAATCCACTTATAGTTCATCCGGAAAGAATAACCAAGGCAGATCGAGAATCTGTCAAACGGTTAGATTACACTGGTATCACTTTTCCAGTCACTGTAAAAGATATTTATAAGATTGAAAAGCAAAATAAGATTAATATCTGTGTATTTGGTTATGATGGAGAAGCTTATCCTATCAGAATATCAGAAACTAATTTTACAGACCACTTGGAATTACTATGGATTGAAGAAGGAGACAAGAGCCACTATGTGCTCATCAAGGATTTAGATCGATTTATGTTTTCATTCAATGATCACAAAGAAAAGAAATATTTTTGTTTGCGTTGTCTACATTGTTGTAGTTCTGCTAGTGTCCTAGAAGATCACAAGCAAGATTGCATGCTCCTTAATGGAGCTCAAGCGATAAAGATGCCCGAGGCAGGATCAAAAATTTATTTTAAAAATCACAAAAAAATGTTACCTGCACCTTTCGTAATTTACGCTGATTTTGAATCAATCACAGAAAAAATAGACGGTTGCCTACCTAGTGATGATAAATCTTACACTAGTACTTATCAAAGTCATAAGGCTTGTAGTTACGGATATAAATTAGTCTGTAGATATGATAATAGTTATTCCAAACCAGTAGAAATATACCGTGGAGAAGATTGTATCGAAAAATTTATCATGAAAATGTTGAGTGAAGTAAAAGATTGTATAAAAATAGTTATAGAACATTTCCAGAAACCATTAGTTATGACTGATAAAAATGAAACACATTTCCAAAATTCTACTATATGTCATATTTGTGAGAGAAAATTTAATGAAGAAAAAGATAAAGATAAACCTTCAAAACAAAAAGTTAGAGATCACTGCCATATTACAGGTAAATATCGTGGTGCTGCTCATAGTAATTGTAATCTTAAATGGTCTATTAGTGCAGAAAATTTAAAAATTCCAGTAATATTTCATAATCTTAAAGGTTATGACTGCCATTTTATCATGCAAAATATTGGTCATTTAATAAGACAAGATTTTAATATTAATGTTGATGTTATAGCAAGTAATTTTGAGAAATATATTGGCTTTAGACTAGGTAATTATTTGACTTTCATTGACAGTTTTTCATTTATGAGTCAGAGTTTAGATCGACTAAGCAGTAATTTAAGTGATAATGCATTCTTTTATTCAAAGAAAGCTTTTCCAAATGATGATCAATTTAGATTAATAAAGCGAAAAGGTGTTTACCCTTATGATTACATGGACTCATTCCAGCGATTCAGTGAGAAGTCTTTACCAGCAAGAGAAGATTTTTATAGTATTTTGAATGATACAAATACTTCAGAGAGTGACTATGAGCACGCAAAACAAGTATGGAGTGAATTCCAAATTAAAGACTTAGGTTATTATCATGATTTATATTTGCGTACAGATGTTCTACTATTAGCAGATGTATTTGAAAATTTCAGAACTATATGTTTGAAGGACTATGGGCTAGATCCCTGTCATTATTACTCTGCACCTGGGTTATCATGGGATGCATTACTCCGAATGACAAAAATAAATCTAGACTTAATTTCAGATTTAGATCAACAACTATTCATTGAAAAGGGAATGAGAGGTGGTATTAGTAATATTACTCATAGACATGCTGTTGCAAACAACAAGTATATGAAGTGTTATAATCCAGAAGATGAAAGTAGTTATTTAATGTATTTAGATGCAAATAATCTTTATGGATGGGCTATGTCACAGTCACTTCCAACTAAAGATTTTAAATGGATTAACTCTGAAGATTTCATCTTAGAAAATTACAAAAATAATACAAAAAAAGGTGCCATTTTAGAAGTAGATTTAGAATATCCAGAAGAGCTACACGATTTGCATAATGATTATCCATTAGCACCAGAAAAGATTTTAATCACTGATAATATGTTATCAAAGTATTGCAAAGATTTAAAAGAAAAAGAAAATATTAGCAGTGGTAGAGTTCACAAGTTGGTTCCTAATCTAAAGAATAAAGAAAAGTATGTATTACATTACAAAAATTTACAGCTTTATTTATCTCTTGGTATGAAGTTGAAAAAGGTTCACAGAGTCTTAGAATTTACTCAGAAACCTTGGATGAAACCTTATATTGATTTTAACACAAAAAAAAGAACAAATGCTAAGAATAGTTTTGAAAAAGACTTCTTTAAACTAATGAATAATTCAGTTTTTGGCAAAACTATGGAAAACCTAAGAAAAAGATCTAATATCAAATTAGAAACTGATCCGGATCATTTATTGAAATTGACAAGGCAACCAATGTATGTTTCTAGTAAAATATTTGATGAAAATTTAGTTGGGGTACAAATGAAAAAGGCTAGACTAGTCTTAGATAAACCCTCTTATGTTGGATTCTCTATTCTAGATCTAAGTAAAACATTAATGTATGACTTCCATTACAACTATATCAGAAAAAAATACCCTGATGCAAAGTTACTTTTTACTGATACTGATTCTTTATTTTACCATATAAAAGCAGAAGATCTTTATAGTGATTTATATAAAGATAAAGAAAGGTTTGACAATAGTGATTATCCCAAATCGTCAGAGTTCTTTTTTGCAGAAAATAAAAAAGTAATTGGTAAATTCAAAGATGAAGCAGCTGGTGATCCAATCACTGAATTTGTTGGTCTAAAAAGTAAAATGTATAGTTACAAGACAGAAAACAAGGAAAACAAGACTGCTAAAGGTGTCAAGAAGAATGTCATTAAGAGTGAATTATCTCTCTCTGATTATCGTGATACCTTACAAAAATGTAATACTATGAGGCATAAGATGCGAACTATCCGGTCAGAGTATCATCAGATATCTAGTTACCAAATTAATAAAGTATCATTATCACCTTTTGATGATAAAAGATATATTTTAGATGATGGTATCAGTAGTTATGCATATGGAAATTTTAATATTTCATAATATATATGCCTGTCCCTAATTTTAAAAAATTTTTAACTGAAGACCCACTTCATGATACTGATAGTAGTGACAGTGATTATAATCCTGATTCAGATGAGGAATCGACGAGCAGTGAGGAATCAACGAGCAGTGAGGAATCAACGAGCAGTGAGAGTGAAGATTAATCTACTTTAAAGAATAAAGTATATTAATTATTATGATGAACAAAGAGACCATTGGCAATCTACATCGTCAAAAACTTTCAGAAATTGTTCTCAAAGAAAAAAAAATACCAGATTTAAAAAAAAAAATTCTAAATTTATCCATCAAAAAAGATTATTCTAGAATTGATCAAATTGAACAAATAAGGTTAGAAAATGAAATAAATGATATCAAAAATCTTCGTACTAGTTATTTATTAAAGAATGCTATTTTACTTTTTTTACATACAGAAAATAGAGCAAAACATTTTGTTGTTGATAATTCTTATTATAAAAGGTATAAATATAATATCTTCCCTGATGAACTACAATACAGTGAAAATAATATAAATGAAGATAATTATTGTTATACATGTGAAAAATTTCGAGTATTGAACGTCGATGAAGGGATAAGTACTTGTCTAAGTTGTGGAATAAGCATAAATGTCTCAACAAATCCAGAAAAATCATCTATAAAAACCGCAGAAAATGATTACAAAAGATATAATCATTTTTGTGACTGTTTAGCCAATATCCAAGGCAAAGAAAGTTTTAAAGTCTCAGAAGATGTTATTAATAATATTTTCAAAGAAATCATTCGTGAAAGGATGGAAAATTCTTTGGAAAAGTTAACAGAAGCAGATATTAAAAGATATCTTAAAAAACATCGTAAATTACGTTATTATAATCATGCCACACAAATTTTGTATCGAATAACAAAAATACCTCCATTACAAATGACTTCTATAATGGAAGAAAAAATGAAAATGAGGTTTTTACAAATTCAGGAGCCATTTGAATTATTTAAAGGTAAAAATAGAAGAAATTTCTTTTCCTATTCATATATCATCTATAAATTTTGCCAAATACTTGGATATAATGAATTTTTACCAAAGCTAAAATTGTATAAAGATCGTTTAAAACTCTATGAACATGATAAAATTTGGAAAAAAATCTGTGAACATCTAGGTGGTGAGAACGCTGGTTGGAAATTTATCATGTCTTAAAAATCAGCATCGTGAGAACAATCTAAATTTTACTATATCCTACACTATCCTACGCATTTTAGGCATTTTTGTGCGTAAAATAGTATGTCTAATTTTTACGATATCTACGCTACTTACGCTACCTACGCATAACTACGCTGTTTTAGTGTATTATATCATATATTTTAGACTCAGATTTTTACACTAACTACGCTGAGATGCGTAAAATCCAGAAATGTCCTAGTTCCCCCATTTCCTACACTACTTTCTAATCTGCTCTATCACAACCCTTCTAAATAATATGTCCAGGGGTATCAAATAATCAGTTCTCTAGTTGAACTGTCACTCGTGTTTAACGTTTGTACAAATCTTTTCCGGATACAAATTGATACCACTCTGATGCTAAATTGGATGAGCAATTTCCTACAAACTATTGACCAGTTAACTATTTACACTAAAAAAAAGCTAATAGCATTTGACATTCTCGTAATAAAAAAACGAAAGAGTGGCGGCTCTCATCCGATCCGTATTGATAGACGCACTGATTAACCTGAAGGGAAAGACAAAACAACACTGTTAACTACATCGAGAGTACCGTTTAATCACTTCATTGATTTTGTCTGAAGCTCTGAAGTTAGTGTAAAGGGAAAGAAACACTTAACCCAGTTAGCTATGATGTACCTCACCACAATGAATGTAATAGTATCACCACAATAGCGACAGAACGCGTACATCGCACGTAGGGTAATATTTTCCATCGTAAGTTTGCACTTATTAAACACGTTTTATGTGTCGTGTAAATTAAATCGGGAATCTGAGATTTTCAAGAAGCGCGAAATTATTGTTATTTATGCATTACATAAAGAAGCTACAGCGAGTGGAAACTTTACTTTTACTTTCCAATTGTATCATCTCAACATTAAACAAACACCGAAGTACCTTTTGTAGTCACGGCGCCACAATTTTGTTTTGCTTTCGTGCTTTTTTGTCTGTTGTTTTCCGTTTTTCAATTGTTTCGTGTATATTTGTTATTCTATTAGCTTTGCCAGTTATTTTCGGTTACGTAACATTTCATATTTTCGTGTCCATTTTTTCATGCATTGTTTCTATTGTTTGGTATAGCTTCTTCTACTGTAGTTTCCTTGTTGCCATTGTCATTATGTTTTAGTCGTCGTAGTCGCCACACAAATCTTGTAAGTTTCGCTATTTTTCCGTCATTTTTGCCTGTTTTATTTGTATTTCGTTTTGCTTTCCTGTTCTGTATATTTAGCTTGTTTATGTGCGTTTGCTTTCAGCGAATCGCTAGTAAAAAGTGGGATATCATTGACTTGTGGATTTCGATTACATCTTTAGCTATATTGACGTTCATATAATCACCTTTAGCCAAGTCCAGGGTAACATCATCACCGATGAGTACAAATGGAGCCCAGTGCTTTACTTCGCTAAATTTCTCAGACTCTCTCAGACACTTCATGGCTTGGTTCAGGGATTCACTGGCACTTCTTCCTTCCGCTAGGGGTAGATAAAAACTCTTCATGAACTCCAGAGTGGCTTCGTCATCAATTGCCCACAGGGACACAAGAACAGAACGAGCACCGGCTCCCAAGAAGGCTCGTGCAATGCCAACCACCCCCTCGGCCTTAATCTCACCACGACCACTATGACAGCTGCTTAGCACAACAAGTCTTGCTCGCAATTGAACTCTCATCACATCACTCATTGTTAACATGAAGTCCTCCTGAACAGGGATCTGGGATGCTCGTGTAGGGTTAGGCGCCAAAGCAATTTCTCCTGTTTCGATTCTACCATGAGCTGCAATGTGCACCAGAGCAACTGAGGAGAGCCTCTTCAACACGTCATCTTTTGTTGCTTCTTTTCCAGTGAGGGGAGAGGTGTTCAGTATTTTTCCAATCATTTCTACTTCCTCTTTAGCACATGGCAACTGGCATAGCTTTTCCCCGCAATAACGAACTTCTCCTAAGCACGGATCACCCACAAGCAGCGCTCCAGACTTCTTGTGGTAATCTGGTGAACAGTCTTTGATCAATTTCAAACTATTTATAGACGGAATGACCCGCATTCTGAAAGATTCGCTCAAATACCTTGAATTGGGATCCATGAATGCAGCATAAGGAGCCAAGCACAATGGACCTTCGGGAACAAATATCAGCTCACTGCCATTAATCAAGTCTTTGATGGGGCTAATGACGACGTCATACCATGTTCTCAAAGGCTTGGTATCAAAGTGCGTGGGTTGGGATATGGTTTGATCGCTGGCTTTCTTTGACACATAGCTGCCACTTTTCCTATCCAATGAACGATCCTCGCATTTCACACCACTTCTGATACCAATTTCCTCACGAACATGGTGAATTAAAGACTCTAACACAGTGGTCGCAGCAACCTTGGAGTTATTCTCGTTGATTTGTTTTCTTCTCAGTTGAACGTCTTTTCCATTTTGAATAACCCAGAAAATGATTTCTGTCTCATGAACTGCCATAAAGATTGTATTCAATGGCAGGCACCTTAATGTATCACAAGTAGGTTCTTCTGTTGTACGTGTTGTTTCAGTTTCAAACTTTAAATTCAGAAGACCTTTAAGAGCTTGTGCACGTCCTTGCTCAACAGCAAATAGAGCTTCAACTACTTTACCTTGTTTTAACATAAGACGCCATAGCTTAGTGTAGGCAGAATCATTAATATTGCGATAGCTAATAGTCCACTCATCTTTACCTTCCAGATGCTGCCTAACATCGTTGAATATTCTCACGCTAGAATGATAACAATCAAGAGCCCTCGATAGGGTTCCTTGAGACTCAAAGCTCGATCCAAGATTAAGAAACGATGTGGCCAACAAAACTTCATCTTTCACTTCTTTGGCAATTTTTAGACACCTTTTATGGTTCTCGATGGCTTTTTTGAAATCTCCAAGACTGTCATAAGCGTTCCCAAGATTGCCATACGACCTTCCCTCTCCAGCCCTGTCTCCCACGTCTTTGGCAATTTGTAGATAAAGTTCATGATACTCGATGGCTTTTTTGAAATCTCCAAGACTGTCATAAGCGTTGCCAAGATTGCCATACGACCTTCCCTCTCCAGCCCTGTCTCCCACTTCTTTGGCAATTTGTAGATGAAGTTCATGATACTCGATGGCTTTTTTGAAATCTCCAAGACTTCTATAAGCGTTGCCAAGATTGCCATACGACCCACCCTCTCCAGCCCTGTCTCCCACTTCTTTGGCAATTTGTAGATCAAGTTCATGATACTCGATGGCTTTTTTGAAATCTCCAAGACTTCTATAAGCGTTGCCAAGATTGCCATACGACCCACCCTCTCCAGCCCTGTCTCCCACTTCTTTGGCAATTTGTAGGTCAAGTTCATGATACTCGATGGCTTTTTTGAAATCTCCAAGACTGCCATAAGCGTTGCCAAGATTGCCATACGACCCACCCTCTCCAGCCCTGTCCCCAACTTCTTTGGCAATTTGTAGATAAAGTTCATGATACTCGATGGCTTTTTTGAAATCTCCAAGACTGTCATAAGCGTTGCCAAGATTGCCATACGACCCACCCTCTCCAGCCCTGTCTCCCACTTCTTTGGCAATTTGTAGATCAAGTTCATGATACTCGATGGCTTTTTTGAAATCTCCAAGACTGTCATAAGCGTTTCCAAGATTGCCATACGACCTTCCCTCTCCAGCCCTGTCTCCCACTTCTTTGGCAATTTGTAGATTAAGTTCATGATACTCGATGGCTTTTTTGAAATCTCCAAGACTTCTATAAGCGTTGCCAAGATTGCCATACGACCCACCCTCTCCAGCCCTGTCTCCCACTTCTTTGGCAATTTGTAGGTCAAGTTCATGATACTCGATGGCTTTTTTGAAATCTCCAAGACTGTCATAAGCGTTGCCAAGACTGCCATACGACCCACCCTCTCCAGCCCTGTCTCCCACTTCTTTGGCAATTTGTAGATCAAGTTCATGATACTCGATGGCTTTTTTGAAATCTCCAAGACTGTCATAAGCGTTGCCAAGACTGCCATACGACCTTCCCTCTCCAGCCCTGTCTCCCACTTCTTTGGCAATTTGTAGATGAAGTTCATGATACTCGATGGCTTTTTTGAAATCTCCAAGACTTCTATAAGCGTTGCCAAGATTGCCATACGACCTTCCCTCTCCAGCCCTGTCTCCCACTTCTTTGGCAATTTGTAGATGAAGTTCATGATACTCGATGGCTTTTTTGAAATCTCCAAGACTTCTATAAGCGTTGCCAAGATTGCCATACGACCCACCCTCTCCAGCCCTGTCTCCCACTTCTTTGGCAATTTGTAGATCAAGTTCATGATACTCGATGGCTTTTTTGAAATCTCCAAGACTGTCATAAGCGTTGCCAAGATTGCCATACGACCTTCCCTCTCCAGCCCTGTCTCCCACTTCTTTGGCAATTTGTAGATGAAGTTCATGATACTCGATGGCTTTTTTGAAATCTCCAAGACTGTCATAAGCGTTGCCAAGATTGCCATACGACCCACCCTCTCCAGCCCTGTCTCCCACTTCTTTGGCAATTTGTAGATCAAGTTCATGATACTCGATGGCTTTTTTGAAATCTCCAAGACTTCTATAAGCGTTGCCAAGATTGCCATACGACCTTCCCTCTCCAGCCCTGTCTCCCACTTCTTTGGCAATTTGTAGATGAAGTTCATGATACTCGATTGCTTTTTTGAAATCTCCAAGACCTCTATAAGCGTTGCCAAGATTGCCATACGACCCACCCTCTCCAGCCCTGTCTCCCACTTCTTTGGCAATTTGTAGATCAAGTTCATGATACTCGATGGCTTTTTTGAAATCTCCAAGACTGTCATAAGCGTTGCCAAGACTGCCATACGACCCACCCTCTCCAGCCCTGTCTCCCACTTCTTTGGCAATTTGTAGATCAAGTTCATGATACTCGATGGCTTTTTTGAAATCTCCAAGACTGTCATAAGCGTTTCCAAGATTGCCATACGACCTTCCCTCTCCAGCCCTGTCTCCCACTTCTTTGGCAATTTGTAGATGAAGTTCATGATACTCGATGGCTTTTTTGAAATCTCCAAGACTTCTATAAGCGTTGCCAAGATTGCCATACGACCCACCCTCTCCAGCCCTGTCTCCCACTTCTTTGGCAATTTGTAGATCAAGTTCATGATACTCGATGGCTTTTTTGAAATCTCCAAGACTGTCATAAGCGTTGCCAAGATTGCCATACGACCTTCCCTCTCCAGCCCTGTCTCCCACTTCTTTGGCAATTTGTAGATGAAGTTCATGATACTCGATGGCTTTTTTGAAATCTCCAAGACTTCTATAAGCGTTGCCAAGATTGCCATACGACCCACCCTCTCCAGCCCTGTCTCCCACTTCTTTGGCAATTTGTAGATCAAGTTCATGATACTCGATGGCTTTTTTGAAATCTCCAAGACTGTCATAAGCGTTGCCAAGATTGCCATACGACCTTCCCTCTCCAGCCCTGTCTCCCACTTCTTTGGCAATTTGTAGATCAAGTTCATGATACTCGATGGCTTTTTTGAAATCTCCAAGACTGTCATAAGCGTTGCCAAGACTGCCATACGACCTTCCCTCTCCAGCCCTGTCTCCCACTTCTTTGGCAATTTGTAGATAAAGTTCATGATACTCGATGGCTTTTTTGAAATCTCCAAGACTTCTATAAGCGTTGCCAAGATTGCCATACGACCTTCCCTCTCCAGCCCTGTCTCCTACTTCTTTGGCAATTTGTAGATGAAGTTCATGATACTCGATGGCTTTTTTGAAATCTCCAAGACTTCTATAAGCGTTGCCAAGATTGCCATACGACCCACCCTCTCCAGCCCTGTCTCTTACTTCTTTGGCAATTTGTAGATCAAGTTCATGATACTCGATGGCTTTTTTGAAATCTCCAAGACTTCTATAAGCGTTGCCAAGATTGCCATACGACCTTCCCTCTCCAGCCCTGTCTCCCACTTCTTTGGCAATTTGTAGATGAAGTTCATGATACTCGATGGCTTTTTTGAAATCTCCAAGACTTCTATAAGCGTTGCCAAGATTGCCATACGACCCACCCTCTCCAGCCCTGTCTCCCACTTCTTTGGCAATTTGTAGATCAAGTTCATGATACTCGATGGCTTTTTTGAAATCTCCAAGACTGTCATAAGCGTTGCCAAGATTGCCATACGACCTTCCCTCTCCAGCCCTGTCTCCCACTTCTTTGGCAATTTGTAGATGAAGTTCATGATACTCGATGGCTTTTTTGAAATCTCCAAGACTTCTATAAGCGTTGCCAAGATTGCCATACGACCCACCCTCTCCAGCCCTGTCTCTTACTTCTTTGGCAATTTGTAGATAAAGTTCATGATACTCGATGGCTTTTTTGAAATCTCCAAGACTGTCATAAGCGTTGCCAAGATTGCCATACGACCTTCCCTCTCCAGCCCTGTCTCCCACTTCTTTGGCAATTTGTAGATGAAGTTCATGATACTCGATGGCTTTTTTGAAATCTCCAAGACTTCTATAAGCGTTGCCAAGATTGCCATACGACCCACCCTCTGCAGCCCTGTCTCCCACTTCTTTGGCAATTTGTAGATCAAGTTCATGATACTCGATGGCTTTTTTGAAATCTCCAAGACTGCTATAAGCGTTGCCAAGATTGCCATACGACCTTCCCTCTCCAGCCCTGTCTCCCACTTCTTTGGCAATTTGTAGATAAAGTTCATGATACTCGATGGCTTTTTTGAAATCTCCAAGACTGCCATAAGCGTTGCCAAGATTGCCATACGACCCACCCTCTCCAGCCCTGTCCCCCACTTCTTTGGCAATTTGTAGATAAAGTTCATGATACTCGATGGCTTTTTTGAAATCTCCAAGACTGTCATAAGCGTTGCCAAGATTGCCATACGACCCACCCTCTCCAGCCCTGTCTCCCACTTCTTTGGCAATTTGTAGATCAAGTTCATGATACTCGATGGCTTTTTTGAAATCTCCAAGACTGTCATAAGCGTTGCCAAGATTGCCATACGACCCACCCTCTGCAGCCCTGTCTCCCACTTCTTTGGCAATTTTTAAATAAAGTTCATGATACTCGATGGCTTTTTTGAAATCTCCAAGACTTTGATAAGCGTTGCCAAGATTGCCATACGAATTTCCTTTTCCAGCCCTGTCTCCCACTTCTGAGTCCAATAGATGCTAGAATCACAGAAATATAATTATGCTGACAATAATCTAAGGGCACTACCAATAAATATAGTCTTGTTCTTCTTAATGGTGGCACAATGCAAGGCTATTCGGTACTATCTACAACAGACTAGATGGTGAGTAGCGTAGCCAATAAGAGCACGGTATTCATAATAGAATACTATTAGATAAACATATTAACAACAACAACAGCAACAACTTTATTAAATTGCTATTATGATCAAATTTTTACCCCTTAATTTTTTTGGTTAATCACATAGAATTCTACGAAAGATTAAAAACGCCGTTTACCGTTTACAAATATCTGCATTGGTTCAGGATATTTAAGTTTGAAAAATGAGTAAAATATGCAAATGAGATTACTGATGACGTGATACACTCAACCAAATACAACTAGCGCTATCTCGGTCAATTTGCAGCAGAAACCATTGAAACTTGGTAGGCCAACAGTTCTAAATGCAACACATCCACAGCTATAACAATTTCCGTTCCCATGGCAACCCACTCTTTTCCAGTCCCCTCTAGCCTGATATCAATATTTTAGTGATTTTAAGCTTGGAAAACATTAAACAAGGCCATGAACTCAACGTAATGTGTTTATATGCTTGCTGGATTATGCAGATGAGGCACAATTGGCAAATATCAATATAGGCCCCTAAAAGTGGTCAGAAAAGTCTTTAATATTGTGGAGGTCTGGAACCTAGCATGTTGCCATGGCAATTGTTAAGCTCATTCATATTGCACAGCACCTCTAGTAGAATCTTACTGTAAAAATTCAAACATTTATTATACAAATTGACTGAGATATCCTTGTTTATCATATTTGATCAAAATGCGGTTGAGTGTATGACGTCATCACTTGGCTAATTTGCATATTTTAAAAACTTGAATATCTCTGGAACGAAAAGAGATATTTCAAAACAGTAAACAGCATTTGTACTGTAGACTTCTTGTTTATGTCTTAAAATAGCTCAGATTTTAAACCTGCGATTTTCGTTATAGTGGCACTTTAAACCAAATACTAGTTAGTGGATGGCCTACCCCTACATGTAAATTCTCTTTGCGTCCTCATTGCGGCAACAGCTTGTGCTAGCTCTGTGTTTCTGGTGAGTTGCAGAAATACACCTTTTTACGCGCACTTTCTAACAGGATGTTTTTTGAGCATCATGTATCAAGTCCGGCATTATTTGATCTTTCCTTTCAAAGCTGAGAATTTATGTTCCTTTTAGCATTACTTACTTGGCCCTTCACAGAGTGAGTTTCAGGATTGCACTTTGCTTCTTGAAAGGTAATTCGATCACCAACACACCTGGCTTGTAAATCTAGTAATGTCTTGCTAGTCTTGTCAATCTGCTCAGGTTTAAGGCACATGACATTACTTTGTACCGAGGACCTTGCAAAAACACATATTTTAATATGGCATTGAAATTCATTTAATTCCTTACATTTAAAATGCCAAAACCTAATCTATTATTGCTAACTGAAAGTAAGTAAGTAACGAAGGAGCGAGAGAAGAAATAACTGCAAATTAGTACACCTAACAGGTGCAGAATGCTTTACAGCCCCACGAATGCCTGACAATTTGTGATTTGATTGTGAGGATCAAAGAGGATATTACTGCTTTTGAAACCCTCGCACAAGATTTTCACAATTAACGCTTGGGCAAATGCCGGCCCTCTCGCGGAACACTCTGATCCGCAGAATACTCTGATCAGCGGAATTACCACAAACATTTTTTCATCTTAACGACTGACGACTAACTGACCGAGTGGGTGATTTTTTTTATATAACTCCCCCTGGCTACGCTATCAATCATTAAAATCATTCCTATAAGTCGGAGGGAGTTGCCCATTTCTGCTGCGATTAAAAGACACTCTGAAAGCAATGTTTTGTGGTAAATAGCCCAAGGCTCTAACTAACATGTTGGTTCCTTTTCACAGCTCGTAGAGAACATGAAAAATTGATGTTATAAAGGATACTGCCAACCCCTTCTCGCACCACGATAAGGCGTCTTCATAACACTGTAGCTGCTCACAAGCACTTGCTCCTTCAAAATACCAAAATATTACAAGTATTATGAAGGTGAAAACAGTCCAAGCCACGTTTATTCTTGTAATTAACCCTTAACAACCCAGTTACACAAATTTGCGTAGAAAAATACTGCCTAACAGAGAGCTTTAGAACTACATTTTGGTAAAGGCTGAGCACTGAAAACGTTTGAGATGTTTGCTGAATACTCCCTTGTTTTAATCCAGCTTCTGACATATGTGGGACGGGCTGCAGGAGAAATGTCAAAGTAGCTGTGGAACTTGCTGAGAACGGCGACACTGTGCTGTGAAAATTTAACTGATCAAAGATTTACGATCCTCGCCTGTCCGATCGATGACATCTGAAGACTTTGAGTCGCAAGAGCTCGATACGATTGGCTTTCAACTCTAGCATTTTATAAATCACTCAAGTCAAGGATTTTACCTGTTTCTATGGCTCTCATCAAAGTTGGTTCCAACTTGACGGCAGCTGTTGCATCATTCAGGGCCTCGTGGAAATTTCCTGATTAAGAGAGTTGAAATAAACGTTTCAGTACAGAAGAACCAGTAGCGAAAAAGTAAAAGCGATAAAAGCTCACGAGGTTCAAGAGATATCTAAAGAGCTTGTTTTTCTTTAATGTTCAGTACTCCTCCAAAAGCATGTTGTGGGGAATTCGAATCTGTCGAACCATTGGATGATGGCCGAATGAATCTCGAATAAATGAATAACAAGGCCAGCAGTACAGTACACAACACACTTTTTAATCCACGTTAAATCCTTGCACTTGCGCATTACAAACATGACATCATCATGTTACGTAACTATATAACACAAACAATCGACCATTAGAGAATAAAATTCTACGCGTTTTAAATCAGGTTTATTACTGAAACTGGAACGATGCTCCACCAACATAGCAAATTAAAACAGAAACAAAGAGTAAATTAAGACAAAACAGCAGAACACTGAAGTTTGGATAAACAGAGCGCGGAGCGAGCTGAATTGCAATCTCTGTCAAAAGTCGTCTAAGATCGATGACAGGAACATGCCAAATATAAATAGACTTGACATATTCTTCAGCATCATCAACAATCATCTCTTTATTTTCACCACTACATTTACTGATTCTGATTGGCTATAACTGATCACGGACTCGACAGACCTCGTCCACCGGGGGGAGCACTGGCTGGTGGCCTTGGCAAAAACTGATCACGCCAGATGATCTTGCGCGGGCACTATCAGGTGATAGCAGTTGCCTGCTCGGAGAGGTAGCTCACAAAACGCAGCTTCCTTATTCAATTTTTTTTATGATAACAAAAAAACAGTTTGCGCTTCCGTGTGGATTTAAATCTGTTTGAAGAAGTACATTTTAGGCTGAAAACTGCGATGAACTATGATACAGTAAAACAACAATCGAGTGCAAATATGTTTAAGAAATTGAAGAAAAGATTATCTTTTTATATTTCCAGTGCTTCGCACGTATTTGCGACTTCCGAAATATTTTCTGGGAAACATTTAAGAGAAAAGAGTGTTTATGTCTTGGGCCTTTTTGGCTGGTAGTTGCCCTGGGAAATTTCATATTTGAAAAAAATTCTTGCAAGCGGTCACGCTTCGTTCTTGGACTAATATTCTTTTAGAAAGGCATATTTTTATTCCAAGGCAACATAATTCATCTCCGTACAATGCTCTACCTTGAACGTTTGTTTCTCACACTGCTAGATTTTCAGCAGAATAGTTAAATTTTGTTAATGACAGTTTACAGAGCTACATTTACCTCGAGAGACAATAACACTAACGAAGACCATGGAATGTTGGGAACAGCTTTACCCTTTGAAACAGTTCAGAAGTACATTTTACGATAACTGCAGAAATTCTCGCACGCTCATTGGCTAATTTTTATCATCAATATGCGGACAGACACATGAATTTGAATTCGTGCGACGCGTCAGCGAGCGAGAGCGGGCAATTCGACCATTTGTTATCGTAAAAAACAAATTGATGTCGGTTTTTAATGAGTCTGTCCTGTTATTGACAATGAATTTCGTCATCACGTTGTCAAAGTAGTCTGCGGATCCACAGCTACTTTGACGATGTGATGACGAAATTTATGATCAATAACAGGACAGACGCATGAAAAACTGACGTCAATTTGTTAAATAGACCACTTAAGCTTGGCCGGTTTATTGCCCCATGTCAGACCATGTGATGACCATGTGATGTGATGATACTCTTGAGAATTCTTGCTTTCAAATTTTCAGATAGTCGTGTGTAAATGAATGAATAATTGGTAAATGGGTAAATGAAAAATTATCTAGAGAATATCACGTGGTCTGAAATGGGAAAACAAATCGCCCAAGCTAAAGAGGTCTATTCTAATTGCAAACTACTACAAATTCAACAATCTGCTGGTTGGCTGAGCTATCGTACACTATTGCAACAATTACGTTCTCTGTTGTCAATGGCCTATTGGCTGACAGTTGCCCCCGGAAGTAAGTTCTCCAATGTCATCTGTTCGAATGACATTTTCCATTGTTATTATCATTGAAAGGCTGAACGCAAAGAAAGTAACAATTAATTTCTTCTGATTGGTGGATAAATTTGAACATTAAAAGATCAAAATTTTACCGAGATGGTAATAAGCTGTGGCCCTGTTGCTGTACAGCTTGGCATTTAGTCGGACATCCTTACAGTTCACTTCGATTCCCTCCGTGTAGAAGTATATCGCATAACAAACTTCTTTTGTGAATTCTTTGTCACCTTCTTCCTGATACACTTCTGCTATCGCTGAAAAAGCAAAACTGATTTTAATAGTAACTTATGCGATTAAGCATTGTTTAATTTGTTTCCCTTACATTGTTCATTTTCTTGCAAAGTAACCCAGGCCTCGTGCGCCACCCTGGCGCACGGAGTTAGGTGAAGGTGAGGTGAACACAGCTAACATTATGTATTACTTGTTTTTATAGCGTAGCCTGATTTAACCCTAAAACACAGGTCTAAATCAAATGGCATTTAAATTTTTTTATATTCTTTTCACTTCGGATTGCAGTAGTTACAATGTTTAACTAAATATCATTCTGTAAGTATTTATCAAAAGGCCCTTCAGGCTACCCCAGGCTTGTTACACTACAACGTGCTGGAAGATAAAAGTGTTGGAGATGAAGAGTTGTTTGTATCTCGGAGAAGCTTTACATTTAAACCCAGCGGGTAATGATTTTCTCTTTTTAGAAATAAAAATAAGATATCAAATCACTGATTAATGACCTGATATGGTCAGCTTTTGGGTAGAATTAGAATTCAGTTATTACTTAATCAGACCTTTTTGGTACGCTTCAGCTTCGGCGATATGGCAAGTTCGTGTAACGATGTTATGATGTCATAGGCCATTCGGGCTTGCGCAGTAGAATGAGATGTATCCCTGAGGTAGTTGTTGTACTGATTACGGCTAGTAATGGCGGGCTATGAGCTTTTTTAAAACCGTTGTGTTATCATCGTTTGGTCTAGTTTAGAAACCTCAGACTACACAACAGTTCGTTTTCAACAATATATGTTTGTTTGGTTACCCCTGAGTTTCCCTCAACGACCCAACCGCTGACCGTGGTGCTGGGTTCGTCGACCATGGCTCAAAATACCACCAAAACTAGCCCACCAGTGACGATTTGGTGTAAAATTAATGGTGTATTAGATAATAAACTAAATGACAGTTACTTCTCTCACCTTTTAGAGTATCATCGTCAAAATCAAGTTTTTCATCAGAAGAGCCTGGGCCTGGAACTGGACCTTGAGCTATGACTGATAATATATCGGGAAAACAAACTTCACTTTTTTATTCAAAAACTCTTAACAGCAATTTTCATTTGAGCGTAAAAAGTAGTAGGCTTTGCATTACTACGCTACACGATTGGCTAAAAAAAACTTGCGCCACTTTTTCATCCAATCAGAAGTAAAACCAAAACCAATCCTTATTCACTGACACACGTTTTCCCGCGCTTCGCATCAGCTACATGTATTTACTTCAAGTTTTGATTGGTTCGCTGGGTTGTCTGTGTCCATTGTGATTGGCTACGGTTATAGACCGCTTTCATAAATGGCGGCCAATTATAAATTCTGTTGCAAGTAAAATTAGCCTTACTAACCTCATTTTGAAGTTGGAAATTCCAAGGAATCTTTACTCTGAAACGACGTTAGTAGGGCTAATTTAAATGCATACAAAAGAAATTTAAATTGGCAACCATTTGTGTAAAGGGTATATTGCTTTTTTTTTAGTCTTGCCGATACTCAATTAAAAATTGTTCTATTTCATAACTAGTTAACAACAATAATTTACAACAGAATTAAAATTAATGACAATTAGTAACAGATAACGTTCTATAATTCTCTACAAAAATGCAAGGTCTCAGATCTGTCTTTTCTCTTGTTTGGTATCATTACATCTCAACCAAGTTTTGTTGGATTTTTTTTCCACTGTTCCCAGGTATTGAGGGCATCCAAGCCTAATAAATTAGTTATTTTGGCTCATAAACATGACATTAGATCTCCACAGTCTGCAGTGTAGCTTCAAGTTCCACCACTATTTACAACCACGTAGGTTCCTTTGCAATATTTGATACTTTAAATCCAGCCCTGAAACTGATATCAAATATTTCATTTCTTGTTAAACTATTTGGAGTTTTTGCCTTCTCACCTGCTAAAACATCTTCATCAAAATCCAGTTTTGTTTCATGCGATTTGACTTGACTTTCCGCCATGACTGAAATACAAAAGAAAACAAATGTTCGTATTGGCCGTTTCTTTGCTAGAGACGTTTAAGCTGTCTAGACACCTTAACGCCTAAGACGTTTTAAAGGCGTCTGGTATAAAAACGAGACGCATTTAGGTACACGGCCTAACAGAAAACATTAAAAAAAGACGAGATACTACACTCGGAGGACACTGGAAACAAGCAATTTTTAGCGCGCGCCTAGTCATGGCGCCAATATACGAACAAAACATGGCAAGTCTTTTCAAGTCTTTTTATCGGCGTAAGGGCGTCACGTTTTTATACTAGACAGGTTTAACGTCTCAGACGTTGAATGCGACTGATTAGAGCGTCGTTCAGATGCTCCAAAAAGAAGACGTTAAAGTAGACAGATGTTAAAAGCGTCTTCCTAATTTTTCGTTTTTATACTAGACGTTAAAGTCGTCTCGAGACTTTAAAGTCCGAGACGATATTAACGTCCCTAGCATAAACGGCCATTATTTTTATTCAAATCTTTACCTTATCTTTACGATTTTAGGAATATGACTGTCTAGAAATGAAACAATCCCGTTTCATTTAACTTTCATGACAGCAGCCTGCCAGACTCAGTCGAGGGAGGAGGAACAGGGGGTAGATCTCCCTTCTGCCTACTTTTTGAGCCAATTTTCCCTCCTCGCTACTTTAAAATTATTACCATAAAATTATTTCCCAATCCAGGTTCATCCAGTTGTCCCTACTCCCAGCATTTCCTTTTCTTTCTTCCCCTATTTCTCCCTCTTCCCAACTTTTTTTGGACCATTTCTCCCTCCTCCCTATTCTGGTGCTCTCCCACCCCACTCAGTCAACTGGAAAGAGATCGACAAAGATGTTAATTTACTTTTCATGAGGAAACTAGGAAGCGATTTGAGAGCGCTGATTTAAACACTAGTAACAACAGGTGAGACATTAGGGGGGTCCCCACTATTATTTAAAACATTGAAATGCATCGTTACTCTACGAAAATATGACCATAATACACGTGAATCAACGTTCTATAAGAAAATGACGAATGTTTCCATATGAACCGTCAAGAAATTGAATTTAGTCTTTGGCAGAAAGGCCAAGTTTAGCTAAGTTTTAAATGCCACGGTTGCGTGACTCACCGGAGGAAACTGGCCGAGTTCAAATGATTTTATCATGCAACATTTTAACAAAACCGAAGTAGAAGACAATTTTACCTTGATTCATAACAATTAAATCAACACGGACAATACGTCAGAAAGGAACTTAGAAGAAAGAAGCTAACATATACTTCTTCCAACACGCAAAACGTTGGCACCCTCACCTCTCGTCTACCTGTTTCGCCGATAAAAAGTTATATATCGGCGAAACAGGTAGACGACTAGGCGACCGTTTCCGAGAACACCTTCGCGACGTAGAGAAAGACGATAAAGACGCTTCTAAACCGGTTGCTATAGACACTTTAATCTGCCGAATCATTCTAAGCAACATATGGCAGTCTGCGGCCTCTCCCTACATCAAGGAAACACAGAAAGCCGCAAAACTCTTGAACAAAGATTTATTTTTCAAATCGGCACTCTTAATCCTCACGGTATCAACGAACGCTTTTCATTCAACTAATTCATTCTGTTGTTTTTTACGTTGCCAGGCACCAACCAATAGCGTAGCTCCATATTTCAGTATATAAACCACACACAACCCACAACTCCTTGATTCGCTCCGACGAAGGGCTAACGCTCGAAACGTCAGCTTCCGAATCTCTTTACGGTGGACAATTCACATTATCAACCCAGTTGATAAAACCAAATTATCTTTGTTACGTTGTGCCTGTCCGTGTTGGGCTGTGCCTGTCTTTGTTACGCTGTGCCTGTCCGTGTTGGGCTGTGCCTGTCTTTGTTATGTCGTGCCTAATAGAGTTTAGCTGTGATGGCCCTTGCGTGTGCCTCGGCTGTTTAGAAACCGAATATTGACCCTGATTCCCCTTTATACATAAGATTCTGATAACTGAAATCATATTGAACCATATGTAAACTTCTTCTTGTCATATAGATGTTGCCATTGAGTTTGCAGCTCTCAATGACAATTGAAAAAGCAACTTCGGCACCTTCAAAGAATCCTGCTTAAAATGGCCGGGTGACACTCTACTGTTGCGTCTCTTAGGTTTAGCTTAGAAGTTAGATCCATTTCTAGCCATTTCAGAAGACTAAGATTTCCAATTTTCCGGGGAAGCAAGTCCCCGGATCCCCTCTACTTGGCTCATGTTCACGCGTTGTTCGTCTGTATGGCATTTTTGTGGTGCGCGTAGTACTGAGAAGACAGATACTTTAAAAAAGCGAATTCTTAGATTTATCTTGCAGGATTATAACTCTCCATATGAATGTTTACTCGGCATAGTTAACTCCAAATCTCTGTGTAAAAGACGCCTTCAGACTTTCTTAATTATATTATACAAAAGCTTGCTTTTTACCTGCTATCCTGGCTATCTAAGGAATATGTTTAGTTTCCGGTCTGTATTCTATAGTCTACGCGGTAATGATGTTTTGTCTCTACCGCCTACAAAAAGCACTACTTATGGTCTTCACTCCTTTTCGTACATGGCTTCAAAACTATGGAACTCTCTTCCGGATTCTTTCAGAACGTCTGACTTTCCTGATTTCAAGTGCAAGATTCTACAGTATGACTCTGTTTCATATATTATAATTTTCCATTTTAGTAGTATTTAGAATTATACTTGTAACTCGAAGATACTTGCTTATCTTTTAGCTACTCTGAATTCGAGGTTAAATAAAGTATATGTATGTAGGCATGTATGTTCGCATTAGCGCCCCCCCCCCCCGACTCGAAAATCCCCTCTGCGGACCCTGCATAGAGCTATTATCGAACCTTATTATCTGGCTGTGTCTCACAAGGAATGGGAACTACCGAATTCACGAATTTGATTGGTTGAAATCAATATTGAATGCGGTCTAGATTTTCCCATCTAGACCGGCATCTAGACCGGTAATTTTTTGAGGTGAAAGAGTTGCAAACCAAAATGCAAAACTATTGACCGGCTATTTCCTTCTAAGAATATTATTTATGGAAGTGCCAAAAAAACTTGATGAGATAAAAAAAGTAACGAGGACGAGCAAACTTTGACAGAATTAAGCCGGTTTAGCTCATCGCTGTTTGCAAGCCAAATGTCAGTTAGTACAAACCACTTACATTTAACGAATTAAATTTTTCTTGTTTATTACCATATAATGAACACGTGAATGACTGAACTAACGGTGCGTGAAACGGCCTGAAAAAAAAAGCCATTTCAAAGAACATCTGGGATCAATAGTAGTTTTCTTTTCCTAGCTCTTCTCTCAGTCCGCCATTTTGATACACTGGCATGAGCATGCGCAGAACAAAAACTGGTCAATGTTACCGCGGGCGCAAAATGTCCGTAATATGATTGTTGACTGAGGATCGCTTTAGATCACCTCGGACACCTCGGATGGCGGAATTCGATGTGGAAGTAAAATTTTCCCTGTTTACCCTAACTCTAAAGAGCCTGAGGTGCCATCGGCCAAGCCATGGTGGTGCCGAATAACGTAAAAGGAAAAGGGAATTCTCCAAGCACTTGAGAAACTCTTGAAAACAAAGGGAAACTGCTTTTAGTAGAGGGTGGTAAAGGGGGGTCAAGATGACGTTTCACGGAAAATAAATTGTTCCTTTCACGAGAAATAAAATCGGTATTTCACGTTTCATGAAAACACAAATGGTACTTTTTGACGGGAATTTACGTAACTTGTGACATTTGAAACGGTACGCCCAAAGCACAGGCTTGTTAAATGTCTTTATCATCCGTTCGCTTCTTGTTCTGCACGCAGCAAAGAGAAACAGCCAGATAATAAGGTTCGATAATAGCTCTATGCAGGGTCCGCAGAGGGGATTTTTGAGTCGGGGGGGGGGGGTGGGTGGGTGGGGGGCTAATGCGAACATACATACCTACATACATATACTTTATTTAACCTCGAATTCAGAGTAGCTAAAAGATAAGCAAGTATCTTCGAGTTACAAGTATAATTCTAAATACTACTAAAATAGTACAAGGCACAATCAAAATCACGGTTCACGACGAATTAACTACTTCTTTCTCATTTCACGGAGAATTATTTTGGAAAATCACGGTTCACCGCTTCTAATGAAATCACGATTTACGAGGAAAAAACAAGCAATTTCACATTTCACGCGAAACAAAAATACGAATCACGAAAATACCCTTTACCACCCTCTTAGTAATATATTGCTGTCATATAGCGGAGTATCATGTAGACAATAATCCTGCGTTGTCTGCATTGTTTTGTTGATTCGTTTTCTCTGTCAGAAAGAATATAATGATCATTATTTTTATGGCTTGGTCTTGTAGCCGATCTAACGCGCGCTCTGATTGGCTAATTATAGGGCATTATTTCCTCGGGCCGATTACGGGCTTGTGCAAACAAAGCAAAAAGCCATATAATAAAGAAGTTATTAACCTGAAACGTTCGGTCTTTACAGGAAAATCTCAAACCTTGACTTTGGAAGGTTACCTTCAAGCAGCCATACACAGCCCACGAGCGTAGCTACTGACGGGCACGCAATGTATGTGATACGGGGTCAAAAACAATCAGAATTATTACCCCCTCATCACCAGTGGCTACCTACTTAGAAAACATACGAAAAATGTTTCAGGTGTTTTCAGTCCACTCGGACAAAACAAAATGTGGCTACGATCAAGACGTGAACCTTGATGAGGTAATCAGCAAAATGAACAGCGTTAAACACTTTTTCGAAAACCTTGTATGCAGGATTAGGGAACATGTCGAGAAACCAAACTTGCGTCCTGAAGGGCCACACGGTTTACCAGCTTACATCACAGTTAAAGCACTGACCTGGGTCTTAGACACCCTGAAGTCATTAAAGGCGGTATTCAGCAATGTAAGACCGGATTACCTGCAAGTGTTCCTCTCGCTTTCCATTCTTACCCTGGTTGTGCAGCACTTTTTTCGAACATGCGTGAACGGTATCCCATGCCATACTTGTTACAATGTGCTCAACTGTTGGTGCCTACCATACAGGAGACTGTGAAGAAGCTAACAAATACAGCTTCCATTCACTACACTCGGAAGACAGCCCACTATTCGGATCCAGCAGCGTCAGTGCGTTATTCAAGCTTAACATGGCCGGAGAAACCGCCAGCAGTCACACTGACGGCTCAATATCTTCAGTTACTACAAGAATGGCAGAGGCAATACTGTGGGGTGTTCGGCAGCGATCTGTCCGAGACATTAGCAAGTGCGATTGCAGAAGAGACAAATCTAGCTGAGGTAGTCTGCAGCACAATGAGTTTTGAAGGAGAGCAGGCTGAAGAGGAGAATCTGGTTGGTGTCGAGGTAGATAGCTCAACGCCGGTCGTGATCAAGAAGGGAGAGTTTTTAGCTGTTAAGCCTGGATTTAAAATTAATGCACCAAATCAGGTTTCAAAAGCACACTTCTACATTGTAATGACTGAATCAGATGTTCCTGATAATCCGAATGAGACAGTTATTGATGTGACGTGGTTGTCTCCAACTAAGACAATAGATGAAGAGTTTGCTGCTTTGTGACTGTGGGACTGTGAATGGTTTTTAAAAAAGGCATCTTGTTTCCCCTGGCGAGAAATGACGTAACTACGAGCGTGGCTAGTGATAGTAACCCAAGCGATATTGTGTAAATCTCGGACTTGTATTATTCACGCATTTTAAACTCGATAGAAAAAAGAAATCCAAGAGCTTTTGCAATCGCAGAAGTAACCAAATCAGAGCTGGAAGATGACGACCTGAGGTTTGAACAGTTTTTGGATCGTGAGTTCGATGGTGTTGACGGGGAACATGAAGCAAATACCGTTCTTCATCCACCGGAAGGAATTGCCGAAATTCGAAGCTGTAGAGAAAGGGGTACGAGGAAGCGAAAGTTTGATGACATGGTTAAAAATAGGCAGTCGATGACTGCATGTAGCTTACTGTACCTGCTATTACTTAGAATAGCTTATTAAAATGCCCTGAAACAACGACACTAGAAATTACTTACAACTAAAGATAAATGCAACCACGCTCCGTGATGAACGAAACAAATATATTTTAGCACAAAGCTTGTAGTTAACAAAACGTATTAGGAGAAAATTACAATGTACTTCAAACGTACATGTAAAGGGTACTTCATAATTCGTCCTCACTCACGATGAAGCACCAGAAACTGTGGTTTATCACAACTTGAGAGCATTTGTCCACAATTATCTCAACGCATCCAGAACGAAGACAAAATACTTGGCTCTCTTGATAGAGATTAGTTGCTCCCCGAAGTGAATCTTGGCTTTCTTGAAAAAGATCTTTTGCCACCAGCTAGAAATTCAGCTCGGAACAAAAATATAAATTAACATTCGTTTGAATCGTCGATGATCAACAAAATCCGTCACGATCAACAAAAATCTCTTATTACAAAGTCACGCCGAAACAATGCTTTTCAAAGAAATCTTTTTAAAACCCTGACTTAGAAGCGATATATCTCTTTAGCGTTAATACCTAACACACATCGGTAGTAGTAAAATCTATTCCTTAACAATCCAGCTTCATCATGTTAAAATTTAAGCCAAATCGAATGAAACCAGAATTAATTTAGGATTCTATTTGTGACTAGCCTGCGAAAACAGCCGTCCTTCTTCGCTCCCGACCGGAGTGGCGTGTTTACTCAACGAAGGAAGACAAACCGACGTTTCGGTCACAAAAAAAAATCCAGGAGAGCTGAAAATTGAATCTTTTTCGAACTTTTCTAAGAAGATTTAGATGATTTAGCCCACGGCAGACTACAGAAGAAAACGAAACAAAAAAGAAAGCAAGACAGTGCGAAGAGTCCATATTTTATTCAATTTGTGGCCTTCGTCACGTTCAAGTTATAAAAGTATGCCAAGCCAAATGTAGCAATATTCAATATTGCTATATTTATTCAATTTAATCCTTATTCATTCAATATAATTTTCCTATTTATTCAATTTAATCTTCGTTCATTCAATTCAATTCCAATAGTCATTCTATTCAATCTTTACTCTTTTAATTCAATTTTCAGATCTATTCAATTTAATTTTTGTATTCTTTTGATTCAGTTTCGATATTGGTTCAATTTAATTTCTGTGTTCATTCAATTCAATTTTTCTATTAATTCAATTCAATGTCTAATTCATTTGATCCAATGTTCATATTCATTCAATTCAATCCGTCTTTATTCATTCAATCTTCGCACTCATTCATTCAATTTGGGGGTCTGGGTCGAGAAGTCGCGGGGCACTGAGACTTTCGCACGCTTTGAAACCTCCGTCTTTAGCTTCGGAAGGTTTGTTTTTCTGGAGTCTTTCTGTACAGTTCTTTCGCTTAGACAATGGACGAAGAAAAGCTAAAGAAGGCAGCTGATCTTCTAAAAGATGCTTCAGACGTACTGTTAAGCGTTCGCAATAATTCCAATTCGAATACAACCTCCAGAACCTCTCCAACAATAGCTCCGGGTTCCGTCGCCGAAACCTTGCTACGAGCGAGATCCATGATGCAGACAAGTTCAAACAGTGGATTGTATCGTAGACTCAACAGAAATGAGCGATTGAGAGCAGCAACCGCGTCCACTGTATCAGCGAAGAATAAGAAGAGCAAATCAAAACCTGTGGAAAAGAAACCATTTGAATTTGCCTTATTAAGGGCCAACTCTGAAGAAAGTGACGAGGAAGGTGAAATTGAAACGCTCAGAAAGGAAAAAATCATCGAAAGAGGTATGATAGAGCTTAATGAGATGATGATGAGTCAGGTGTGCGTGCCAAAATAGCATCTTCTCTCAAGGGTCAATATAGCCTGCTGGGGCCAAATGATTTTGACTTTGTCAAGGTAACCCAGAAGAGAATTTCAGTGCTAAGGCAGGGAGAAAACACTGAATACAACTACGGTGTTGTTAAGAAGCTGGCTGGGCAAGGACTGCTCTATATTCGTATAAAACAGGCATTTGATTTTGTACTTAATGAACATGCTGAGTTAGCACAAGACGAGTCTCCTCCTATTGACCAACCTGTCAGCGAGTCTTACCAGCCAATTCAACAATCCATCAGTGGCATCACATATCAAACAGCTGGGTCTACCAGCACAAACACTGCTCAAAGGGATGGGCACACTCTTCCCACCACAGCTACCTTACAAATTGGGCACACTCTTCCCACCACAGCTACCTTTCAAACAGCAGGGCTCATTAGTACAACCACACCTATCTGCCAAACAGAGGGGGAGGATAATGGATCTGAGTTCTATGAAAAAATCATTTCTGAATTCCCTGCAAGTGTCATAGTAGAGCCTACAGAAATGTTGCGATACTTGCAGAGGAAGATAGTGAGAGGTCGACCATTGGACATGACAGATGATGCAGCAATACTCATGGGAGACACTAATTTCATTGTTGTTGACCGTAACAACATCTTGGACACAACATTTGAAGAGCTAAAAACAGTACAGGATCCAAGAGTAACCTTTCAAGTTGATTTTTATGGTGAAATGGCTCAGGACAGTGGAGGTCCTAGGAAGGAGTGGATCAGACTTTGTAACCAAAACATCAAGACAAAATACTTTGACCATGGACTTAAGGAACACTTAGCAGAGGAATACTTTTTCGTGGGACAGATGGCTGCTATTGCACTTCTCCAGAATGGTCAAGCACCAAAGTATTTTTCTGAGGATCTCTTGAATGATATTTTTGTCAGTGAAGAGAGAATTGTCACCATGTGTCTTGAAACTTCGTCAAGGGCTAGACAGTCTGGGCATTCATATGTTTGGCAGGAAGTTCCCATTGTTCCTTTACTTGCTGAGGCCATCACAGAATAATGCCAAACTAACAGTTCCAATTCTGATTCATCTCCTGAAACCCAAGTTTTCAGAGCAGGGGTGTAACAGTCTAGTTCATGAGAAAGCTGTTTATGAGAAGTTTGTTAAGTACATGAGAGAAGTAGCAAGTGGGCGTCGGGTTGTCAGTTTAGAAAACATCTTGGAATTTGTGAGTGGAGCAAGCGAGGAACCAACCCTGGGTTTTGAAATACAGCCTTGCATTGAATTCGTGGTAGCAGTTGTGTCTGAGGCAGGAGCAAACTATTGTCATACTGAACATAACTGCACTGGAGAAGAGGTGGATATGAAGATGTTGAATTATATGAGAGTTTTTATGGTGGTTAGAACTATAGGTATTTTGAAGTGATCAAAAGTTCAACTACCCATAGATGAAAGAATGGCATTTAAACTCATACAGGAAAAGATAAACCCACTAGTTGCTGCCTGAGGTTGTGTAATTTTACACCTAAAAAGGACCTCTGAGGCCCCCTTATTTGGACACGTATGTACCACTGACTAGCCAAAATCATTTTTCTCTTCATGTGGGACATGCTCAGCTCTCGGCCTGTAAATCATTGAAATGGGCAAATGCCACTAGTAGGGGATGGGGGAACTCCTATACAGTATATATTTAGGATAGGAGTGCTTGACTGTCATAAATTTTGTTAGGAACCCCTACAAGGTAGCAAGATCCTTTTATGTGGGTGTGAATTGAAATTTATTCACCCTTGGAGGTACAAATGTTGAATAGACATTCTTTAACTGATGAGTTGTGAATTTCCTATGTAAATATGACAAAATCAAAAATTTTGTTGATTTTCAAATATCTGACTGACCCAAAGAGGTACCAAAACTGCTTTTCTAACCTTTAATAGGTAGGTGGAACATCCCTCTCCTGTTGATATGGAACTCCTCCTCCCCCTCCCCCCCCCCAAATTGGGCAAATGGCATCATGTTTTTCACTTGGCATGTTAATGTAACTTAAAGGTGAAATGTGTCAATAAAATTAAAGTATAACCTTTTTCTTTTTCAATTACTGAAGGTACCAAAGAAGAAGAGGAAAATTGCCGACTTCATTCCGAAGTCCCACACTTGCTCTAATATGCTACAACTTCCATATGGTTCTGCAACCATACCTCTGCCATCTGATGAGGAATTGTTCGAAATCTATGATTTAGCCTTCAAAAACTCTTATTTCGGCATCATGTAAAATGCCATTAGGGCTCATTTTGTGTTGAACTTTTGAAGAAAGGGTAAGATTCCAGAAAGCTTTGACATATTTGTATTATCCTGGTGACTGCAATTTACAAAGCAGAGGAACTATTGCAGATTAGTAACAGAAACTACTTTTTTGTTTACAGAAACAGTCAGTGCTTGTTGAAATTTGAAAAGGTTGCGTTTTTGTAAGGGTTGCTTCATGAATTAGCACTTGTTGGTGAGGATATTATTTTGTGAGTGGAAAATGTTCCTGTTGTAAACTCCTAAGTTTGAGTATAAAGTCTGCATACGAGCCAAGTGGCCCATCAGGCCGGAACTTATCCCGGTTTCTGTAGCATGAAGCGACTAGGAATATTTCTACTCCCCCCTGGATGGGATGCTAGTCCATCGCAGGGTTACCCCCAGCATTAAATTCGCCGGTATCCATTTATACACCTGGGTGGAGAGAGGCACCGTGAGAGTAAAGTGTCTTGCCTAAGAACACAACACAATGTCCCCGGCCAGGGCTCGAACCCGGAGCGCTCGCTCCGGAGTCGAGCGCACTAACCATGAGGCCACCGCGTATGAACGTCTAGAAAGAAATTGTAGATTGTACACAAGTGTCAAATGAAACCATATCTGAATCTCCCTTCCAGGGTTTTGGCTCACTAACCAGGACATAATGGGGCATAGTTCAAAAAGAAAATATGAGAACCCCCTGGTAAACCACTGATATTTTACAATGTTAAGCAAATTTGCTACAGATTTACCAATATTGTTACAAGTTATATTGCTCTAATTTTTGCACTACAACTTCAAGAGACTGAGTATAAATGTCTATACCAAAACTAGATGACTCTTGCAAAGGATCAATAGAGTTTGATAAATGGGTTGTGAGTTCATCATTATTGATGTTTGATAGCTGAGCAGGAAACACCTCAACATTGTTGTCAGATTCTTCAGGTGTCTGTCCTTCAAGATCTTCACCATAAAATGTCAAGTCTTCAGGGTCATCATCAAGGTTGCCAATTGCAAGTGGATTGCATGGATTCATCATTCCATTCCACCACATCTGATTTGGGGACCAGTTGTGCTCAGTTTGAACAGGATGGTCATTGAAAGTGACCATCCATTCAGATAAAGCACAGTTTATTCTTCTTAAATAGACATACTGCAATGTGAACATGTGGATGGGATTTTCTACATCCAAAAGCCCAGATTGTTCCAATGCGTAAAATGTGTAGTAAAATACATGGCAAATACATCTGAAAACATCCCTCCAGAGCCTTTCAATTCTCTGGTTCCTGGTCGATGACCCAGCAATAAAACTACCCCGACCCTCCCCACGCACTGCAACCATAGCATCACATACTGCAGTGTTCTCCACACCATAGTCTACTCTAATGCGGGATGGCCACAGTCCACCATCTCGTACTATAGCGCTTTCAAAGAGACCGAGAACTGTCGAGGAAAGATTATTTGTGCTGCAATGAAGGAAAATTATTCTTCGTGAATAGCCATCGATACATCCGTGAATTACAAATCCCCAGCGAATTAATGAGTGATGTCCATCTAGGTGCCACAACGAATTTGGCCAAGGGACAAAGTACACTCTTCGTGATACTAAAGCACCCCACCTCAAAGCTCTGTTCCTCGGATCTACCCTGTTCAGGCTGTCTCTGATGCGCCTTCTTCAAGTTGCACAGTGTACCCCATTGCTCTAAAGTGTCCTCGTAGATAAGTTTCACCCGTGGTTGACCCATGTCGTGCAATGAAGTCCAGAATAATACTGTCTATTTCTTCATCGTTCATGGTGCTGAAAAGGGACAAATGTTCTAGGTCAAATAAACGAACTCGGTGCATGATTGTCCGAGATACCCTGAAAATCCTAGCAATCTTTTCCCACGTGAAGCCTAGCCCTCGTAAATCCTCTAGTACCTCAGGCAGAATATCTACCGATGGTCTACCTGGGCGTCCATTCTTTACTGTTTCACAAGGGACAGTTGTAACTCGCGATGGCCTTGATATACTGTTTCCAAAGTGTTGGCGGAACTTCTCCAATAATTCAGAAAACACAACTCTTAGATCGTTTAACTGTTTTACATCAGTTTCGTTGGTAACTATGTTCGCCAACTGACTTGGTAATCTTACCGTTCTCTCTAAGAGATCTATATGAGTTAAAACCTCAGATATGTGGCGTTCACTCCTAGCAAATGAATTTTGACTTAGAATTTCCTCGGTCCTGCTTATAACATGCTCAAAGAAGCTCTTCACCTCAGAATCTTCACTCTCCTGCATTTCATCCGCCATCTTTACCATAAGTCCCAGCTCCCCACTCAAATTTTCCCCCTAGACCCAGACCCCCAAATTGAATGAATGAGTGCGAAGATTGAATGAATAAAGACGGATTGAATTGAATGAATATGAAAATTGGATCGAATGAATTGGACATTGAATTGAATTAATAGAAAAATTGAATTGAATGAACACAGAAATTAAATTGAACCAATATCGAAACTGAATCAAAAGAATACAAAAATTAAGTTGAATAGATCTCAAAATTGAATTAAAAGAGTAAAGATTGAATAGAATGACTATTGGAATTGAATTGAATGAACGAAGATTAAATTGAATGAATAGGAAAATTATATTGAATGAATAAGGATTAAATTGAATAAATATAGCAATATTGAATATTGCTACATTTGGCTTGGCATATAAAAGCTTACCTCTGGATAATTTCAGCCTTAGAAGCCAGCAAATGGTCCCAAACTACTTTCTGTATCCTTACAAATATCCTGAATTCCATCTCCGAAAGATTTGGCCCCAATTTTGAGCAAATAGGCATTTCCCGAAGGCGGCGGCCGCCATTACGCTGGCTTCCTTACTAATTGCCAAAGCTCTCCTGATGGCCTGTAATCGGCAGAGTTCGTCAAAAAGGAGGTAAGATCGGGGAATATCGGGTCAAAATCGGTAGAGTTCGCTGTGGGCTCGGATTCTATTGTTACACTCACTCACTCACTCACTCACTCACTCACTCAGAAGGACAGCATAGTAGCTTACGCCTCTTTAGGCAGTAAGCTACAAAAATGTAACCCTGACCAATAGTGTCATTAGTGCGGCAGCCAGTGATATGAATCCGTACAAATTCTCGTCAGTTATAAGGGAGACAAGAGAGGATAAGTGACAACATATCATTCAAGTAGCGTCCGTAACTAGAACCGTAAATAGGTTTTGACTGGCATACCAATCTTTTTCTCAACTGCAATGAGAATTGAATGTCCCATGTTCTTTTGCGCCTCATATAAAATCATGTGTGTCACTTTTTTAAGTGAAAATGTCTTTCAATTACTAATATCGGGTCAATAAAGCTCTCACGGAAAACAATTCTAGACACAAAAGCGACCATTTCGATAAAAAATCAACGATTTGATGAAAAAGCGTGACGAAATCGACGTTCGCACATACCCATAGAGAGGCTCACATTTGTGGAATAGCCTTCCGTCTAACATCAGAGCCATTAGATCTTTTATTAACTTTAAAAATGAGATCACTCGCGTAATGTCCTCCTCGTACTC
>OZ026606.1:24683292-24712292 GCA_964020085.1 Micromussa lordhowensis
GTCTGGCGTTGGAGGATGTAGTGAAGTTTATCTATCTAGGAGCCACAGTATGTAAACAAGGGGGCGGAGAAGAAGACATCAAAGCTAGGCTAGGGAAAGCGAGAGGAGCGTTCGTGAAACTAAATCGAGTATGGAATTCCAGCAGTGTGACAAGAAAGACAAAGATCAGGTTATACAAGACACTGGTTAAACCAGTTCTTATGTATGGTTGCGAAACATGGAAAATGAACGAAGGTGATGCTAAGAAAATCGATGTGTTTCAGAACCGATGCCTGAGAAGGATAATGAAGATTAAATGGCAAGATAAGGTTACCAATAAAGAGCTACTGGAAAGAGCTAACGTAGTGAAGTTGAGCGAAGAGGTAAGAAGAAGGAGATGGCGATTCATTGGACATATCCTCAGACAACAACCTGACAACGACTGTGTTACAGCCCTGACGTGGACCCCTGAGGGAAAGAGAAAGATAGGCCGGCCAAAAACAACCTGGCGGCGCACCGTAGAAAAGGAGAGGTCCAGAGCAGGGTGGAAGTCCTGGGGAGAGGTGCGCGCCAAAGCGCAAGACAGGAATCGTTGGAGAGCACATGTGGAGGCCCTATGCGCCACCTTGGCGCCAGGGGACAGGAACTAGGCACAAGGATTTCACAAACATGCCGTCAGTAGAGCGATCATTTTATTTACTCAACACCCGCACTATTTGTGTTAATTTTCTCTATAATTGAACGCAGTGTATTGATGGCTTTAGTCTTTTATTACAAAGATATGCTAGAAAAGGTAACGATGCAAAGAACCCAGCAATTTTCAGGACCGAGAGAACCCAGTTAAATGCAACGCATGCGCATTTGGTCGAAAAATTGAGACCGATTGCTTTAGCAGAAACATGCCGATTTCTAACGATCCAGTCGTTAGAATTTTAAGAAATCTGGCAGAACAATAGATCAGAGACCACGTTAATGATCTATCAAAAAAATTTGAATTTTGACATAGGGGATTTTTAATAATACAGAAAACGATTAACGGAGAATTACGAAAATCGCCTATGTCAAAATTGTATTAGAACCGTGTTGACAGAAGGGATTTAATATCAAGTGCCAAATATAAAAACAATCTTACGACTGGATCCTTTTTAAATAAACAAAAACCATTATTTAAGTCTTGTTTTTAACCAGCCCCATTGCCATGACAACAGCACACGCCCTAGTCAAAATGTGAGAATAAATACTTCTGTAATGAACCTTGACTCTTGCAAAAAATGGGCGCCAAAGCATAAATAGTTTAAAAGTTATGGTGAATTAGACATAAGCACTTGAAAACTGTGTTCGGCCACCTTAAGAGGAAAGAGTGTTAACGTCTTGGGCCTATTGACTGGTAGTTGCCCTGGGAAATTTCGTGCTTGAAAAAAAGTCTTGCAAGCGGTCAAACTTCGTTCTTGGACTAATATTCTTTTAGAAAGGCGTATTTGTATTCCAAGGCAACATAATTCATCTCCGTACGATGATCTCCTTTGAACGTTTGTTTCTCATACTGTTAGATAGTTAAATTAGTTCTTGCTTTCTAATTTTCAGATAGTCGTGTGTAAATGAATGAATAATTGTTAAATGGGTAAATGAAAAATTATCTAGAGAATATCACGTGGTCTGAAATGGGAAAACAAATCGCCAAGCTATAGAGGTTTAGTAAATTCTCAGCTCCGACTATTGCATTTCTAGCTTTTTGATTGGCTAAAAAACTCCGACTATGAGCCAATAGTCGGAGTTTTACGTCATATGGAAAATTGTGCGCAAAGTTTTAAAATTTTCCGTACGAAGTTTTCAACTTCAGCCCTCTATAAGGGCCGAAATAAAAATCGGCGGCAAAACCCGGTTTGAAAATTTACTAAAACAATTATTCCATTCGCCCTTGTTGGATATGAAGGGATTATAACCAAATCGCGCTACGCGCTGGTTGGTTATTTTATCACTTCATATCCAACTCGGGCTCATGGAATAATTGTTATCTATTCCACTTGCAAACTACTACAAATTCAACAATTTGCTGGTTGGCTGAGCTATCGTACACTATTGCAACAATTAAGTTTTTTGTTGTCAAGGGTCTATGGGCTGACAGTTGCTCCCGGAAAGTAAGTTCTCCAATGTCATCGGTTCGAATGACATTTCCATTATTATTATTAAAAGGCTGAACGCAAAGAAAGTAACAATTTCTTTTGATTGGTGGATAAATTTGAACATTAAAAGATCAAAATTTTACCGAGATGGTAATAAGCTGTGGCCCTGTTGCTGTACAGCTTGGCATTTAGTTGGACATCCTTACAGTTCACTTCGATTCCTTCCGTGTAGAAGTATATCGCATAACAAACTTCTTTTGTGAATTCTTTGTCACCTTCTTCCTGATACACTTCTGCTATCGCTGAAAAAGCAAAACTGATTTCAATAGTAACTTATTTTGTACGATCAAGCATTGTTTAATTTGTTTCCCTTACACTGTTCATTTTCTTGCAAAGTAACCCAGGCCTCGTGCGCCACCCTGGCGCACGGAGTTAGGTGAAGGTGAGGTGAACACAGCTAACATTATATATTACTTGTATTATAGCGTAGCCTGATTTAACCCTAAAACACAGGTCTAAATCAAATGGCATTTAATTTTTTCATATTCTTTTCACTTCGGATTGCAGTAGTTACAATGTTTAACTAAATATCATTCTGTAAGTATTTATCAAAAGACCCTTCAGGCTACCCCAGGCTTGTTACACTACAACGTACTGGAAGATAAAAGTGTTGGAGATGAAGAGTTGTTTGTATCTCGGAGAAGCTTTACATTTAAACCAAGTGGGTAATGATTTTCTCTTTTTTTAAATAAAAATAAGATATCAAATCACTGATTAATGACCTGATATGGTCAGCTTTTGGGTAGAATTAGAATTCAGTTAATACTTAATCAGACCTTTTTGGTACGCTTCAGCTTCGGCGATATGGCAAGTTCGTGTAACGATGTTATGATGTCATAGGCCATTCGGGCTTGCGCAGTAGAATGAGATGTATCCCTGAGGTAGTTGTTGTACTGGTTACGGCTAGTAATGGCGGGCTTTTATGAGCTTTTTTAAAACCGCCGTGTTATCATCGTTTGGTCTAGTTAAGAAACCTCAGACTACTCAACAGTTTGTTTGATTTCGTCAATAGCCAATCAAAAATATATGTTTGTTTGGTTACCCCTGAGTTTCCCTCGACGACCCAACCGCTGACCGTGGTGCTGGGTTCGTCGACCATGGCTCAAAATCCCACCAAACTAGCCCAACAGTGACGATTTGGTGTAAAATAAATGGTGTATTGTAAATGGTGTATTATCGATAATATTTTTATTAACAATCCTGACCAAGTTGTGACCTGTGGTAACATAGTATCTGATATTAGTGATCATTTCTCTCAATTTTGCGTCCTAAAATCTGTTAAGGATAAAGTAAAGGTTAACAAATTCGAAGTGCGAAATTTCTCGCGGTTTTCTGCTGATTGTTTCAACACCGAAGTTTCCCAAGTGGACTGGAAAGCTATTGTTGAAAAGAATTCGTGCGATGTAAATAATTTGTTCTCTTCTTTTTACAACAAGTTTAATAAGCTTGTCAATAATCATGCACCAATGAAGATAATTTCAAATCGTAAAGCAAAACACCTCTCCAAACCATGGATAACTCAAGGCTTACGCACCTCAATCAAGATTAAAAACAAGTAGTTGTATGCATCGGGTGATGTTTCTAAGTACAAAACTTATAGA
This sequence comes from Micromussa lordhowensis, assembly GCA_964020085.1. Classification (NCBI taxonomy): domain Eukaryota; kingdom Metazoa; phylum Cnidaria; class Anthozoa; order Scleractinia; family Lobophylliidae; genus Micromussa; species Micromussa lordhowensis. The sequence continues at coordinate 24,687,056 of OZ026606.1, forward strand.
AATAAAATTTGTAGCTTAACACGTATAAGCAAACAACACTTTGATTCTAACTTGACTAATATGAAAAAAACGTGGGAAGGAATCAATAGCATTCTTGCACGTAAATCAAAGAGAAGTAAAACTATCACTTCCATTAAAGATCATTCGGACTCTGAAAAAGTAACCAGAGACCCTCTTAATATAGCTAATGTTCTCAACAAACATTTTGCCTCTGTCGGGCCAACTTTAGCAAATAACCTGCCATCCGCTAAGCGCCATTTTGGTGACTTTCTTAAGACAACTAAATCACCTCAATCGTCCTTTGCTTTTAACCTAGTTACTCCAGAGGAAGTCAGATCGGAAATTTCTTGCATACCAAAAAATAAATCTCACGGCTTATATTCGTGTCCAACGCCACTTCTAAAATGCTCTTCTAATGTTATAAGTGGTATCCTGGCGGATATTTTAAATATATCTATTTCAACTGGAGTATATCCCTCTAAGTTAAAAATGGCTAAGATTATTCCGATTTTCAAACAAGATGATGATACTGACGCTAACAATTATAGGCCAATCTCTCTACTTTCCAATTTCAACAGGATCTTTGAAAAAATAGTCTTTAAGAGAATGGAGTCTTTTATTGAATAGAAGAACTTGCTCACTCCATCTCAATATGGCTTTCGCAAGGCACATTCTACTCAGCATGCAATCCTAGATATTGTGAATGCAATTCAGACAAATATGGACAACCGTGTATTCTCATGTGGGATTTTTATTGATCTGAAAAAGGCTTTTGATACTGTAGATCACAAAATTCTTTTGCATAAGTTAGATCACTATGGTTTCCGTGGCCATATAAACATCTGGCTTTCTTCCTACTTGCAAGGCCGAAGTCAAACGACTCAATTTGGTCCTCATATATCTAAAAGGTTAGACTCTACCTGTGGGGTGCCTCAGGGTTCTGTTCTTGGCCCACTACTTTTTTGTTATATATCAACGACATACAGGAATCATCAGATAAGTTCAGTTTTTATCTTTTTGCCGATGATACAAATATCCTTTATTCTGATAAAAATCTTAAATCGTTGGAACTCTCTGTAAATCAAGAACTTAACAATGTATATGATTGGTTAACTGCGAACAAATTGACCTTGAATACTAAAAAAAGTAATTTTGTCATATTCTGCCCTCCTCAAAGGAAACTTACGCATCAACCTAGAATCGTGATATTTGATAGCAACCAGAACAAGAAGGTGGCTCTGGAGCATAAAGATTATGTTAAACATCTTGGGATCCTTATTGATAAAAATATGTCTTGGAAACATCATATTGACTATATAGCCATCAAAGTAAGCAGAACAGTAGGATTAATCACAAAATTACGACACTTTCTGCCAACACATACCCTTTTAAATATATACCATGCTCTTGTAACTCCTTATTTAACATATGGTCTGGCGATATGGGGCCAGGCTTGTAAATCTTACCTTGACAAGCTTCTAAAATTGCAAAAACGAGCTCTCCGCTTTATCTTTTTCGCTGATTATAGTGAGCATGCAATTCCTCTATTTCTTGATGCTCAGGTCTTACCGATAAAATTCCTTTATTATGAATCTATAGCTAATTTGATGTTTGACGTTCGAAATACGTCAGCTCCGTCTAATATTCAAGATCTATTTCAAGATATATCTAATGTTCATTCTTACAATACACGTTCTTCTACCTCTAATAACTTCTATACCAAACCTTCTAGGCTATCCGTTTTAGCAAATTCCTTCTCTCAAATAGGAGTAAAAGTCTGGAATGAAATACCTCAGGCATTAAGAGATCTTTCCAAAAACGCATTTATAAGAAAACTTAAGCAAATTTTATTCAACATTTTAGGTTCACAAGACTCTTATATAGATTTATCTCAGATAATAAAAAATGTAAAGTCCTGGTAATATTTTCTCTTACTGTCCTCTTCCAACTAACATAAACTGTATCTATACATTTAATATTTTAAGTTAGGTTAGTGAAATGGTTTTTCTTGTTATTTCTTAATACTGTATTCCTTCTTTTTATTAATTAATTTTTGTTTGTATATTTTTTTTCCTTTTGTAATTTGCTTATTAAGGCATGGCCCGCCCAGATTAGCCTTTGCTAGTTGCGGGCATGCCCTTTCTGTAAATAGATCTTTAAAAATAAATAAATAAATGGTAAAAAATAAAAAATAAAAAAAAAATAAACTAAATGACAGTTACTTTTCTCACCTTTTAGAGTATCATCGTCAAAATCAAGTTTTTCATCAGAAGAGCCTGGGCCTGGAACTGGACCTTGAGCTATGACTGATAATATATCGGGAAAACAAACTTTACTTTTTTATTCAAAAACTCTTTACAGCAATTTTCATTTGAGCGTAAAAAGTAGTAGGTTTTGCATTACTACGCTACACGATTGGCTTAAAAAAAACTCGCGCCACTTTTTCATCCAATCAGAAGTAAAAGCAAAACCAATCCTTATTCACTGACACACGTTTTCCCGCGCTTCGCATCAGCTACATGTATTTACTTCAAGTTTTGATTGGTTCGCTGGGTTGTCTGTGTCCATTGTGATTGGCTACGGTTATAGACCACTTTCATCAATGGCGGCCAATTATAAATTCTTTTGCAAGTAAAATTAGCCTTACTAACCTCATTTTGAAGTTGGAAATTCAAAAGAATCTTTACTCTGAAACGACGTTAGTAGGGCTAATTTAAATGCATACAAAAGAAATTTAAATTGGCAACCATTTATGAAAAGGGTATATTGCTCTTTTTTAGTCTTGCCGATACTCAATTAAAAATTGTTCTATTTCATAACTAGTTAACAACAATAATTTACAACAGAATTAAAATTAATGACAATTAGTAACAGATAACGTTCTATAGTTCTCTACAAAAATGCAAGGTCTCAGATCTGTCTTTTCTCTTGTTTGGTATCATTACATCTCAACCAAGTTTTGTTGGTTTTTTTTCCACTGTTCCCAGGTATTGAGGGCATCCAAGCCTAATAAATTAGTTATTTTGGCTCATAAACATGACATAAGATCTCCACAGTCTGCAGTGTAGACACTATCAATAACATTGCGCTTCAAGTTCCATGACTATTTACAACCACGTAGGTTCCTTTGCAATATTTGATACTTTAAATCCAGCCCTGAAACTGATATCAAATATTTCATTTCTTGTTAAACTATTTGGAGTTTTTGCCTTCTCACCTGCTAAAACATCTTCATCAAAATCCAGTTTTGCTTCACGCGATTTGACTTGACTTTCCTCCATGACTGAAATACAAAAGAAAACAAATGTTCGTATTGGTCGTTTCTTTCCTAGAGACGTTTAAGTTGTCTAGACACCTTAACGTCTAAGACGTTTTAAAGGCGTCTGGTATAAAAGCGAGATGCATTTAGGTACACGGCCTAACAGAAAAAAAATTAAAAAAGACTACCTACTACACTCGGAGGACACTGGAAACAAGCAATTTTTAGCGCGCACCTAGTCATGGCGCCAATATACGAACAAAACATTGCAGGTGTTTTCAAGTATTTTTATCGGCGTAAGGGCGTCACGTTTTTATACTAGACAGGTTTAACGTCTCAGACGTTGAATGCGACTGATTAGAGCGTCGTTCAGACGCTCTAAAAAGAAGACATTAAAGTAGACAGATGCTAAAAGCGTCTTCCTAATTTTTCGTTTTTATACTAGACGTTAAAGTCGTCTCAAGATAGCTTTAAAGTCGGAGACGATATTAACGTCCCTAGCATAAAAGGCCATTATTTTTATTCAAATTATCGAATCTTTACCTTATCTTTACGATTTTAGGAATATGACTGTCTTGCAACATTTTCACAAAACCGAAGTAGAAGACAATTTTACCTTGATTCATAACAATTAAATCAACACGGACAATACGCCAGAAAGGAACTTAGAAGAAAGAAGCTAACATATATTTCTTCCAACACGCAAAACGTTGGCACCCTCTCCCCCCACCCCAAACACAAGACAAGAGCAGCTCAAAAAGCAGAAAAAGCAAAACAAACGTGCACTGCAGCGGGGAGATTACTTATCACATGAAGACATAACGTGCTTCCATTTTAAGAAATCTTCAAGGTTAATCCCTTATCAAGAAAACTTTGACGCACAAATTCAGGGACCGTGGAATCGTCACTGAAATCGTCACTGACTGAATTGGCAAGAGACATCCCTCCTGTTGATACAGTTCCACAAAGTTTATACCTTGTCTCAACAAACAAGACCTTCTCCTTTAAAAGTTATAGCTACATTGAAGTTCGAAAACTACTTAAAAAATTAGAAACTAAGAAAGTGACTGGTTTGGATAATTTGCCATCCAAAATGCATAAAATAGCGGCAGGTATACTGGCACCATCTCTGGCATTCTTGTTCAATTCCTTTGGTATTGCTCCAACTGAATGGAAACTAGCTTATTAGTAGAGCGACGCCAATTTTCAAAAACTAAAACTACAAGCCAATTTAGATTATTCCTGCTGTCGCTAAGGTGTTCGAAACAATAATTTACGGTCATTTTTACAAGTATGTCTCAATGATAACGATCTCTTTTCCAACTGTCAATCCGGCTTTAGATTGATCACTTCATAGCACGCTAACGTCCTTGCTTGAAGCTTCTAACAGTTGGTCTGTCAATATTGACTACGGTCTTAAAATGGTGTAATATTCATAGATTTAAAAACGGCTTTCGACACCATTGACCATAAGATTCTGATAACTGAAATCATACTGAACCATATGTAAACTTCTTCTTGTCATATAGATGTTGCCATTGAGTTTGGAGCTCTCAATGACAATTGAAAAAGCAACTTCGGCACCTTCAAAGAATCCTGCTTAAAATGGCCGGGTGACACTCTACTGTTGCGTCTCTCAGGTTTAGCTTAGAAGTTAGATCCATTTCTAGCCATTTCAGAAGACTAAGATTTCCAATTTTCCAGGAGAGCATGTCCCCGGACCCCCTCTACTTGGCTCACGTTCACGCGTTGTTCGTCTGTATGGCATTTTTGTGGTGCGCGTAGTACTGAGAAGACAGATACTTTAAACAAGCGAATTCTTAGATTTATCTTGCAGGATTATAATTCTCCAAATGAATGTTTACTCGGCATAGTTAACTCCAAATCTCTGTATAAAAGACGCCTTCAGACTTTCTTAATATTGTACAAGAGCTTGTTTGTTACCTGCTATACTGGCTATGTAAGGAATATGTTTAGTTTCGGTCTGTATCTTATAGTCTACGCGGTAAGTCTGACTTTCCTGATTTCAAGCGCAAGATTCTACAGTATGACTCTGTTTCATATATTATAATTTTCCATTTTAGTAGTATTTAGAATTATACTTGTAACTCGAAGATACTTAATTCCTTATCTTTTAGCTACTCTGAATTCGAGGTTAAATAAAGTATATGTATGTAGGTATGTATGTTAGCATTAGCGCCCCCACCCCCCACCCCCCGTCGACTCGAAAATCCCCTCCGTGGACCCTGCATAGAGCCATTGTAGAGCTATTATCGAACCTTATTATCTGGCTGTGTCTCACAAGGAATGGGAACTACCGAATTCACGCATTGATTGGTTGAAATCGATATTGAATGCGTTCTAGATTTTCCCATCTAGACCGGCATCTAGACTGGTAATTTGAGGTGAAAGAGTTGCAAACCAAAATGCAAAAATATTGACCGGCTATTTCCTTCTAAGAATATTATTTATGGAAGTGCCAAAAAACCTGATGAGATAAAAAAAGTAACGAGGACGAGCAAACTTTGACAGAATTAAGCCGGTTCAGCTCATCGCTGTTCGCAAGCCAAATGTCAGTTAGTACAAACCACTTACATTTAACGACTTTACCATATAATGAACACGTGAATGACTGAACTAACGGTGTGTGAAACGGCCTGAAAAAAGCCATTTCAAAGAACATCTGGGATCAATAGCAGTTTTCTTTTCCTAGCTCTTCTCTCAGTCCGCCATTTTGATACACTGGCATGAGCATGCGCAGAACAAAAACTGGTCAATGTTACCGCAGGCGTAAAATGTTCGTAATATGATCGTTGACTGAGAATCGCTTTAGATCACCTCGGACACCTCGGATGGCGGAAGAGAGCCTGAGGTGCCATCGGCCAAGCCATGGTGGTGCCGAATAATGTTAAAGGAAAAGGGAATTCTCCAAGCACTTGAGAAACTCTTGAAAACAAAGGGAAACTGCTTTTAGTAGAGGGTGGTAAAGGGGGGGTCAAGATGACGTTTCACGGAAAATAAATTGTTCCTTTCACGAGAAATAAAATCGGCATTTCACGTTTCACGAAAACACAAATGGTACTTTTTGACGGGAACTTACGTAACTTGTGATATTTGAAAAGTTACGCCCAAAGCACAGCCTTGTTAAATGTCTTTATCATCTGTCCGCTTCTTGTTTTGCGCGCAGCAAAGAGAAACCGAGCAAGAACATGAAGCGAGATAGTGCCCTGTCATTACTGTCGAACAAGGCACAATCAAAATCACGGTTCGCGATGAATTAACTACTTCTTTCTCATTTCACGGAGAATTATTTTGGAAAATCACGGTTCACCGCTTCTAATGAAATCACGATTCACGAGGAAAAAACAAGCAATTTCACATTTCACGCGAAAAAAAATACGAATCACGAAAATACCCTTTACCACCCTCTTAGTAATATATTGCTGTCATATAGCGGAGTGTCATGTAGACAATAATCCTGCGTTGTCTGCAGTTTTGTTGATTCGTTTTCTCTGTCAGAAAGAATATAATGATCATTATTTTTATGGCTTGTTCTTGTAGCCGATCTAACGCGCGCTCTGATTGGCTAATTATAGGGCATTATTTCCTCGGGCCGATTACGGGCTTGCGAAAACAAAGCAAAAAGCCATATAATAAAGAAGTTATTAACCTCAAACGTTCGGTCTTTACGGGAAAATCTCAAACCTTGACTTTGGAAGGTTATCTTCAAGCAGCCATACACAGCCCACCGGCGTAGCTACTGACGGCCACGCAATGTATATGATACGGGGTCAAAAACAATCAGAATTATTACCCCCTCATCATCAGTGGCTACCTACTTAGAAAACATACGAAAAATGTTTCAGGTGTTTTCAGTCCACTCGGACAAAACGAAATGTGGCAAGATGAGGTAATCAGCAAAATGAACAGCGTTAAACATTATTTCGAAAACCTTGTATGCAGGATTAGGGAACATGTCGAGAAACCAAACTTGCGTCCTGAGGGGCCACACGGTTTACCAGCTTACATCACAGTTGAGGCAGTGACCTGGGTCTTAGACACCCTGAAGTCATTAAAGGCGGTATTCAGCAATGTAAGACCGGATTACCTGCAAGTGTTCCTCTCGCTTTCCATTCTTACCCTGGTTGTGCAGCACTTTTTTTCGAGCATGCGTGAACAGTATCCCATGCCATACGTGTTACAATTTGCTCAACTGTTGGTACCTACCATACAGGAGACTGTGAAGAAGCTAACAAATACAGCTTCCATTCACTACACTCGGAAGACAGCCCACTATCCGGATCCAGCAGCGTCAGTGCGTTATTCAAACTTAACATGGCCGGAGAAACAGCCAACAGTCACACTGACGCCCGGGCACTGACGGCTCAATATCTTCAGTTACTACAAGAATGGCAGAGGCAATACTGTGGGGTGTTCGGCAGCGATCTGTCCGAGACATTAGCAAGTGCGATGCTGGTACTCTGCCATCGTTTGCGATTGCAGAAGAGACAAATCTAGCTGAGGTAGTCTGCAACAGAATGAGTTTTTTAAAGGAGAGCAGGCTGAAGAGGAGAATCAACCACTGGTTGGTGTCGAGGTAGATAGCTCAACGCCAGTCGTGATCAAGAAGGGAGAGTTTTTAGCTGTTAAGCCTGGATTTGAGATTAATGCACCAAATCTGGTTTCAAAAGCACACTTCTACATTGTAATGACTAAATCAGATGTTCCTGATAATCCGAATGAGACAGCTATTGATGTGATGTGGTTGTCTCCAACTAAGACAACTGAAGATGAAGAGTTTGCTGCTTTGTGACTGTGGGACTGTGAATGGTTTTTAAAAAAGGCATCTTGTTTCCCCTGGCGAGAAATGACGTAACTACGAGCGTGGCTAGTGATAGTAACCCAAGCGATATTGTGTAAATCTCGGACTTGTATTATTCACGCATTTTAAACTCGATAAAAAAAAAAGAAATCCAACAGCTTTTGCAATCGCAGAAGTAACCAAATCAGAGCTGGAAGATGACGACCTGAGGTTTGAACAGTTTTTTGGTAGTGAGTTCGATGGTGTTGACGGGGGGACATGAAGCAAATACCGTTCTTCATCCACCGGAAGGAATTGCCGAAATTCGAAGCTGTAGAGAAAGGGGTGCGAGGAAGCGAAAGTTTCATGACATGGTTGAAAATGTAACCCTGATCAACAGTGTCATTAGTGCAGCCAGTGATATGAATCCGTACTAATTCTCGTCAGTTATAAGGGAGACAAGAGAGGATTAGTGACAACACTTCATTCAAGTAGCGTCCGTAACCAGAACCGTAAATAGGTTTTGACTGGCATACCAATCTTTTTCTCAACTGCAATGAGAATTGAATGTCCCATGTTCTTTTGCGCCTTAATACATAAAATCATGTGTCACTGTCTTTCAATTACCAATATCGGGTCAATAAAGCTCTCACGTAAAACAATTCTAGACACAAAAGCGACGATTTCGTTAAAAAATCAACGATTTGATGAAAAAGCGCGACGAAATCGACGTTCGCACATACCCATAGAGAGGCTCACATTTGTGGAATACTGCCGGCTTCCGTCTAACTTCAGAGCCATTATATCTTTTATTAACTTTAAAAATGAGATCACTCGTGTAATGTCCTCCTCGTACTCCCACGAGGCAAACATGTAAATCAGTTTTTTTATCTCAATCTTATAATTGATGTTTCAGATGTTTCTACCGTGTTTAAATAAACCGTATGTATGTATGTATGCATAATGGCTGACAAAACGTTTTGCATTCTTATGAGGGGGTCCTTCTGATCTTAACTACCGATTGGTCAGGAATTTGTTGCTAAGGAAGGTCTCTAACCGTCATATTTTAAAACCGAGATCTCCTAAGGATAAGCTCTTTGCACAAGTTTAGCGGCCTTCACACGGCAAACTAAAGTTGGCGTGTGTGAGCGGCACAGAAAACAGTCGGCAAACACGTTAGCAAACTATAGGCGACAAATGGAACTGCCTCTATTCTCGCCAACATTTTTACCAGCTCTTTCGTATAGCTCACTTTGGAAATTTAGTGCGGAATGTCATAGCGTGGGGATTGTAGTGGTGACAGCAAGGTTTTAGCAGAGCTAGATAGCAATAAGATCGAAGTTATTGTTTTTGACGATCAAAAGTCAAGAGAGTTGAGGAGAATTCGAGCGATGTGTACCGCTGTTTATTTATACGATGTTGTAAATAAATACACGTGAATGTCACCAGGCTGGGAGTTCTGCAGTCTTAAATATCGCCTTCGAAATGGAAGGAAAAAAAGAAGTTATTACAAGTCACAACAAACCCCGCCGAACAGGGCTCAACTTTGTTGAGCGGACGAGACGTGACGCTGTCCTTATGGTAAAGTGACTCTGAACCCAGTTTTTTTTTTTAACTTCTAAGACAAGAAAAGGTAACAAAGAGAGAAACTGCAGTTGGCTGGGAAAATAAAGAGCGAAAAAAAATGAGAGGAATGAGAATAATTACTTGCTTTGGTGACCGGATTGTCTCGGTCTCTCGGACGAGGATAACTTGGTCTCTCGGACAGATAACTCCATGAATGTTTTTGACAGTGTTACATCTCCTCTTGTATTCTCTTACCGTTGCGTTTTTGCACTATTTCTTAACAATGCCAGTGGGCTTTAACTTAAACTTAACCAAAGGATTAAAGCCTCAAGTCAGTGGCATCAAAATTGTCATTAGCGAGTTTTAGCATTGACGACGGCGACGCCGAGAACGCCGCCTTGTGAAAAAAAGTATTTATATTTTACCCTGGAATGTCGCAACTGTGTAGATCTTTTCAGTTCGCCTATCGGTCTAAAATCTTGCTCAGGCTAAATATGTAATGACAGCGTTCACGAAAAGTTAGCCATTGCGGTTCTCGTATTCCAAAATACGTAGAGCTTGGCCATTTCACGTTGTTCTGCTCATTAAACCTTTTAAATGCTGACGTTCTCGTTGCCGTCGCCGTCGTGATTTGCTAAAACTCCCTAATGTTTACAGGCGATCCATTTTCCAAGGTGAGACTCACTATATCACAAGGACAGCACCAGGTTTCGGCCGCTCAAAAAAGTTAAGCCCTGTTCGGCGGGGTCTGCACCGAGATGGGTGACCAAATACGAATACCCCGTGTTGTATTTAAATAACTTCTTTTTTTTTTCTTTCCCTTTCGAAGGCGATATTAAAGACTACAGAACTCTCAGCCTTGTGTTGTGTCGTTTCTCACGTGTGCAACTGTCAACCAACCAAAACACGCGCTCTTATCACGTGACTTTCGTTACACCTCACAAAATGGTGGACGAACGTCAAGTTCGATTCATGCGCGAAAACGTTTTGAATTGAAGGCCGTTTTCTTCTTCTGTGCGAAGCTCTTGAACGAGGGTGTTCTACACGCCAAGGCAGAGATTTCTGCTGATATGCGGTTGTGTCCAAACCTTTCTATTTCTTGATAATTTGGTTTTATCAACTGGGTTGATAATGTGAATTGTCCACCGTAAAGAGATTCGGAAGCTGACGTTTCGAGCGTTAGCCCTTCGTCGGAGCGAATCAAGGAATTGTGGGTTGTGTGTGGTTTATATACAGAAATATGGAGCTACGCTATTGGTTGGTGCCTGGCAACGTGAAAAATAACAGAATGAATTAGTTGAATGAAAAGCGTTCGTTGATACCGTGAGGATTTCAGTAGAGTGCCGATTTGAAAAAGAAATCTTTGTTCAAGAGTTTTGCGGCTTTCTGTGCTTCCTTGATGTAGGGAGAGGCCTCAGACTGCCATATGTTGCTTAGAATGATTCGGCAGATTAAAGTGTCTAGCAACCGGTTTAGCGTCTTTATCGTCTTTCTCTACGTCGCGAAGGTGAGTCTCGGAAACGGTCGCTGTCGCGTACCCAAGTGTTGGGATTACGTTGAGTGTCAACCACATGCACACATCTGTCTCATTCCAGCTTTTATTGAGTAAAAACGTCAGTGATACAATGCGGTGAAAACTAAAAGGAAAATTATGATTGCGTAATCAGGAACAATTCTAGTGGAATTACAAATGAAAGTAACGATAAAAGGGCAATTAAATGTACAAAGGAAACTCACGTCTGATCCTGCGTAAAAAAGGGTAAAGGAAACTCCGTGAAAGGCGACTCCAGTAACTCCGATAACTCCAATGACCCCGATAGAAACTCCTAGATGAATATATATACTCCGACAACTCACTCCGACCGCTCCGATATGTGATACTACTATTATGTAAGCAACAGGCTTAAAACGAGATTGACGGCTAATCACATGATTAAATACTCTCTGATAAATGATTAAAAGAATGAACAATGAAACGATAAGAAACTATAATAGAATTTAAACAATCAGTAAATAATCGCACGCAAAACAAAACAGTTCAGTTCATTTCAGTTCAGTTCGTTTGCTGAACGTACATCACACTCCTCGCCCAAGGATTACGAGATTAATCCTTGCTACTTGGTACACTTGCTCTATGCTGGGCTTGGATCTGTTTCGTCTGCTTGGTTGTTCGGCAGCAACAGGATGAGTTCCTTAATAGGCCGCAAGTAGACCTTCTTTTCTCCGTCTCTGGCAATTTCGACGTTAGCTTTCCTGACTCTCCCGTCCTCACTCCCTATGGCATCCGTTACTCGTCCCAGTGGCCAGTTGTTGCGGTGTTGGGCATCGTCTCGCAAGAGAACAATGTCTCCTACGCGAAGATTTCTCCGAGTTTCCGTCCACTTTGGTCGGGGCTGTAAACTTTGCAAGTATTCGCGACGCCACCTTGTCCAAAATTGGTCGGCAAGGTACTGTACTCGCCTCCAGCGACGACGTGCGTAGAGGTCAGGCTGAAAGAACTGACCTGGGGGAGGTCCAGCTGGACGCGTCTTCATCGTCAGCAGCATAGCGGGGGACAGGGGTCGTGGATCGTCGGGATCAGAGGGTAGTGCCGATATCGGTCTTGCGTTGACGATCGCCACTACCTCAGCCATCAGGATGATAAGCAGCTCGCGCGTCAGCTGGGTCTTGCCCAGTTCGACGAACATGGCGTCCAGTACCCGTCTGATGGTGTTGATTTGCCTTTCCCAAACTCCGCCAAAGTGCGATGCGTGGGGAGGGTTGAGCACCCATTCACATCCGCTCTCCGTTACAAACTTCTTCACTTTCTCCTGGTTGAGCTCCGATGATGCACCCGTTAGTTCTATTTTTGCCCCAATGAAGTTGGTGCCTCGGTCGCACCTGAGAAGCTTAGCGTGGCCTCGAAGTGCAAAGAATCTTCTTAGTGCACAGATAAAGGAACTGGTATCCATGGTTTCTAGGACCTCTATGTGTATGGCCCTACTGCTAAGGCACGTGAACACCAGACCCCAGCGTTTGGCATTCGCTGCTCCTCCTCTGGTTTTGCGCGTTTGCACCATCCAAGGGTCGAACACATCGAAACCCACGTTGGTGAAGGGAGGACAGACTTCAGTTCTATCGGGTGGGAGGTCTGCCATTCGCTGCTCTAATGGTGGTCCTCTTAGCTTCTTGCAGGGGACGCAGGCACTGATGACTTTGGTTACTGTATCATGGCTTCCAATGAGCCAGAATCCTGCTTGACGAATGGCCCCTCCTGTAATCTGTCGCCCTTGGTGGTGTACCTGGGTATGGTAATGCTCTGCTACTAACTGCGACACATGGTGATTCTTCGGTAACACGATTGGGTGTTTTTCTTCATACTCCATCTCCGCTCTCCTTAATCTGCCCCCAACTCGCAGGATCCTGTAGCCGTCAAGAAACGGGTCGAGGTGGTACAGCCGTGAACCTTTGAGGGATTTCTTCACGCTTTGCTGTGTTTCTCTGGGTAGCTCAGGTTCCGTTCTGGCGTCTTGCAGCAATTCGCCGAATGCTTCTCTCTGCGTTGTACCGATTATGACTCGTAGGGCCTGATCTCGTTCTTCAACTGTCGGGGGTCTGAGTTTGTCTGGAACCTTGGGCGCTTCGTTTCTGGGACGAGCGTCTCCTGCTTTGGGGTCTCTACGGCGTTTGAACTCTCTCACCGCTACGATAAGCCTGGCGACTGCTTGCTGCAGAGACTTCAGGGAAGAAAACCTCTTGAATCTTTGTGCTCCAAGGTCGGCCCCCTTGCCTTTGTCAGTGGTGACTTTGGTGCTGAGCACTCCTTTGCGAACCTCGGGATCGCTGGTGCTGAGGGTAAACATTTCATCTGTTTGAAGGGTGCTCTCCGATTTCTTAAGGAATTCTGGGCCTTTGAGCCAACTTGATTCCATCAGCTTGTCTGGGGGGACTCCGCGAGTGGCCAAGTCTGCGGGGTTTTGCTCACTCTCCACGTATCTCCACTGCTCTGGGGTAGACAGGCTCCTGATTAGCTGAATTCGGTTGGCCACATAAACGTAGAATCGACGGCTTTCGTTCGCGATGTAGCCTAGCACAACCTTCGAATCGGTGTAGTAAATCACTTCGGTAATCTTCATGTCGATTTCTTTAATAACTCTTTGAGCTGCTTGCACTGCAAGCACTGCTCCGCATAGTTCCAGTCGTGGGATGCTTGTAGGGGTCACAGGGGCAACCTTTGCTTGGCCGTAGACGAGCGATGTCGAGATCTCATTTGCTTCGTTCAGCTGGCGGAGGTAGACAGCGACTCCTATGGCATCCTGACTAGCATCCGAGAAGGCATGCAGCTCAGCCCTGGTTACGGTCCCGAATTCTTGGGTGATAGCAGCGGGGGACGGACAGGTGTTGAAGTTCGACGAGAGAGTCTCTCCAACGCGTCCATCTGTTCATCATAACGGTGGGAAGGGGGTCGTCCCAAGCTAAGGGGGTTTTGTTCTCAGCTCTCCGTTCTCCCATAAGTACCAACTGCTGAAGTATCTTTCTCCCTTCGAGCATGACAGGTACCACGAAACCGAGCGGGTCGTACACAGAGTTGACGATAGACAAAACTCCTCTTCTAGTAAACGGTTTTTCTGGCGAGGACCCTTCGAAGGTGAAGGTGTCTGTCTCTAGGTCCCAGAAAACTCCGAGTGACCGTTGTGCGGGTAGGCTATCACTCCGCAAGTCTAAGTCACGCACATCTTTGCCTCGATCTTCGGTTGGGAAGGCTTCCATGACTGCAACAGAGTTAGAAACAACTTTGTGGAGTCGTAACTTAGCAGTGGCTAGGGTGGCTTGTGCACCCTTCACCAGTTCTATCGCGTGTCCAGCGGTTGGCAGCGAAGCTAAGCCGTCATCTACGTAGAAGTTGCGGCATATGAAATTCTTGGTCACCTCTCCGTTCTCCTCCTCGCCATCTACCGCTGTTCGGCGGAGTCCGTACGTGGCGACTGCGGGGCTAGGCCCATTGCCAAACAGGTGGACGTTCATGCGGTACTCCGTGATGGGCTTTGTCGGGTCGTTTCCCTCGAACCAAAGGAAACGAAGGAAGTCTCTGTGTTTAGGGTCGACATGGAACGAATGGAACATTTGCTCCACGTCACACATCACGGCGACACTCTCCTTGCGGAAGCGCATTAGGACACCGATGAGGTTGTTCATCAAGTCTGGCCCTGGTAGAAGTACTTTGTTCAGCGAGACTCCTTGAAACTCGCAACTCGAGTCGAACACGACGCGAATGGTGTGCTTCGTGTTGTGGTACGTCGCAAAGTGCGGTAAGTACCAGAAACGACCAGTGGGAGGCGGTGCTTCATCATGCGGGATGGGAGAGGCGTGGCCTTTCTCGATTATCTTGCCCATGAACTCCAAGTAGTCCGTCTTCATCTCCGGTTTTCTGGTAAACATTTTCAAGAGCCCTTGTAGGCGCTGCATGGCTTGGGCGCGGTTGTTTGACATGGCCTGGCGCTCGTCGCGGAAAGGGAGGGGCATTTCCCAGTTACCGCTTGCGTTCTTGCGTATCCCCTTCTCCATAATATCTAGAAAGGTGCGGTCCTCAAGAGAGAGGCTGGGCTCGTTGTCGTAACGTGTAGTCTTGAAGACACTGTCGGCGGCGCGCTCCAAGGGGGGGATCCGTGACTTTGAATTGATTCGGGCAGGGGACCAATTCATAGCATTTGTCTTTACCCTCTTGTCTTCTCCATGTGTCGATGGACAGACTAGTCAGGCGAGTAAGAACGTGGGCTGGACCATTGGGGAAGTCGAGACAGAGCTGGCCACTGATAGTCCAGCCGAGGGCTAGACGTTGTGCCCAGGGGGCTCCACTGGGGCCGTTTCTTGATTCCCTCACTTTAAGTAGCTCTGGTGCGTCGCGGCCGATAAGCAGGTGGACGTCAGCGGTGTCATCCAACGGAGGTATCTCGTCCGCTATGAGCGATAGGTGCGAGAACCTCCTCGCAATGGCTGGTGTCGGGATCTCGCGCTTGTCCTGGGGGATGTTATCGCACTCCGTGAGGGTAGGTAGGGTGAACTCCGCTCCGTTTGTAGATCGCACGGCGACGCCTGTCAATCGCCGCCCGTATTTCTCTTCCCGGTCGCTGCTGTACGTGGACAGGAAGTACTTTTCTAGAGGACCGCTTGCTCCTAAGTCGTCCGCCAGTTCACTGGTGATGAGGGAGCTATTGCTCTGTTCATCAACGATTGCGTAGATGCGCCTCGCGACGTGGGGGGTGCGCTTGTTGAAGATATCGATCAGCAGAGTTTTGCTACAGGACAGTCCTCCTGTTGGCTCGCAGAGCGTGGTGCACTTTGGGTTCACAGCTCCGTTCTCCGGTCTTGGGGTTGGCCGTCTGTCCTTGTGTAGTAGGGCGCTGTGGCGCTTGTCCCCGCAGATCGTGCACTGTATGGGTGTGTCACACTCACTCGCGATATGGGCGTTGCTGAGACAGCGAAGGCACAGGCGAGCGTTAATTATCCACTGCGTGCGCTCTTCCAGGGATTTCGCCGCGAAGGCAACACACTCTGACAGGTCATGCGCACCGCTCTCGTGATAGGGGCAGTGTTTGCTCTTCACCTTGCTTTTTTCTGGTTCTTCGTTTTTGACTTTTCCAGGCGCTCCTTCGTTTTCAGCTGGGGGCTGAACTCCTGTTTTCAACGATTTATTGTCTCTTCCTCCGCGCTGTCTCTGTGGGGGAGCTTGGGTAGGAATCGTTTCTTTACCAGCGAGGACATTTGGGTTGTTCTTAATCTTTGCTTGCTCCTGGACAGTCTTGGAGAATCTCGAGAAAGGGGGGTACGTCCCTCGATGGCTGTCAGAATGATTTGAAATCTCCTTCTCCCATTTAGCGCGGATGGATTTCGGCAGCTTTTCGGCTATGGGTTGAATAGCGCTCGGGTAGTTAAGGCACTCGAGTCCCGGGAGAAACGTCACTTGACTTTCAATGTCTGCGCAGAGATCTGCGAACTGCTGCAATTTGACGTGCTCGTGCTCACTGAACGTGGCTGTACTTCGCAGGCTTTCCAGAAGTGCGTTGCTGATCGCTGCAGCGCTGCCAAAACGTTTCTCGAGTTCCACCCACAAATCTCTTAGCAACACGACGGGATCGCGCATTTGCCGCTTTCTGTAATTGTCGACCAGGCGCTGTGGGGGTCCGCTGGTGAAACTCCTCAAATAATTTATCTCCTGGATCGGGGATACATCGGTGTCTATCAGCATGGCTTTGAAGGCACACTTCCAGGGGTGAAAAAGGGAAGGATCTCCAGAGAACACATCGGGTCGGCACTTTGGGATGGTTTTGCCTAGCCAGGCCTGCGACTATCTGTTGGTTCACCGCGGTGAGAGAGTCGATTAGCTGGCTTCCGGTGACCTCTCGGAAAGGTGTCGAAGTCATCAGTGGTTGGCGATTGGGGGCCGTGTTTTGATGCGTTCTGCGATCTTCGTTAGTATAACTCTGGCCTGGTGGATCTGGATTTGGGTCGGGAGGCTTTGGCTGCTGAGACATTTCCTTTGAAGACTCAAATTTCGGGGCGGCCGGCGATAGTGGTTTTGTTCGCTCCGTTGTGTCACGCGGGTCGCGTTCACGCTCGTAATGCCTTGCACCTTCCGCGCGTGGGGGGCTAAGCGTGGGAGAAGGGTCCACCCATTGTGATGTGCGTTGCTCCATTTTAATTTTGGGGACTTCTAAGTCCCGTAATTGTGGCTCTCTTTCCATATTTTCCTCCAATCGATGGGCGTCTTCGAAAACCTTGAGCTTTGCGTTCGCTATCGCGGCCTTCTTATCTGCGTCTAAGATCGCCATGTCGGACTCGAACTGTGCGATCTCTCGTTGACGAATTCCTTCTGCTTCGGCGTCGCGCGTCTTTCGCTCAAGTTCTTTTTGCGCTATAAGTCTAGTGTATTGAGCCTCTTCCCTGGCCGCTTTAGCGTCGGCAAGCGCCTGTAGCCTAGCCATCGTGCTACTAGATTTCAACACAGATGATACGCGCGATGAACGACTAGCGAAGGATCGTGTTTCAAACATTTTGCTCGACCTGCTCATTCGATTTTGCGCCTTCTCGATAAGACGGAGGGCGCGTTTTAGGGTTTTATTTTCTTCCACAAGCTGAGCTTCTTCTGTATAGTCCCCACCCAAGTCTTGATCGTACAGGCCAAGCAATTCTTTCATCATTCTCCCGAATTTTTCGGACGCTGTCGCGAGGTCACGCGCTGCGGTTCCAATTTCACTTTCATCACTAGCGCTTTGTTCTACCGATTCCATAACCCTCAGTAACTCTTTACGCGATTTACTTAGTTCTTTACGTTTGCTATCTATTGCGTTTTGTAAGGCTTTTGGCGTAGGTTTAACTATTCTTTTCCTCCTAGCTCCGGGTTCCTTAGTTTCGCCGGTATTCGGCGGCTCGTCACCTCGGCATGCCATTGTTGATACTCCTAGGCTCCTCGTTGAACTAGTTACGGCTTACCTCCTTTCGTCGATCAGACTTTTCACTGTCGCGTACCCAAGTGTTGGGATTACGTTGAGTGTCAACCACATGCACACATCTGTCTCATTCCAGCTTTTATTGAGTAAAAACGTCAGTGATACAATGCGGTGAAAACTAAAAGGAAAATTATGATTGCGTAATCAGGAACAATTCTAGTGGAATTACAAATGAAAGTAACGATAAAAGGGCAATTAAATGTACAAAGGAAACTCACGTCTGATCCTGCGTAAAAAAGGGTAAAGGAAACTCCGTGAAAGGCGACTCCAGTAACTCCGATAACTCCAATGACCCCGATAGAAACTCCTAGATGAATATACTCCGACAACTCACTCCGACCGCTCCGATATGTGATACTACTATTATGTAAGCAACAGGCTTAAAACGAGATTGACGGCTAATCACATGATTAAATACTCTTTGATAAATGATTAAAAGAATGAACAATGAAACGATAAGAAACGATAATAGAATTTAAACAATAGTAAATAATCGCACGCAAAACAAAACAGTTCAGTTCATTTCAGTTCAGTTCGTTTGCTGAACGTACATCACAGTCGCCTAGTCGTCTACCTGTTTCGCCGATATATAACTTTTTGCAAAGAGTGCAAGTTATACAGTAGATGACATTGGCTGAGGTACGATTGTGTCGGCGCCACTTCCTCTACCAGAGAGGAACTCAATCAATTTATAACTGCTGTTAATTCGTTTCATCCGGCTCTTAAGTATACCTGGGAAATTTCCAATGCTTCTTTAGCATTTCTAGATATCAAAGTTTCTGTCGATCTTTCTATTAGTTGGCCACTTTAAAAGATTAAGAATGTCACGTGCTTTATGCTACGTCTGGGAAACTCGCATTGTCATGAAGTTATGTGGCAATTAATAAACCCCCTTACATACATCACTTTTATTTACCCTCGGATTTTGTAGAGTAGCTTATGCAGCTAATATCTCCGAGCATTTAGCCATCAGATGAGAGATAGACCACCACACCGGGAACTACGTCCCCTACTCTTTTCGAACAGTGTGTGGGTTCTTTTACGTCCCACAGAATTAATTATTATCCAACTCTGCTTCCTAGAGTACAAGTATCGCGCGAAACGAGTACAAATAACAGATATTTGTACTCGTCTCATTCCTCCCGGCCGCGTGAAGTTCAAAACCTTGGCAAGTCAAAATTTTGGAAAAAGAAACTATTGGATAATAAATCTCTTATTAGACGTTTTGGTGTATAGTATCGCTGTATATTTTTATTCTTTGTTTGTATTTTGACTCGCCCTACGGGCTCGTCAAAATACTGCACAACTCGTCAAAACAAACAGCGATACTACACACCAAAACGTCTAATAAGATATATTTATTAACAGACCTTGTGCGGTAGCTTTCCTCTTTTACGTGTAAACAGTAATTCTATACGTACGATTATAAAGAAGGCTAAGTTATTTCTGCTCTATAAGAAAAGTTAGAACTCTTTCTCTCCTCTTCCAAGTTTTAGGGATTAATTCAAACGCGCGGTTTAGGACTGGCACTAGTTACGCACGCGAAATTATATTTTTCAAAAGCAAACGTTCCCTCATATGCTTTCCTCTAAATATTGCCTTCAGCAATCCCTTAGCAACTGCTCTAAATCTGTAGTTAATGTTTGCGAAGGAAACTATGCGGTTCTCCTCTTTTGCTGTCGTCCGTTGTTTATATGTGACAACAGTGAAAGTCTAACATAGTTTATTGTTTTCGTTCAGACATTTTCTTTTTCACACTTGATTTAATACTTTTAAAGATATAACGTGACAATGAGCAAGTCTCAGTCATCAGCGAGTAACATCATCAACAGAATACACATACGCTAAACGTTGAATACACGACACGTAGAATACATAACACGTAGATCACCTAACCTGCCTCCTTCCCCTTTGAATTACAGACAGTCGCATTTTGAAAAATCAATGCGAAACAATTGAATATTCTGGAAAAAGCTGAGGCCGGAGAGCACCTTTGATACAGGAAGTTAAATGACCTTCAATGAACTTGAGTAAAATCGAGTGGTCGGCGTCGCAATTTCTGGATATTTTATACATAAAATTATGACTGAGTAACGTTGTAGACTATGTATATATATACGGACTGAAGCATTTTAAATCATTAAGCAAATGTGAACACTTCAATCCCAACAAGAAACCAGTTTTATGGATTCAACATCCGTCAACAAAGATAATACATGTATATTTTGAATCGAATACCCACCTCAGAACTTCGCCTCAGCATGAAACAAATATGAATCTATGATTCAGATGGCTCGCTTGCCTATGGAGAAATGTTTTAGCAATTACTGACTGGTCGATGAGAGCATAATTCTGCACAACTAACATTACGTCCAATGTTCAACGACTGACAAGTGAAACAGAAAGTTAAATAAGAATAATTAAATAGGGGGTTCCGCCGCATTCCTTGCACAGATCATCGCAAGCATTGAATGACCTTCAATGAACTTCAGTAATATCATCACAACACTGAGTAGCACAAACAGCAGTTATCGCATTAATCTATGTTTAATTTGTCCATCTTGATCTTCTGTATTCTTTTAAGCATTTGTTGCAATTAAAACAATTGTTTCCAAAGTCGAAATAACGATGCATTACTTCAGTAAAACACTGGACATGTGCTGTATTTTCTTGTGATCAAAACATCAAGCTGGCTGGTAGTTTAAAAACTCCGCATTCCAGCTTTTCTCAAGGCCAAGACTGACTTTTAAGTCATATTAAAATTCCATTTCTTGTAGGAAAGAAATCCGTAAGACTGCAACGTGTTTGCCAACATTTTGAAGCTTCCGACACCAATTTGCCAACTGTAATAAACACCATTATTAACAGACTTTCTACGGTAGCTTTCCTCTTTTACGTGTACACAGTAATTTCATACGTACGTTTATAAAGAAGGCTAAGGTATTTCTGATCCGTAAGAAAAGTCGGAACTCTTCCTCCTTACTTCCAAGTTTCAGACGCGCGGTTTGGGACTGGCACTAGTTACGCACGCGAAAATTATATTTTTTTCAAAAGCAAACGTTTCCTCATATAAAATTCACTATTTAGCACTGCACAACGATACAAAATTGCTTTCCTCTTATATTACCTTCAGCAATCCCTTAACAACTGCTCTAAATCTGTAGTTAAAAAGAATCTCCCTTAGTTAATGCCTCCGAAGGAAACTACGCAATTCTCTTCTTTTGCTGTCGTTCGTTGTTTGTATGTGTGATCTCGACAGAGAGCTTAAATCAGAGAGCTAAGCAATTACTTGCCATGAACTAATATTTAGTCATTAGATTGAATTCTCAAGAGTTCATTCCCCACAAGCAACCAGATTTAAATGATACAGACCATATGTAAAATTTAAAAAGGGTGAATAAAGATAATGTATAATCATATACAATACCTACCTCAAGACAGGAAACTATGGTTCAGATTACTCGGTAGCCTGTGGAGGAAAGAGTACAGCAATTACTGCACGACTCATTGAGAAACATTGGAAAAGTCTGAGTTTCTGGATCGACTAGACCTCTGCGCAAATAATCTAATGACTGAAAGCGAAACCAAAAGTTTAATTACAAATAATCAAATAGGGGTTTTTCCCTCATTCCATGACTGGCTCGTGACCTTATAATATTATTCTGGCCGTGATCAATAGTGTAAGAGAAAGGGAGATAAGTCGCCTGTATGTGACATGCTTGATTATTTTCTTTGCACTTGTTGGTACTTTTAGTAAGTTTGTCATCTTTGAGTATCAATACACCCTTATATTGTCAAATTCTCTAAATGCCAAATGATTTGACAACTTTGTAAATTCGTGACACATCCTGTCTAGTTCTCCTTGTTCTCCTTTCCCCACCCTGCTCAGAAGAGCTGTAAAGTTTGTCATGTTTGATTATCAATACACCCTTATATTCCCAACGAGAAACCAGTTTTATGGATTCAACATCCGTCAACAAAGATAATACATGTATATTTTGAATCGAATACCCACCTCAGAACTTCGCCTCAGCATGAAACAAATAGAAATCTATGATTCAGATGGCTCGCTTGCCTATGGAGAAAAGTTTTAGCAATTACTGACTGGTCGATGAGTGCATAATTCTGCACAACTAACATTACGTCCAATGTTCAACGACTGACAAGTGAAACAGAAAGTTAAATTAGAATAATTAAATAGGGGGTTCCCCCGCATTCCTTGCACAGATCATCGCAAGCATTGATGAGGTACGGGAAGTTGAATGACCTTCAATAAACTTCAGTAATATCATCACAACACTGAGTAGCACAAACAGCAGTTATCGCATTAATCTATGTTTAATTTGTCCATCTTGATCTTTTGTATTCTTTTAAGCATTTGTTGCAATTAAAACAATTGTTTCCAAAGTCAAAGGAAAAGTCAGAGTTTCTGGATCGACTAGACCTCTGCGCAAATAATCTAATGACTGAAAGCGAAACCAAAAGTTTAATTACAAATAATCAAATAGGGGTTTTTCCCTCATTCCATGAAAGATCAGCACATCTGGCTCGTGACCTTATAATATTAATCTGGCCAATTGTGTAAGAGAAAGGGAGATAAGTCGCCTGTATGTGACATGCTTGATTATTTTCTTTCCACTTGTTGGTACTTTAAGTAAGTTTGTCATCTTTGATTATCAATACACCCTTATATTGTCAAATTATCTAAATGCCAAATGATTTGACAACTTTGTAAATTCGTGACACATCCTGTCTAGTTCTCCTTGTTCTTCTTTCCCCACCCTGCTAAGAAGAGCTGTAAAGACAGCTTCCTCGCATCAAAGAATCCCTACAACAGCGGTGAAAGTCTAACATAGTTTATTGTTTTCGTTCAGACATTTTCTTTTTCACACTTGATTTAATACTTTTAAAGATATATCGTGACAATGAGCAAGTCTCAGTCATCAGCGAGTAACATCATCAACAGAATACACATACGCTAAAAGTTGAATACACGACATAACTCCACGTAGATCACCTAACTTGCCTCCTTCCCCTTTGAATTACAGACAGTCGCATTTTGAAAAATGAATACGAAACAATTGAATATTCTGGAAAAAGCCGAGGCCGGAGAGCACCTTTGATACAGGAAGTTAAATGACCTTCAGTGAACTTGAGTAAAATCGAGTGGTCGGCGTCGCAATTTCTGGATATTTTATACATAAAATTATGACTGAGTAACGTTGTAGAAAAAAATGCATATATATACGGACTGAAGCATTTTTAATCATTAAGCAAATGTGAACACTTCAATCCCAACTAGAAACCAGTTTTATGGATTCAAAATGCGTCAACAAAGTTAATACATGTATATTTTGAATTGAATACCCACCTCCAACTTCGCCTCAGCATGAAACAAATAGAAATCTATGATTCAGATGGCTCGCTTGCCTATGGAGAAGAGTTTTAGCAATTACTGACTGGTCGATGAGTGCATACGTCTGCACAACTAACATTACGTTCAATGTTCAACGACTGACAAGTGAAACAGAAAGTTAAATTAGAATAATTAAATAGGGGGTTCCCCCGCATTCCTTTCACAGATCATCCCAAGCATTGATGAGGTACGGGAAGTTGAATGACCTTCAATGAACTTCAGTAATATCATCACAACACTGAGTAGCACAAACAGCAGTTATCGTATTAATCTATGTTTAATTGGTCCATCTTGATCTTCTGTATTCTTTTAATCATTTGTTGCAATTAAAACAATTGTTTCCAAAGTCGAAATAACGATGCATTACTTCAGTAAGACACTAGACATGTGCTGTATTTTCTTGTGATCAAAACATCAAGCTGGCTGGCAGTTTAAAAACTCCGCATTTCAGCTTTTCGTATGGCCAAGACTTTGAAGTCAAATCAAAATTCCATTTCTTGTAGGAAAGAAATCCGTAAGACTGCAACGTGTTTCCCAACGTTTTGAAGCTTCCAACACCAATTTGCCAACTGTAATAAACACCATTATTAACAGACTTTCTACGGTAGCTTTCCTCTTTTACGTGTAAACAGTAATTCTATACGTACGATTATAAAGAAGGCTAAGTTATTTCTGATCCGTAAGAAAAGTCGGAACTCTTCCTCCTTTCTTCCAAGTTTTCAAACGCGCGGTTTGGGACTGGCACTAGTTACGCACGCGAAATTATATTTTTTCAAAAGCAAACGTTTCCTCATATAAAATTCACTATTTAGCACTGCACAACGATACAAAATTGCTTTCCTCTTATATTGCCTTCAGCAATCCCTTAACAACTGCTCTAAATCTGTAGTTAAAAAGAATCTCCCTTAGTTAATGCCTCCGAAGGAAACTACGCAATTCTCTTCTTTTGCTGTCGTCCTTTGTTTATATGTGTGATCTCGACAGAGAGCTCAAATCAGAGAGCTAAGCAATTACTTGCCATGAACTAATACAGTATTTAGTCATTAGATTGAATTCTCAAGAGTTCATTCCCCACAAGCAACCAGATTTAAATGATACAGAAGAAACGTAAGATTTAAAAAGGGTGAATAAAGATAATGTATAATCATATACAATACCTACCTCAAGACAGGAAGCTATGGTTCAGATTACTCGGTGGCCTGTGAAGGAAAGAGTACAGCAATTACTGCACGACTCATTGAGAAACATTGGAAAAGTCTGCGTTTCTGGATCGACTAGACCTCTGCGCAAATAATCTAATGACTGAAAGCGAAACCAAAAGTTTAATTACAAATAATCAAATAGGGGTTTTTCCCTCATTCCATGACTGGCTCGTGACCTTATAATATTATTCTGGCCGTGATCAATAGTGTAAGAGAAAGGGAGATAAGTCGCCTCTATGTAACATGCTTGATTATTTTCTTTGCACTTGTTGGTACTTTTAGGAAGTTTGTCATCTTTGATTATCAATACACCCTTATATTGTCAAATTATCTAAATGCCAAATGATTTGACAACTTTGTAAATTCGTGACACATCCTGTCTAGTTCTCCTTGTTCTCCTTTCCCCACCCTGCTCAGAACAGCTGTAAAGACAGCTTCCTCGCATCAAAGAATCCCTACAACAGTGAAAGTCTAACATAGTTTATTGTTTTCGTTCAGACATTTTCT
>OZ026606.1:24712492-24719992 GCA_964020085.1 Micromussa lordhowensis
CCACACGGCAAACATGTAAATCAGTTTTTTTATCTCAATCTTATAATTGATGTTTCAGATGTTTCTACCGTGTTTAAATAAACTGTATGTATGTATGCATGATGGCTGACAAAACGTTTTGCATTCTTATGAGGGGGTCCTTCTGATCTTAACTACCGATTGGTCAGGAATTTGTTGCTAAGGAAGGTCTCTAACCGTCATACTTTAAAACCGAAATCTCCCAAGGATAAGCTCTTTGCACAAGTTTAGCGGCCTTCACGCGGCAAACTAAAGTTGGCGTGTGTGAGCGGCACAGAAAACAGTCGGCAAACATGTTAGCAAACTGTAGGCGGCTCTTTCGTATAGCTCACTTTGGAAAAGAGTGATAGCTTGGGAACGAAGTCGCGCCGCAAGCCCTTATGGGATTATTTGGGGGTCGCGGGTCAAAACAAACATGGCGGAATTTAGTGCGAAATGTCATAGCGTGGAAATTGTAGTGGTGACAGCAAGGTTTTAACAGAGCTAGATAGCAATAAGATCGAAGTTATTGTTTTCGACTATCAAAAGTCAAGAGAGTTGAGGAGAATTCGAACGACGTGTACCGCTGTTTATTTATCCGATGTTGTAAATAAATACACGTGAATTTCACAAGGCTGGGAGTTCTGCAGTCTTAAATATCGCCTTTGAAATTGAAGGGAAAAAAGAAGTTATTACAACACAACAAACCCCGCCGAACAACTTTGTTGAGCGGACGAGACGTGACGCTGTCCTTATGGTAAAGTGACCCAGTTTTTTTTGTTGTTGTTTTGTACTAAGACAAGAAAAGGTATCAAAGAGAGAAACTGGTATTGGCTGGGAAAATAAAGAGCGAAAAAAAAATGAGAGGAATGAAAATGAGAATAATTACTTGCTTTGGTGATCCGACAATTGTTACAATTGTCTCGGTCTCTCGGACGAGGATAACTTGGTCTCTCGGACCGATAACTCCATGAATGTTTTCGACAGTGTGACATCTCCTCTTGTATTCTCTTACCGTGCGTTTTTGCACTATTTCTTAACAATGCCAGTGGGCTTTGACTTAAAGTTAACCAACGGCGAGAACGACCCCTTGTGAAAAAAGTATTTATATTTTACCCTCGAATGTCGCAACTGAGTAGATCTTTTCAGTTCCCCTATCGATCTAAAATCTTGCTCAGGCTAAATATGTAATGACAGCGTTCAATTCTAAAGGAAGACACGAAAAGTTAGCCATTGCGGTTCTCGTATTCCAAAATACGTAGAGCTTGGCCGGAGAGAGAAGTGAATGTTTGCGAAGGAAACTATGCGGTTCTCCTCTTTTGCCATCGTCCGTTGTTTATATGTGTCAACAGTGAAAGTCTAACATACAGTAGTTTATTGTTTTCGTTTGGACATTTTCTTTTTCACACTTGATCTAATACTTTTAAAGATATATCGTGACAATGAGCAAGTCTCAGTCATCAGCGAATAAATACACATACGCTAAAAGTTGAATACACGACATAACTCCACATAGATCACCTAACTTGCCTCCTTCCCCTTTGAATTACAGACAGTCGCATTTTGAAAAATGAATACGAAACAACTGAATATTCTGGAAAAAGCTGAGGCTGGAGAGCACCTTTGATACAGGAAGCTAAATGACCTTCAATGAACTTGAGTAAAATCGAGTGGTCGGCGTCGCAATTTCTGGATATTGTATACATAAAATTATGACTGAGTAACGTTGTAGAAAAAATGCATGTACATGTATATACGGACTGAAGCATTTTAAATCATTAAGCAAATGTGAACACTTCAATCCCAACGAGAAACCAGTTTTATGGATTCAACATCCGTCAACAAAGATAATACATCTATATTTTGAATCGAACACCCACCTCAGAACCTTCGCCTCAGCATGAAACAAATAGAAATCTATGATTCAGATGGCTCGCTTGCCTATGGAGAAAAGTTTTAGCAATTACTGACCGGTCGATGAGTGCATACGTCTGCACAACTAACATTACGTTCAATGTTCAACGACTGACAAGTGAAACAGAAAGTGAAATTAGAATAATTAAATGGGGGGTTCCCTTGCATTCCTTGCACAGATCATCCCAAGCATTGATGAGGTACGGGAAGTTGAATGACCTTCAATGAACTTCAGTAATATCATCACAACACTGAGTAGCACAAACAGCAGTTATCGCATTAATCTATGTTTAATTTGTCCATCTTGATATTCTTTTAAGCATTTGTTGCAATTAAAACAATTGTTTCCAAAGTCAAAATAACGATGCATTACTTCAGTAAGGCCCGGTTCAGACGCCGATCTTTTCATGAGCCGAACTTAATTCAAATTTGGACCGACCCAAATTAACAAAAGCACGCCTGTTGATTCAGACGTCGAACTTAATTCGCCGAACTGAATTCAGTTTGAACCAAAACTGCTTGTAAAAAAAACGAGAACCTAAACTGCTGGCAAAATACGTTATAATAATTTATGCATTAGGATCGGCTCATGAAAAGTTCGGCGTCTGAATCAAAGTAGTTCCAAAGGCGTTCCAAAGGCGAAATTCCCGGCCAAGCCAGGCGAAAAGAACGGCTGAGCCGTTCCAAATTGAAATAGCCGTTCTTAATTGATTCAGACGCCGAACTTTTCATGAACTTAATTCAATCAATTAGGTTCGGCTCATGAAAAGATCGGCGTCTGAACCGGGCCTAAGACACCAGGCATGTGCTGTATTTTCTTGTTATCAAACTAAGCTGGCCGGCAGTTTAAAAACTCCTCATTCCAGCTTTTTGCAAGGCCTAGATTTTTAAGTCGAATTAAAATTCCATTTCATTTCTTTTAGGAAAGAAATCCATAAGACCACAAGAAAACTGTCAAAAGAGCGAGTCCCAAGAGCGGCTCGCCTGCAAGTGATTCCAAAGTTCAAAGTCCTAAATTCTAATAAGTATGCGTGTCACGTGTGACGCATAACATCCTAACGTGACATGTCCTCTTCTAAGACAACTCCACGTAGATCACCTAACTTGCCTCCTTCCCCTTTGAATTACAGACAGTCGCATTTTGAAAAATGAATACGAAACAATTGAATATTCTGGAAAAAGCTGAGGCCGGAGAGCACCTTTGATACAGGAAGTTAAATGACCTTCAATGAACTTGAGTAAAATCGGTTGGTCGGCGTTGCAATTTCTGGATATTGTATACATAAAATTATGACTGAGTAACGTAGTAGAAAAAATGCATATATATATACGGACTGAAGCATTTTGAATCATTAAGCAAATGTGAACACTTCAATCACAACGAGAAACCAGTTTTATGGATTCAACATCCGTCAACAAAGATAATACATGTATATTTTGAATCGAATACCCACCTCAGAACTTCGCCTCAGCATAAAACAAATAGGAATCCATGATTCAGATGGCTCGCTTGCCTATGGAGAAAAGTTTTAGCAATTACTGACTGCTCGATGAGTGCATAATTCTGCACAACTAACATTACGTCCAATGTTCAACGACTGACAAGCGAAACAGAAAGTTAAATTAGAATAATCAAATAGGGGGTTTCCCCGCATTCCTTGCACAGATCATCACAAGCATTGATGAGGTACGGGAAGTTGAATGACCTTCAATGAACTTCAGTAATATCATCACAACACTGAGTAGCACAAACAGCAATTATTGTACAAGATTTCTCTCACTGGACTGTATTTCTTTAAGATTCCGTAGGCTCTACTCCTAGGTTACAGCTGTCTCAGACGAGGATTACATAGATTTTCCTTAGGTTCGCTAGAAACAAACTTTCAAAAATGGCTTCTCCAGCTAAACAACAACATACACGTGTTCCCAAAGGCACTTTCGGTCTTAAACAATGACGTCATTGCGTACAAGTTATCGCATTAATCTATTTTTAATTTGTCCATCTTGATCTTTTGTATTCTTTTAAGCATTTGTTGCAATTAAAACAATTGTTTCCAAAGTCCAAATAACGATGCATTACTTCAGTAAGACACTGGACATGTGCTGTATTTTCTTTTGATCAAAACATCAAGCTGGCTGGCAGTTTAAACACTCCGCATTCCAGCTTTTCGCAAGTAAGTCATATTAAAATTCCATTTCTTGTAGGAAAGAAATCCGTAAGACTGCAACGTGTTTGCCAACATTTGGAAGCTTCCAACACCAATTTGTCAACTGTAATAAACACCATTATTAACAGACTTTCTACGGTAGCTTTCCTCTTTTACGTGTAAACAGTAATTCCATACGTACGATTATAAAGAAGGCTAAGTTATTTCTGATCCGTAAGAAAAGTCAGACTCTTCTTCTTTTCTTCCAAGCTTTCAAACGCGCGGTTTGGGACTGGCACTAGTTACGCACGCGAAATGATATTAAAATTCACTATTTAGCACTGCACAACGATACAAAATTGCTTTCCTCTTATATTGCCTTCAGCAATCCCTTAACACCTGCTCTAAATCTGTAGTTAAAAGAATCTCCCTTAGTTAATGCCTCCGAAGGAAACTAAGCAATTCTCTTCTTTTGCTGTCGTCCTTTGTTTATATGTGTGATCTCGACAGAGAGCTCAAATCAGAGAGCTAAGCAATTCCTTGCCATGAACTAATATTTAGTCATTAGATTGAATTCTTAAGAGTTCATTCCCCACAAGCAACCAGATTTAAATGATATAGACGATACGTAAAATTTAAAAAGGGTGAATAAAGATAATGTATAATCATATACAATTCCTACCTCAAGACAGGAAACTATGGTTCAGATTACTCGGTAGCCTGTGGAGGAAAGATTACAGCAATTACTGCACGAGTCATTGACTGAAACATTAGAAAAGTCTGACTTTCTGGATCGACTAGCCCTCTGCGCAAATAATCTAATGAGTGAAAGCGAAACCAAAAGTTTAATTACAAATAATCAAATAGGGGTTTTTCCCTCATTCCATGACTGGTTCGTGACCTTATAATATTATTCTGGCCGTGATCAATAGTGTAACAGAAAGGGAGATACATGTAAGTCGCCTGTATGTGACATGCTTGATTATTTTCTTTGCACTTGTTGGTACTTTTAGTAAGTTTCTCATCTTTGATTATCAATGCACCCTTATATTGTCAAATTCTCTAAATGCCAAATGATTTGACAACAGTTTGTAAATTCGTGCCACATCCTGTCTAGTTCTCCTTGTTCTCCTTTCCCCACCCTGCTCAGAACAGCTGTAAAGACAGCTTCCTCGCATCAAAGAATCCCTACAACAGTGAAAGTCTAACATAGTTTATTGTTTTCGTTCAGACATTTTCTTTTTCACACTTGATTTAATACTTTTAAAGATATATCGTGACAATGAGCTAGTCTCAGTCATCAGCGAGTAACATCATCAACAGAATACACATCCGCTAAAAGTTGAATACACGACATAACTCCACGTAGATCACCTAACTTGCAACCTTCCCCTTTGAATTACAGACAGTCGCATTTTGAAAAATGAATACGAAACAATTGAATATTCTGGAAAAAGCCGAGGCCGGAGAGTACCTTTGATACAGGAAGTTAAATGAGCTTCAATGAACTTGAGTAAAATCGGTTGGTCGGCGTTGCAATTTCTGGATATTTTATACATAAAATTATGACTGAGTAACGTTGTAGAAAAAAATGCATATATATACGGACTGAAGCATTTTAAATCATTAAGCAAATGTGAACACTTCAATCCCAACGAGAAACCAGTTTTATGGATTCAACATCCGTCAACAAAGATTATACAGGTATATTTTGAATCGAATACTCACCTCAGAACTTCGCCTCAGCATGAAACAAATAGAAATCTATGATTCAGATGGCTCGCTTGCCTATGGAGAAGAGTTTTAGCAATTACTGACTGGTCGATGAGTGCATACGTCTGCACAACTAACATTACGTTCAATGTTCAACGACTGACAATTGAAACAGAAAGTTAAATTAGAATAATTAAATGGGGGTTTCGCCCGCATTCCTTTCACAGATCATCGCAAGCATTGATGAGGTACGGAAAGTTGAATGACCTTCAATGAACTTCAGTAATATCATCACAACACTGAGTAGCACAAACAGCAGTTATCGCATTAATCTATGTTTAATTTGTCCATCTTGATCTTTTGTATTCTTTTAAGCATTTGTTGCAATTAAAACAATTGTTTCCAAAGTCGAAATAACGATGCATTACTTCAGTAAGACACTGGACATGTGCTGTATTTTCTTGTGATCAACACATCAAGCTGGCTGGCAGTTTAAAAACTCCGCATTCCAGCTTTTCGCAAGGCCAAGACTTTTAAGTCATATTAAAATTCCACTTTCTTGTAGGAAAGAAATCCCTAAGACTGCAACGTGTTTTCCAACATTTTGAAGCTTCCAACACCAATTTGCCATCTGTAATTAACACCATTATTAACAGACTTTCTATGGTAGCTTTCCTCTTTTACGTGTAAACAGCTGTAATTCTATACGTACGATTATAAAGAAGGCTAAGTTATTTCTGATCCGTAAGAAAAGTCGAAACTCTTCCTCCTTTCTTCCAAGTTTTCAAACGTGCGGTTTGGGACTGGCACTAGTTACGCACGCGAAATTATATTTTTTCAAAAGCAAACGTTCCATCATATAAAATTCACTATTTAGCACTGCACAACGATACAAAATTGCTTTCCTCTTATATTGCCTTCAGCAATCCCTTAACAACTGCTCTAAATCTGTAGTTAAAAAGGAATTCTCTTCTTTTGCCGTCGTTCGTTGTTTGTATGTGCTATCTCGACAGAGAGCTTAAATCAGAGAGCTAAGCAATTACTTGCCATGAACTAATATTTAGTCATTAGATTGAATTCTCAAGAGTTCATTCCCCACAAGCAACCAGATTTAAATGATACAGACGATACGTAAAATTTAAAAAGGGTGAATAAAGATAATGTATAATCATATACAATACCTACCTCAAGACAGGAAACTATGGTTCACATTACTCGGTAGCATGTGGAGGGAAGAGTACAGCAATTACTGCACGACTCATTGAGAAACATTGGAAAAGTCTGCGTTTCTGGATCGACTAGACCTCTGCGCAATTAATCTAATGACTGAAAGCGAAACCAAAACTTTAATTACAAATAATCAAATAGGGGTTTTTCCCTCATTCCATGACTGGCCTCGTGACCTTATAATATTATTCTGGCCGTGATCAATAGTGTAAGAGAAAGGGAGATAAGTCGCCTGTATGTGACATGCTTGATTATTTTCTTTGCACTTGTTGGTACTTTTAGTAAGTTTGTCATCTTTGATTATCAATACACCCTTATATTGTCAAATTATCTAAATGCCAAATGATTTGACAACTTTGTAAATTCGTGACACATCCTGTCTAGTTCTCCTTGTTCTCCTTTCCCCACCCTGCTCAGAAGAGCTGTAAAGTTTGTCATCTTTGATTATCAATACACCCTTATATTGTCAAATTATCTAAATGCCAAATGATTTGACAACTTT
>OZ026606.1:24724992-24777492 GCA_964020085.1 Micromussa lordhowensis
ATGATGACGAGACCAATGCCTTAGTGAGTAATTTCTTTACAATATTATGTTGTTTGTTTTTTCAGCTCCTTGTAAAGTTATACTGCTAGCCTGTGTTAGGCAATGTTTAAGCTTTCTATCTCCTTTTTGATCAATTTTGAAAGCAATTCAAACGTTCCAGCATAGACAGATTCAGAGGGTTATATCTTAGGTATTGTGAGCTTTGTTTCAATTAACACGTTGCGCTCAAGAACATGGCTTTGGCGAGTAAATTGTTCACAGTTAAATGTTGGTACTTTCACAACGCCATGTAAAATCCAGTTCGCCTTTGTTTGCCAACGTTAAAGTTGTATAGAGTGTCTGTATGGGGCTTGCTAGAGTCTCAGTTACCTTCCAGAGACGTTTTTCGCTACTAGTGAAAATTGCAGTACATTTCTAAGCAACGTTGTAGAGGCAACACCTCATTTACGGTTAAGACCAGTTAAGACCAGTTCAGCTATCATGTAAACGTCCTCTATCAATCCACTCTATCTCTCGGTGGGAGTGGCTTCAAATAGAGTCACCACAAGGAGTCCCATTTCTCAGCTGTCAATCACTTTTGTAGAGAATACGCCTCATTTTTCGACTAACGTTTAACTTAATTATTTTGATCAATTCAGCTATCGGGTAAACCTCATCTAAATCAACTGCATATGATCTCAGATGTGACTGGCTCAAACAGGGTCATTTTTAGCCAAGATATTATTAACTGCTGTCCATGCCAAAATTTAAGTTCCAAACGTGATCCATGTTGTACTCAAAATAAAGTGTCTGGCCTGATTAATGCGAATATGTGTGGATTTTGTGTACTTTATATTTACGATAAAATTTCTTTTTAGCTGAAATAAGATGGCGTTTCATATTATATTCCTTTTTAAAACCGCAACAAATATTTATGGCATATATTAACGTTTTTATCTTTCACAGAAATTTCTCAGCCAGTACCACTATATATCTCCGTCACGTTCAGGAAATCATGACGTGGAAACAGCCATCAGAAAATTCCAAGAGTTCACTGGTCTGCCTGTGACTGGCAAATTAGATGAGGCCACTATTGCACAGACCAAGAAGCCGCGTTGTGGAATGCCGGATGTTGATGAAGAAGGCCGCGTGAAGAGGTTTAAGACTGGGTCCAGATGGAGCAAGAAACACTTGACGTACTTTGTTGAGCATGGAGCAGATTTGGATCATGCCACCCAAGACAGAGTGTTTGAAAAGGCTCTGAAATACTGGGCTGATGTATCAGGACTGTCTTTCTCCAGAGCCTCCAGCGCTACCTCTGCTGACCTTAACATCAGGTGAATATGCTTTTTGAAAATTTCTTTCTTTTACGTTTTAAGAAACGAGAAATACAAAAAGATTAAAAAATACGTATAATGGAAAACCACCACAAAAAACCCGTACACGATCAGGCGTGAACAAAGTTGGTTCCAGAACAGATGAAAAGAAAATGACAAGACGATAATTATTGGTATAACAATTCATCACATTTTTAATGGTGTGATAACGTGTACTTGAACCTTTTTGTGTTCAACTGAAGCTGTACTCTCCAGCCTAATTTACTGTTTATGCGATTATAAGCCACCTATGTAGGCATTACGGACCTATCTGCGTGCTAACTTCTATCTCGCTATGTCAGCAAGCTCGAAAATGATAACCACACCATAGCAACCCTAAAAATGTCGAGCTGGACCCCTCCCCGTTAAAATTCCTCCCCCATAAAATTACTAGAAAAATTAAGACCAAAGAGATAATAAGGATGGAGAAGATTACAACGGATTACAAACGATGAACTTGAAAAATTTGGGCCTTTCAAGATGCGTAGTTCCTTTCACTGACATAATCATGTCGCATGTACATGTGCGATTTGCTTCTGTTGTCAGTAACAGTTATATAATACTACTAATATAGATATATAATAATAATATGAAACATGGCTAGAAGAGAAGAAGACGTTCTTAGATGATTGAGTCCGTAAAGAATTTGGGACTAGCGCTAGGCACACGTCAGCGCAATATTAGACTGATTTAGCAAGAGAACGGGAACATAACTTGACGACGGCGCGCGCAGAACAAATTGCCGGTTTTCACATGACGTCACTAAAATTCAAACTACAAAACTATTGATCCTATTGATATTTTACTTTAATGAGGTATAAGAGCAGCTGAAAACTAATATTTAGACGATTTTTTGTCCCGAATGGGTTCTTGGTTTTGCGATAGGTTATGCTTGAATTTCTAAGCTTTTGCGTGACGCTGCATTTACATGACGGCCGGGTTGTTTAAAAAGTGACTTATTTCGGGACTTATTTCGGGAAATGTGACTATCTGAACGGGTTCTTGTATTAGGAAAAGTATTATTTTAATGTTTTTGAGTTCCTCGAGAGATAAATTTACGCTTTTGTAATAAAACTCAGTGACAGATGTTTCTGTTGGTTTCCGGCCGCCATGTTGGTGCCCATCTAGATGGGCACCAACATGGCGTCCCATACAAATCTCTATAAATTTGGATGGCACACTTCTGCGAATAGCGCGCGAATTAAAAGCAGCAGAGACCTGATTCTTGGCGAGGTTGTTTATATTGCAATCATCTATCATATCCCAGATTCTTGAATTTATTTATTGAACGGTTACGATTTTTAGTTTTGATCACGTGACTGATGAAAACCGAGAATACCCAAATATGGTCAAATTAGAACAGAATCCAGGTTATTCCGCGTGCCCCCAGTCATCATGTGACGTTCCCGTCCTGTTGCTAAATCAACCTATTGATTTGTTTAAACCTCGCCTTCTCGCGTCATGTTAGCAGCTTAGAGCGCGCACAAATTATCACCACACAAATCATGTACAACGACAACCCTAAATCTGCTTAGGCGGAGCCCCATTAATTGACTTTAACTCTTCCTTTCTGCATTCTCAGCTTTGGAGGTAAAACTCACGGTGGAAGCTCTGAACGAACATGCGCGTACCCATTCGACGGAAAAGGCAAAGTACTTGCTCACGCCTTTTTCCCATCAGATGGCCGCGCGCACTTTGATGAAGATGAAACATTCACCGATGGAACATACAGTGGAACAAACCTTCTGTGGGTTGCTACTCACGAATTCGGTCACTCACTGGGTATCCATCACTCTGATGTCGAGAATGCTGTCATGTATCCGTACTACACTGGATATGTGCCAAACTTCAAACTGCAGCAGGATGATGTTGATGCAATTCAGTACTTGTACGGTAAGTTTTGCCGCAATAGTTTATTGACGGGTAAAATGGTCATTGGTGAGGTCAGTATTGCCATATTCAGCAGTCGGTTGATCTGCAACTTAGATTGCAGAATCGCTGCGTCCATAAAGGTAACTGACTCCAAACACAAGGCAAGATCCTTCTCTATCTGGGAGTCGCCAAAATGCCCTTATCCGTCATCGATCACGTGTGAAATCAGTCAAATCACGGCACCAGAACGATGCGAAGAAGCATTACCGGCTAAAATCAGGTTTACTCTTTCGTCAAATGCAACAATGTTTTAATGGCTGAAGCAAGATGGAAAGATTGGCAATGAAATGGTAATAGTAGATCAGCAGCTCTAAGTAGGAGCGAAGTTCTACTAGGTTCCTCGGACTTAGAGGTTCACTGATAGCTGCAATCTTTTCATCTGTGAGTTGTTAACTTTCCCTATCTACGCGGCAGTCTGAGGACTCTATTCGATTCAACGAGCTCAAACTTGGACCACTTGGCGAGTACAACACGAGAAGTTATGCACGAGAGACTCACTGTCTCGGCTTGCATACTCCTGCCAAAAACAACAACAATTAACAACATCAAAATCAAAACAAACAAAAACCGCTCCACCCAAGTCCTGCAGGTTAAACGAGACAAAAAGATAATTAAAGGTACCTCTGGTATTTTTAAGAAGATCTAATTTTATTTTATATTTAAGTATATCTTGATTTGATTTGATTTGATTTTACAGGAAAACCTGGCAGCGGCAATGGAGGCGGAGGATGTAAGTTGCATGTTTTTTTTGTTTTTGCCGTGACTGGTCTACCAACTAATTTGTTTGTAGCAGAGAATCTTATTAGAATAAATAAAACTGTTAGAAGCTGCGTAAATCACAATCGTTGCTACGGTTCACAACAATAAACGATAAGGTTTGAATGATGAAAGAAAAAACCGAAAAGAAATCCTTAGCTGGGATCGATAACTGAATAACTAGGGTATCTAAAAGATAGTAATGCTGCGGCACTTTCTGTTGATTGTGACATATTTTACGCAATGATTTATCTATCTGCGCGTTCTAAGACCTTTATTTCTGAAAGTAGTGTCAAATTGTGCTGCCGGTAACTTAAAATCTGTCCTGTATGCATCAACTCCATGCATGATGACGCATCGATGGCGAGGTGTGAAAAGGGATCGTGACAAAAAAGCACACAGTGATCTGAACTATGTTTGGACATAAAACGATACACATCAACCTCCCCTTTATCAGATCGCAAAAATCGATAGATGTGGAAATTGTAGGAGCAGAACTCTAACTTATAAATTCTGTACTGGTACGCATTAAATGTCTCTACAATGTTGAGAGACTGTGCCGAGGACGCGTCCATCGCAATGTGTAAAAATGCTATCGCTTTAGATTAAATTCATGTTTGGATGAAAAGGAATAGATCGCAGCATGTATAAAATTAGCGTGTTGTACGGTTTTCGTTTTTTAATTATTCTACAAGCTTTAGTAATGACGATTTCTCTTCAACCAAGGAGGCGAGACTGCTAAGAAATGATATACTAAAGTTAAGATTAATCATCCAGGTTTACAAGAATGTTGACAGACTGTGCCGAGGACGTGTCCATCGCGATGTGTGAAAATGCTAATAACGCTTCAGCTTAAATTCATGTTTGGATAAATAGATCGTAGCATATATGAAATTAGCGTGTTGTACGGTTTTCGTACTTTTAATTATTCTACAAGCTTTAGTAAAGACGATTTCTCTTCATTTACGAATTCGACCAAGGAGGCGAGACTGCTAAGAAATGACATACTAAGTTAAAATTAAGATGTCACAATTAATCATCCAGATTTACAAACTTTCACTTACTGCATTAAGGACAAAAAGCACGAGTTGTGAAAGTCAAGCACGATCTCCTTCACATCGTTTCACAGGTAAATCAGAGCAAAACAAACCACTGATCTTTCTCACTGAATTCTACGCGAATTAAGACAACGGCTCGACGGTGTGACATCCTCGTGTTGTTCGTGGCGCAATGCACTCTGGTAAAAAGTGACGCAGTGTATTCTGGGTAAATGCAATGCATTCTGGTAAAACGTGATGAATTTGAGAATTCGTATCCCCTTCTATATATTCTTCTTAAATCCTGTTTCTTTTGCTGCTCGCTCGCTACGCTCGCTGCGCAGCAAAAACGATTGCTTCCTTCCTTTGAAATGGCACAATGAAACAGTTATAATGCCTTTATTTATCCCAACCAAACTATTACCTTAGTAGTTTTTTTAGCAAATTGACAAATGTTCGTATCTTGAAACAAAATAAAATGGTCACAAATTCGTTGTTTCTGTAGTTAGCAGCCTGCTCACATTGATAAATTGTGA
Source organism: Micromussa lordhowensis (assembly GCA_964020085.1). NCBI lineage: Eukaryota > Metazoa > Cnidaria > Anthozoa > Scleractinia > Lobophylliidae > Micromussa > Micromussa lordhowensis. The sequence continues at coordinate 24,730,609 of OZ026606.1, forward strand.
AAGACCTGAATCGAACATCCCCGGTTTTCTCCGTTCGACAATTTGCAGAGAATTTGCAGCAGTCACGGTGTAATTTGTTGTTTGTTTGTTTTCGTTGTAGCTTGCGAGGATCAAAATTCGGGCTGTGAGGGTTGGGCAAGTTACTGCACAACCAACTCGTATGTACAACGCAATTGCAAGAAAACGTGCAATCTGTGCTGAAGGTATGTTAACAACGTATAGTAATTAAAAAATAGGCAATTGTTGAACAAGGCTGTGTAAAAGATATTGTCCATGCCGATAAAATAATTAACAACTATAGGCCTTATCACGGTTTCCGACGCCATTTTGACGGGTAGGCAAAGCGGTCAGAAATTACAGTGTTTGTATGGGAATCCGATGGCAAAGAACTTTTTCCAAAATCGAATTTTACACAAATTGTGAATCGCAATGTTAAAATATCAGGTGGAAGATTGTATTCACCAAGTTTGAAGGTTGTAGTTTAACTAGAAGACGCTCAGTTAATTTTTATAATTTTCCATACATTTGTCTGTAAATTTGGCTGGGAAGACGCGGCGGCGCCGAAAAAAAAATTACAGACAAATGTATGCTAAATTATAAAAATTAACTGAGCGTCTTCTAGTTAAGGCCCTGTTTACAAGGAGAGAGGGTTACCCTAGCAAGCGGGTTACCCTAGCAAGCGGGTTACCCTAGCACGCACACATTTGTTCTTATTTTCTTCGTCGTGTTTACAAGGCGGCCAGGGTTACCCGGGTAGGAGGGTTACCCTATCTGCGTGCTAGGGTTACCCTTACTAGCAAGCGGGTTTAACTTTTTCCCTTGTAAACACTCCAGGTAGGGTTAACCCGCCTACCCGGGCTATCTCTATTTTGGCTCCCAAAAGCAAAATATGATCACAATACCGACAAAATCAGCGAATTATGACCCAGAAAACATCAAGTTCTTTCACAGTTTGTCATAATTTTGCTTTGGAAATAAATTATTTTCCAGTTTTGTTATCTGTTCGTGCTTTACTTGCAAGGCTACCGAAGCGTAACAAGCGTAAAGTTGTCTCGGGCAGTAGGGTTACCCTACCTGAAAATTTTGCTTGTAAACCCGGGCTATCTTTTAACCCTCTTGCTAGGGTTACCCTGGCAGTAGGGTTACCCTACCTGCTTGTAAACAGGGCCTAAGTTACATCCTTCAAACTTGGTGAATACAATCTTCCACCTGATATTTTAACATTGCGATTCACAAATTGCGTAAAATTCGAGTTTGGAAAAAGTTCTTTGCCATCGGATTCCCATACAAACACTGTAATTTCTGACCGCTTTGCCTACCCGTCAAAATGGCGTCGGAAACCGTGATAAGGCCTATTCACCGAAGTGGAGGTGGCTAGCGGTGGATATTTACCGAGCCGCGAAGCGGCGAGTTAAATATCCAGCGCTAGCCACCGACACTGGCTAAGTATCCACCTCGTCGGCTAAGTATCAGACGATATTCCGCGCGATTTCGCAGGATAATTGTTAACTATTTACCTCCGAGCAACTCAAGAGAAAATGGCGTCCGGTTTGCATCCGTGAAAAGTGAAGAAAGCATCCAAATTAATTTGTTTTTAGTGTTTATTATCTCACTGTTACACCAAAAACAAATTAATTTGGATGATTTCTTTACTTTTCACGGATGCAAACCGGACGCCATTTTCTCTCGAGTTACTCGGAGGTAAATAGTTTTAATTATCCTGCGAAATCGCGCGGACTATCGTCTGATACTTAGCCGACGAGGCCGTAGGCCGAGTCGGCTAAAATCAAACGATATTCCGCGAGATTGAGCAGGATAATTGTTTTATTATTCAACAAATTGACAACAAAACAGCCTAACATTTTTAAATCTCTCTGTCGACATTTTCTCACTTCACTTTTTCTTCCCACGTACGAAACTACGTATACCGCCGGATATCTGTTACCTACGGATGACAGATATCGAGAGCATCATGACCATATTTGGATAGTGTTAAGCCCCGGCCAAACGATCGCAACATTCAGCGCAACATCCGTCCCAACATTGTTGGATCTTGTTGCGACTTGTTGCGAAGGGCTGGCCAAACGCACGCAACAATCTACGCAATTTCAGCGACTATTTATGGCCCCCAGTCTCCTGTCGTCTCGGACCCTTGGCCGGATTCCGTAGTCCTTGTTTTAGCGAGTTCACGGCCAAGTTAATAATAATAATAATAATAATAATAATAATAATAATAATAATAATAATAATAATAATAATAATAATAATAATAATAATAATAACTAGTAGTAATCAAAGATTAGGAGTGCGTTCTCCGTCTGTGATAATAGTTGTCTGTTGCTGAAATCATTATCTTTATGTGAACGGCTGAAGTTTTACAGACATGTATAAACATACTGACAAAGTCCACTATTTTTGTTCTGTGGCTTTGATTTCCTTGTTATTGATTTTCCTTGCTAATGCGATGTTGATATGACCTTTGAGGTCACGTTGCGTGATGGCACTCACAATTTCATGCCATCAACACGTCTCATTCTCACTTTTACTGGTAATGTTTAGGCATAAAGGTTAATTTTTAAAAACGGATAGTTGTGTTACTTCTAGTATTCTGAGCTGAAAGCACAGCTAACATCTGTAACATTTGCTCTCGCGTTTCCGTTTATCCGTTTATGGCCCCCAGTCTCCTGTCGTCTCGGACCCTTGGCCGGATTCCGTAGTCCTTGTTTTAGCGAGTTCACGGCCAAGTTAATAATAATAATAATAATAATAATAATAATAATAATAATAATAATAATAATAATAATAATAATAATAATAATAATAATAATAATAATAACTAGTAGTAATCAAAGATTAGGAGTGCGTTCTCCGTCTGTGATAATAGTTGTCTGTTGCTGAAATCATTATCTTTATGTGAACGGCTGAAGTTTTACAGACATGTAACATACTGACAAAGTCCACTATTTTTGTTCTGTGGCTTTGATTTCCTTGTTATTGATTTTCCTTGCTAATGCGATGTTGATATGACCTTTGAGGTCACGTTGCGTGATGGCACTCACAATTTCATGCCATCAACACGTCTCATTCTCACTTTTACTGGTAATGTTTAGGCATAAAGGTTAATTTTTAAAAACGGATAGTTGTGTTACTTCTAGTATTCTGAGCTGGAAGCACAGCTAACATCTGTAACATTTGCTCTCGCGTTTCCGTTTATCCGTGGTTTAACTCCTGGACAAACTCCGTGCGACTGGCAATAATTATTAGACTCCCACGGTTAACATCCCAAAGCCAACGCGATGCAAAGTCGTGTTCGTGAACAGAATAAATACGGTCGTCCGTCCCAGCTATGTAACAAACGCACGTTATCTCGCATCCTAACCAAACAGGCCTCGTTCGATCCAGAATCAAAACTTCTAGAAATGAGCGATCGCGAACAAATCGTCTCGTATACACGAAATTTAAGATGATGTAATTTGTTTTCGTTCGGCCAAAAAATCTCACTTCGTCTGCATTATGCCTGCATTCTCTTTTTTGTCGAATGCAATCAAAGTGGACAATCTGTTCAAAGAAAACCTCAAAGCGTTGAAAACCACGAAAGAAACCATAAAGGAGAACAAGCATGACGTAGCAGATGGACACTAAACCGAGGCTCAAAACCCCTGAAAAAACTTACAGGGGCGGCCAATTGGCAGTCTTCACAAAAAATCTCGATTTCTTGCGCCTGCGAAACAAAATTAGGATGCGTTCTCTCGTTCCTCGAGAACGCAATAATAACAATAATAATAATAATAATAATAATAATAATAATAATAATAATAATTTATTACTTATAGTGCTAAATTATTATGTTGAGCACGCAAAGAAGTAATCTTCGCCTTTATGTCGGCCACACTAATATCGAGGGCCCTCGAAATTTCTTCAAACCCCTTTTCCCGTGCCTCTCTAGAATGATAACATTTCTCGTAAATATTCCACAGGCAAGGACGGCCCTCTAGCATTTCTATTAAATCGGTCGTCTCCCTCTCCGTCCATGTCTTTCTTGGTGATTTTTTTGAGTTTTTACAGATATCAAATTGCGCGACACTATCCGCCATGTTTACAAATGACGTTTAAAAAAGCTAGTGCGCATGCCCAGACGCAACATTGTTGCACGAACCTAGCCAAACGACTACATCATGCAACATCCGCAAATGTAGCGTGAAAAATTTGACCATTTTCAAATTTGAGCCAACAACACCCAACATGTCGCAACAGGGTGGCCAAACGCGCGCAACATGCTGCACCCAACAATGTTGGGATATGTTGCGCTGAATGTTGCGATCGTTTGGCCGGGGCTTTACAATTTGTTGAATAATAACACAGGATATCCGGAGTTTGACGAGCCAATCAGCGCGCGCCATCAACGCTATCCACTGTTTTAGTATATACTAATTGATTTTATAACATAGCGCACGCCCTGGTCCTATCTAATTCTAATCTCGAACCCACTGAAATTGAATATTGCAAATCCCAAATACGTTGTTTTAGCGCCCTGGGTCCGGAAACTGTGGAAAACAAAATTAGCTTTGACTTGTAGCTCTCAAAAGGTGATTCGGACGCTCCATTTAGAAGTCGTAAAAACTTCGACAATTCATTTTATTTCAAAATTCTTGGTATAAGTGGATTTATAGAACAGAGACTAATTGTACACTAATGGGCTCACCTTCTTTCTTCATACACAGAAAGTTAATTAGAATTCGAAACTTGTTTCGATATTTTCTTCAAGAAGGCAGAACCTTTTCCAGGACCGTGTACGACCAAGGGGAAACATGGCTATAACCGAAAGATATTTCCTATAACCAGACGAATAGGTCGTGTGGCTTATAGTTCCATCCACACTAGACATGTATTGATACAAATTTTGTTTTCAGTTTATTTCCAGATCCCCTGCCACAGAAACAGAAGAAACTTTGATCGTTTTATGTAACTCAGGGAAAAGAAATGAACGTTAATAAACGCATCATCAAAAATTAAATTCGCACAGTTGCTTTAATTTAGCCAACTCATCTCCAAAAGGCTAGTATGCTTCTTTCCAATCAAAGATGGCAGGCCCTGGTCAAAAGTGAGCTTGTCATTGAATATGTTATATTACATAGCACAAAACTCCCTAACTGAATCTCGAGCTCAATCAATATTCGTTTAATATGCCTGATAACTGAATAAAGTGGCCACTCTGAAAAAAAATTCTTTTTTGTTCACCTCGCTGTCTTTATTTTTCATCATATGAATACTGTCGGAATTACTGCTGCTCCGAGAAAAGGCACCATCGATGACCGCCATGCAAATAAACTGTGTAAAACATTTTCACCTTATATAATGATTTCTTTCACATTGTACTTTTTGCAGACAAACAACATCAAATAGCTGTTTGTCTCTTGTTAGTCAGACCACTTGGTGCTTGACTCCAGGCCTTCGCGGTGGTTCACGGTTACTCCAGGCCTTCGCGGTTGTTGATGACCGCCATTTTGAAGCTTGCTGCTAAATTAGACAGTGTATTTCATCCACAAGCGGTGGTTAATCTTTGTACTTTACACTCCTGCCTGCTGAGCACAGTGACCTGTCAGAAGATAGAATAACGAGAAATTACTTGATCTTCACTAAATACAAAACGCATATTTTAAGTTTAAGTCTGAGGATCTGGCGATACATCGAGCCGTAGAAAGGATAAAAACTGAACTATAATTAGCCTAATCAAGAGTGATTAACTTCAGAATGTCACGGGTGACCAATTACTACTTAATTTTGGCGCAAAATGTCAGCGTTAATTTGTAATTTCACACTTGAAATTACAAATTTGCCATGAAAAGGTTTGGCGCGAAATTTCTTGAAATACCAAAAAACTCAAAAACCCACGATTGTACGCGTGATTTGTCATCTATGATATACACAGGTAATCAAATGATATACTCGTGAAATTGCCAAATTGTTTCACTTCCGTTTTGTCAAAATTCTTGTAATTTCCCGAGCTTTTTTTCCCATACTGATTTTACATCTTTGAGTGGCGGTGAAAAGAAAGAGACGATTTTCTTTTTTGTGTGCGATTCATTCAAGGACTACACGTAAACGACATTCTTAGCTTCTCTATAGTATAGCTAAGTTTCCCCTGTGCGCGCTCAACGGAAACTTAAAATTAGCAATCAAAACTATGTGGTTGCTAGATTTCTATATTCTCATAATCCGTCTTCATCGCCCTTGATAATTAACAGCGCCTCTCACCTAAAAACAGTGACACGTCATCAGTGTGGTCAGCATTGCGCAGTCTCCCGGTGATCTCCTCGTTACGAACGATGGGAAGGAAAAGCTGGACGAACTCGGTCGAGTACGGAGGAGCAATCATTTCTAAAACCTGGGAAGAGAAAACGTCCAAACCGAAAAGCTAATTAATAATTATTCCACGAGCGCGCGTTGGATGCGAGATGGTGAAGCCGAGATGGCTTCATGTTATATCCAACAAGCGCGAGTGGAATAACTGTTTTACTAAAAACGCTCCCAAAATACAGAAAACTAAAATTAAAATAAAAACGCCAAAAAAATATACGCGCAAGCTCACCATAGAGCATTGTATAATGGCTCATATACCACCATGATGGCTAAGCCAATGAAAATTCTAGAATTGCATTATCCAATGCTCCAGTTTTTAAAAATGGGTATTATCCAAGATGTACAAAACCTATTTCTCTGTGTTGCAAAAAGAAATTGAAATACTCGGCCAGGGAACAACCACTATTTTACCCAAAGGCTCCATCTCCAAGAACCATATGACTCACTAACACGTTGACCTTAAGTCACTCCAATGATTTAAAAACCTTCTATTACTCAATTTTTTTTCGCGTTTGGACAATGCAAACAGAAAATGTTTGTTACGAAGTGTCGACCGACAAAATCCTGTCAAACATTGAACAAAGATGCGGACATATCTTCACTTACCTCAGTCACGAAATGTCTTACGAGCGAGTTATCGGTGTTTTGCTTTTCCAAACAGCTGTTAATGTAGCTGATGACTGGCACTACATATCCTCGGCTCAGAAGATGAATCATTCGATCCAGAACTGTTTTCTTGAACTCAAGCTAAAGTCAAAGTAAGTAAAGAAAAAAAGTCTGCGTACGAGCCAAGTGGGTCATCAGCCCGGAGCTTATCCCGGTTTCCGAAGCATGAAGCGACTAGGAATATTTCTACTCCCCCCTCCCTGGATGGGATGCTAGTCCATCGCAGGGTTACCCCCAGCATCAAATTCGACGTTACTCATTGATTTAGTTGATTGCACAGGGTTTCCTCAATAGACCATTTTAGCTTGGCCGGTTTGTTGCCCCGTGTCAGACCATGTGATGATACTCCCGAGAATTCTTGCTTTCAAATATTCAAACAGTAGCGTGTATATGAATGAATGATTTTTAGATGAATCTGTAATGAGAAAATAAACCGCCCATATCACTGTCCAGTCCATTCTACTGATAGCTGTATTTCTATCTTCCCTCCGAGGCTATATTGCTGCGGTGCCACTTTCTATTCTCTTTTCATTACAAGACACACCACATGTACCAAAAAAAGAACCAAGCACAAAAAACAACCAGGTGAAACAAAAGAATCACGTTTAAGGTGTCTCCATAAGGTTTTAAGAGCGCGCGCACCTATGATGCGAGCTTTAGTAATGTGCGCGCGCTAGCTGACGCAAGCTCGTGCAAAGCAGCGAACAAGTCAACAATATAGCTCCAAATTACAGCCCAGAAGTAGAAACAGAGAAACCATTTACAAGAAAACGTAAAGAAAACGATTTGGACGGAAGGTCTTGTGTGTATTTTGATGAGACCGCCATTGTCGAGTCGCTCATCGACAAAACCGCGTAGTTCGAAAATTCGCGCATGCTCACATAGCGATCTTGGCGAGTTCCTATTCTGATAACGTAATTGCCATTGAGGTGAAAAAATAGAAAATTCCTTATCAGATTTCTTGAATTTCCTTCGGTGAAATTCCTTAAGATTTGGCAGAGAAGTTATTCCTTATCAGCTTTCCTTACTTTCAATTTATCAGAAAAATTTGTAAGACAAGGTTTTCGCCTAGCCAAAAAACACAAAAAATGCCAAAAACGAAAAAACTACCTTGACAACCCCTACTTTTTTCGATTTTAAAAGTTTCTTTTTGCCAGACTCTACCCGGTTTGAGCATATCAGAAAATTTTACCGAAATCATGATAAATTGAAGAAATTTGAAATCAAAGCCAAACAGACGTCAAAAAAATGGCGATGTTTGAGTGGTTTTAATTTGAGACTAAAAGCCTTGATGTCAGAAGTGACTGTTGAACAGTAAATTTTGGCCCTTGTTTGTTATGTTGCAGTAGCTTTGATTAGGAAAATAGCAAAAAGAACGAGAATATCAACTTTCGATTAAGGTCACTGGTGCGCGCTTCGTGATCTTGCATAACCCTATTGAGCCACCTTAGGTGACACGAGTCAAAGCCAGTCACGCAAAAGAGCACGCGCGGACTACTCAACCACGCGTGACACATCTTAAAATGACGTCACAAACGATCAGCTTTTGTTTTCGAATCAGATGGATTCGCGCGTCCGAGGGAGAAGCATTTCTGATTACGTGGTAAAGATCTTCTATTTAATTCCTGTCCTCACGTATGCTGTCACAGAGATTATCATCTGTTGTTTGTGGAACCTTCTCCTCCGTTTGGCCTACAGCTTATGTTCGTTGGCACTAGATAGAGTTTACAGCAATTTTGAAAATGGCACGATGACCCGGCAGGTTCCATTTAAAGATAAAAATTCTCGTCATAAAGCTCCGACTTGTAAAGAAACAACCTCTTCTCCGGAAGTTAAACAAGCAAACAAAACAGGCTTTTATAGGTCTACAAAGAGCCCTGAGACGTTTACATCCTTCGAGAAAACTATTGAATCAAAGGGAAGGCTACAAACTAAAACAGAGAGTCGAAACCAACAGAACCCGATTACTTTGAAAAACACCAAAAAGAGAACACTTCAACTGATAATAAAGCAATGGGCTATACAGGAAATAATTTGGAAAGCAGACAGAGATCTAAAGGAAGAAGGTGCTTTATTACATAAAAACTCTGCTGCAAAATGCCAAACTGATACAGGAGGCAAACACGAAAAGGAAGAACTCATCAGCGGAGAGGAAATATCAACGCTCGAGTTAGAGGACCTTGGAGTTGAGGAGAGTGAACGTCGTCCAAGACAAGAGAAAGCTCTTGAATGCAGTCTAAGAGTAGATAAGGAAACCAGCCAAAGCAAGAAGGAAGAAGGAAGTTGCCGTCCCAAAGTTTGCCCTTTTTCGTATTTGAATGCTAGCTCATGTGAGGGTGCAAAGGAAAATGCACACGGTTTAAAAGAAGCTAACACGTGTATACTTGCATCTGATAGATCAGCAGTATCGGAAGAACAGTGTTGCTCGAGTGTCCTGGTAAAGGCACATGCTCCCACAGATACACTACACTATTCTGGTTTAACACCTTTAGAAGCTGGAGGAGCTCAAACAAATAGCTTGTCTGAACACCTTGAGGCAGTTGGTGTAGCACCAGCTTGTGTTGCTACAAAACCGGACTGTGCAAATACAACAAGAGTAGCAGATGGGGACACATGTCAGACAGAGTTGTTACTTGAGGATCTCTTCAGGGACAAATACAACAAGGATGCAGAAGTGTCCAGGTCGGATCCCCATCAACCACAGGACACATTTGAGGTTAGAAATGCAAAGATAGAGCAGCCAGGGAAATTCAATGCACCACACTACCCGGAAGTTGAAAACGAAAGCCAGAAGATTCAGAAATGCGTGAATGCTAAGAAGTTTTGGTCAAAACACAGACTAAATCATGGAAAACTCTCTAGGTTCCGCTTCACTTCATTGAGGTCAGTTCTAAGAAACAAAAAGATGCCTCATATGTGAGAGTGATTGAGACAGCATTAAAACTGCATCAGCTGCATGAAACATAGTAAACTTGTTACCAACCTTGCTTTCCTGATTAAACCAGAAAATGTAAGCTTATAACGTGAGCAAAGCAAAAACTCTGAATTCCAAACACTACCTTTTGTGTTAACTGTACATTGCACTACTTTTAGCAAATACTAATTAGAGTTGTATGTATCACCTGATTGCATCACAAGACAGAGGCTGTTGTTTTCTCTTTTAATCTACATTAATGGCACTACAAAACAAAACAAAATATACTGGTACTAGCAGAAAGACCCTTACCTCTACCAAAGTGTCTAATGGTGTTGGCGACTCAAACAAACGGATCAGTACATTAAGCACCAGACGATGCTGTAGAGCATGGCAAGAACTAATCTGTACAAAATGAAAAGATAAATAAAGTCGAGAAGATAGCTGATGGCTAAGGTGAGGGAAAGGAAGTGGAGGAAGGACAAGGAGCAGAGGGGAGGGGAGGGGAAACAAGGCATGTCTAGTGCCAAACCTCCTCACTTACCTCATCTAACAGAGCCAAATGGACTGGTGTTGAGTCTGTGAGAAGCTTAAAGAACGATGGATCACATACAGTACAATCAACCCATTTTAACAAACCCATGGCTACCACAGGAAACCTGCAAAAAAATTAGAGGCAAAATGGAACTCTTGAGATAAAAATTGATGGAATTACCCATACGGCAACACAATATCCCAGTATCTAGAGTTTGATCTTCTTTATTCTTGTCGCTCTTTTGATTGAAAATGTGATGATGTTGTTCAAAGGAACTATCACTTGCAGGAATATCTTTCATTCATTTTCCATACTGAATATAAATCTTGAAGTGTTCAGTGTGAGAAGGAAGGAAAATTATATTAGAAATCAATGAGGCCTAAGCAAGGCGAAAGTTAAGCGATTAAAATGATATCAGAAAGCGACATGCTGAACTGGCACAGAAATAATATCTAGCGCTGTAGGTCTGCAATGTCTGCAGAGAGCTAAACAAAGACAGTATTGAGAAACACGTCAAACCTTATGCACTGAAACAGGACACCCACTTCAGCTAACAGCTGGGAGCCTTTCTTGGTCTCCTGCACACACAGTAAGTGTATCTTATCTATTGCTTGGGAAGTTGTTTTTAGTTCATCTCTGTTCAGCATTGTTCGTTCATTCTACAAATAAAAATGTTAAATGGAACTCCACAAGCAAAACCAATGTTAGGCAGTTGCTGGTAAAGGCATACATGGCGGCATACAGACAGAGCAACCATGCTGCTGAGATTTAACAGCAGTTTACATAAGTTAGCATGAAGCACTTACACTGTATGAGTATTACTGCTCCAACTCATTACAAGTATCTTTTGAGTATTTTGCCAGGAGCTTACCCTGACAGAGGGAAGTACTGCCAGTAGTTAGTTGTTTTAGAAATTTGAGCACCTAATACAGGGCTTGAAAAAAACTTGAAATCCATCTTTCCCCTCGGACAAGCAGCTCTCAAATTTTGCTTTCCCTGGGCAAGTCTTAGACTACTTTTTTTACTAAGCTAGCAGACGACATGCCTGGGCTCTTGCCATTTGGGCAAGTGAGAATGAAGACTTACTTGCCCAGCAGAAAAATCTACTTGTCCCGGATGACCGGACAGCACTGTCTTCAAGCCCTGCTAAATAGTGTCAATAAATTTTCTGTACTAGATGAATTATAAGTGCCTTGCTCAAGAACAGAAAACCACCTATTCAAATCAGGATACTGACTAGACAGACTTTGAATTTTGATCCAGCAGTCTAGGTAATAAAGTGTTTAAATATCCACTTACTTCAATCCATGTTTCATGGACAGATGCAGCATATGCCAGCAGGTAAACATATTTAAACTTGTGTTCTGGATTTAAGTGTTGACCAGGTTTGAATAAAGCTTCCAGTAGAAGCTCTAAATGAAAGGAAAGAAATGCTTGCTTTAGTTATCGGTGACCTGTTCATGCAAATGCTTGGTGAATGTAGATGTTGTGGTTCAATTTTATTTTTGGTTTAATTTCTGTTAAACCAGTTTAAATTTTTCAAACTGGTTCATATTATTTTTTCAAACTGGGTTGAAATTTTCAAACCAGTTTAATTTTCAATTTTGAGCAGAATGTGAGCATGTGTCTTAATAATTTGGGTTAAGCACTCAAGTTAGTGATTAGGCCTAAGCACTTATTTAGAATGGTTAGCTTTGATGTTAGGCTGGGAACTTTGCATATGAGTTAGTGGTTTGGGTTGAGCTCTCAGGTTAGTGATTAGGCCTAAGCTCTTATTTGGAATTGATTAGCTTCTTAGTAATAAAGACAAAGTTCATGTATGAATAAATTAAAATGTATATGTATTTATGAATAAATTAAAGTTTATATGAGAGGGGCTTGGGGTGATGAACTGATAATTAAAACAAGTATCAGAGCTCTTGCATCCATTGCTTTCATGGTCAAGTGGTAATGACAGTGGGAAGCAGATCCAGAGGTCGGCGGTTCAAATCCCGGTGAGTACGAGATAAAAAGAAAAAAAAGTGAAACCTACTGTTAATTAGTATTCAAGCTTAATGGGGATTTGGGGGAAAGGGTAGAGTAGATGGGAGAATAAATCAGGAGAAACTCAGCGAGAAAAGGAGAGAATAGGTTAGAGGAATGTTAAGAGATATTTTCCCTTTTTATAGATAGTTGACAAAAAAAAACTGGTTTGAAAAATTCAACCCAGTTTGAAAAATATGAACCAGTTTGAAAAATTTAAAACTGGTTTAAAAAAAATTAAACCAAAAAAAAAATCAAACCACAACAGAGACAACATTGTCAAGTACTCAAAGAGAGGCAATGTGTATCTGATAAGTTACTACAAGAAGACGTAAGTGACCCTCACTGTGGCAACACAGGAATCAGTGCCATAGGCTGCTATTGATATTGAAATATTTAGAATGGTAACAGAGTTAAGAAAACACAAAGAAAGAAAATTGAATGTAGCACATTAATTATAAACTCATTTTGTTTTCATTGTCTAGATCCCCTCCCCTTCTCTCTCAGGCTCAAATTTAAAATCTCGAAATTAACCTATAGTGTACTACAGTCACAAGATTAAGGACTAAGCAGCAAATTAAATACTATAAACCAGTTTACAAATATCTCTCGCAGTTAGATATGATTAAATAGGTGACTCATTCTAACTAGAACACATGTAAAAGCTTCAAAATCTGAAACAACAAACTAATGGTAGTCTAAAAAATTATTTCACTCACCCAAAAACTGTGGCACTCTGATGATGGCACAAGGAGGAGCCTGGGAACTACTGAACAACTTGTATAGCTGTGATGATTGAGGTAGTGAAAGAGAAGAATACCTAAATTCTGACTTTTCAACTTCCAGTTATTGATTTCAAAGTACAAGTTCTAGTACATTTATTTAGCTCAGTGACAATTTGGAGAGAAAAAAGTTTGCCTAAAAAAAAAAAATCCAATATGGTTGCCAGCTGGTAGTGGGTACTACATTTGGAAGTCAACAGGTTACGTTTATACTCTTTTCTTCAATAGACTGTGGAAATAATTTAGTGCATGTAACAGTTTGGTTCACAGGATAGCGACAATGCTCATTGACATATTGTTCTGTAACCTTACCACTGTGATGTCCCCTGGGTTAAGGGAATTTTTTCCCAACATGGAAGAAAGAGCAGCACTTGCACGAGGATACGTTGCTGCTCCATTCAATGACAGCGTGATCTCTGTTACTTCATGTCCACTGAAACAAGTTTAAAACATACTTGAGATATCCATAACGTTCACTTTTGATTAAAAATACTATAAATACAAGTAGACTAAAAATTACTTAAAACACCACAATGGAAAAACACCCTAGTTTGACCCAAAATAGAGTCATCATTGGAAACAACCTGACAAAAAGAAAACAAACCACGTAAAGTTGAAATCAAAAATTAGCTGACATCAAAAATGAACTACATCATGTACAACCATGTTATTTTGATTTATATGACCCGTACCTATGGGTACTAATATGAAGGAATGCAACAATCTTCCCAGCTGCAAAGAAAGCTCAGAACCAGATCTATTGCAGTTTTCCTTACAGAGAGATTTCAGAATAACATAGAATTTAAAAATTTCACCTTTCAACTGCTTTCTTTTGAAGTTCTTGACTGAGCCTCTTAAGTTTAGTTCCTCCATCTGTGTCTTGAGCGATATGATTCAATAAACACTGTGCATATAGGTAAGTGTGCTGTCCAAAACAAACCATCCTCTAAAGAAAAACAAATTCCCAGGATTAATGACCAACGACTATCTTTCATTAGCAGAATTCTACTAGTATACTAATGCAAATGCTGTAATCTGATTGGCTGAGCCATTGCACACTATCAGCCATTAGTGTGCAGTGGCTTGGTCTGGTCGACAAAAGTGTAATGTTTTCTCGCTTCACTGAAGTTTTGAAAGAACATTTAGAAACAAATGAATAAACAAAATTTTCAAGAAGACTAAAAGGAGAGGATTTACGGTTTCTTGAATTAAAAAAAGAGCTGAAAATTTTGATAGAAACTGATAAGTGCGCGTACACAACTGTAAATGTCAAATTGACAATTAATTCAGTCCATGCGAGTTAACTCTTTAAAGCGTGAAGTTTAATACTAAGACCAGAAATAATTGGAATTGTTATTTGAAGGAAAATTAGATTCTTCGCTTTCTATGAGACGATCGTTGATGAGGCCGAAGGCCGAATCACCTCATAGAAATCTCGAGCTCATAATCTAATAATGTTAAATAGTTAAGCAGTAATAAATTACAGACAGTACACACACAGCTCATAATACCTGTGATGCTCAAAACATGAGTACCCGGGAAGCAAAGTAGATGTGATATGACAATGAAGATGACTTTTCTTTGATTTGATAGACTGTTAATATTAATAACGTTTCTCAAAGGAAAAGCCTTATTCCATTGTTTGAAAGAGAGCAAGTTTGTTAACCCCCCTGCACTGAAACAAAACAGGCAGAAAAACTTGTGCAATTATCACGTCACTTGATACAGTATCTTGCAGGTATTTAACAAGTCGAGGTTGGGCTTCAAACAGAAAGCACTTCATTGTTGTATTTTTTTTTTATTTTCACCAAGTAGAACCAAGGTTTTTTCCATTTCTAGTTGTGACACTTCAGAAGACAACAAACTTGGACTCACCAGTGAAGAAAGTCTGTGTTTTGCTATTATTGGCATTGTTCAACACAAGCCATGATTTTACTATAATGAAAATTCTTCAGACTTACAGAAAATTCTGGCAGGTTATTGTCCATAGTTTGTTCCCCTTCCTCTAGAAATGTAGAAGCTGAAGTTTTGAGCACTCGAGAAAACACCTCAATTTGATGGCATGCTGTTGACACACTGGTGATCTCTCCTTGATATCCTGCATCTGATATTAACTGCCAAGGCCAAACAAACCATCAATTAATGTGATTTTGATTTCACTATCTTCTATAAACATTTAAAAAATAACTGACATACTACGTGCACTCTGATTGGTCAATAGAGTTGCAAAACCTATGTTCCATTGTACCAGTAAACACATAGAAAAGTGGTTACGTCACTGTTCCTGTAATGGCCGAAGAGAGTAAGAAAAAATTTCTCCAACTTCGACCCAGCTTTTGGTCTGGAAAGGTCAGAAGGCGAAAATCAAAATAAACCAAAATCTAAACCAACGAATGAAAACAATAGTGCAGAGGAAGACTGGTCCAGCAAGAAGAGACGATTTGCTGTGGTCGAAAGCAAAGCTCTACGGGAACGCAAAACACCAGCGACAAAAAACTGATTTCACTGGCTGTGATGCCAATAACACAAATATCTTTCATTCAACATATACATGGAAATTTAGAAGGAAAAGGAAAAAGAGGACCACAAGTTGGTTCCGATATATACGTTTATATGCTTAAACCTTTTTGTCCATTGAAAAAATTTTACGCCAATACCGTTTACGCTTAAGTCACGGTCTGTGGAGGCTGCATTTCTGACTACAGGCGGGCTCAACTGATCAATTCGGGTTGTTAAAAAGCAGGGAGAATATTTCTTATGAGTTGACATTTAAGCCTAGGAGAAATTTTGAGTTTAAACTCAATGCATGCATGCCCAACATGATAAATGAATTTGGTTTCCTAACCCATAGAAAGAGTGGACTATTACTTAAATAAACATTTACAAAGTGGATAATCAACAGTATCCACTACCACAAGTAGTTATGTGTACATGCACTACCAGTAACCTGTATGATCGGTAATCTAGTTAATTTACAATATAAATTAAGAAATATTTTTTAAAAAATGTAGTCAAACCTCCTGTTGGCAGATACTCTTCAAGGGACCTGAACAACTGTCCACTAAAGAGTGTTGTCTGCTTACTAGAAGTTAAAATGTTCTGTTTATTTGTGGCTGGGACCATAGCAGAGTGACAAGCTTAGAAAAGGACTGTCTGCCTGCTAGAAGTGTCTGTTTGTAAAGATTCTATCATATCTACTATGTCATGATACCTTAATAGTAAAATTGAGCATCAGACAGTCTGGATAGTGCTCAGCCAGCTTATAAAACATGGAACGCCATGTCTGATGAACAATCATGTCTTCTAACCAAGATGGTGTCTGTTAACAAGAAAAGAAAGGAAATTCAGACATTTTGTATTTTGTAAAAGTCATTAACGCATTCAATCTGATTACCCATAGATAGTAAACCCTTACCTCACCCTCAGCTGAAAAGATAGAGTCAGCTTTTTTGGGATCGAAGTACTTAATAATGAGAGTTTCCAGGTGATTTTCAACCATCTGTTCAACATCTGGTACTTTAGCTCCTGTGAAATAAAAACAAGAAAAAGGAAAAAGGCAAAGGGAAGTTCCACTCTGGCCAAGCCGGCCAACACTGCTTCCACACAGCTACGCTCTTGTGGACCCTGTTTCAACACAGGTCAAATTACATGTAGTTTGCTGGAATCCACTTTTACTAGTTATACTACTAGAAGAAGAAAAACTCTTGGAGGATAAATTGTCTTGTAGAGCACACCACAATAACCAATGCAAATATGTCCAATAACATAAGGTCAGTAGCCAAAATTCAAACAAAGACCATTTGACCTAGAGTTCAATCCACTAACTATAAATATCTAACATAATTGACATTAGATGAAGCTTACCTGTTACAATCAACCAGTTCGCCAAGAGGTTTGTACTCTGAGCTATTCCAGTGTAATTTTCTGATAACAGCTTCACCATTTCTTCATGGATTCCCCCTGCTTGGAAATACCTGTCAATAATAATAATAATTGTAAGTTATTTACTTTAAATGGCCATCAGCATATTCCCTGTTTCCTCCCGTATACCCTCTTCTACCCATACCACCATTGATAAAACATCCAGTGGAAGCAGAGGTGATGACAGGGGAGGGGAGGGTGGTGGAGAGGGGGTAAAATTAAAATCAAAAGTTACTTGACTACTCAATTTCATTTGTTATTGACTGTACTGGGAGGGGGGGGGGTACTAAAAAAATTAATATGGGGAGGTGCCACCACAAGGTCTGACCCCTTACGCTTTTATATACCACTGGCAAATTGTACCCCTTTCATATACCTTCCATTACCTTGTAGCACAGTAACTGGACAACCTTTCAACAGCCCGAAAGGCCACTGGCGCATTGGAGGAGGGATAAATGTCCTGCTTAACGTCACATTCAAAACCAACAAACCTCAGGTGACTGAAATCAAGCGTACCTTGACTAAGCAGGGCATTCAAGTTGTACTACAAGAAGGTGTCGACAAGATGAAGTAAATAATAAAGACGAAGGCGTGACGTGTTGACTGAAGCCCACCAAGCATGTGGATAGACTGTAATGCAAACTCAACAAGTTTACTTTTTAACTGCTCTAACTGGCCTGTCTAATGTGAATAAATTGCTTTGTGTCATTTTCACGCTGCGCTCAATAAATAAAAACAGCACACTCATACGGTATGTGTGTTTGAAATATTTAGCCTGCGTGGCAGGCCGTAGGGCTAGGGAGGGGACTGGGAGGAGAGGAGGAAGGAACGGCCTGCAAGGACGCTATTGTTTTCTTCCTTTTTTACGTCCACCAGACGAACGTAAAAATCCTGATTGGTCAGATTTAATTAATTACTTAATTCGTCATCCTGAGCAGCGTCCTGTCATTCAAGCCATTCAAAGAGCATTAGTTTTCTCCAGGTCTTCTCACATTCATTCATTCAATATGGCGGATGGCGCGAGTGACCGGTTTGAAGTATTACTAGCGGAAACGCTAAGATCTTTGGAGGGAAGTGGACTTAAATTCGCCTTAAAGGCAGAGCAGAAGAAAACGATTAGACACTTGTTCGAGAGAAAGGATGTTTTAGCCGTTTTACCCACAGAAAAAGCCTAATTTTTCAGCTTCTTGTGTTGCTCGCGAAACGAGCAGGATATTTTCCATCTTTATTAGTCATTACGTCTCTTGTCAGTATCATTAACGACCAGATAATGGAAGTAGAGGCCATGAATTTGACCGCATGTAATTGGGTCAGAAGCTAGATAGTTTACAAGACATCGAAGGAGGCAAATTTGAGGTTGTTCACGCATTAACCGCGGCTCCTTTCGACGTATCCAAATCGTCAATGTTGTATTTAGACAACACATTGCTATGTACCGCTCTAAGAAATTCGTCGTTTTTTTCCGCGGTCGGCAAATTGCAGAGATTTTTTACCCTTCACACTGGATGCTTCCATTACTCTTTGGTCGCTTTTTGTATCGGGAGAATTAGTTCTCACGCTTTTGCGATTATGAGGACTGCCGCGTGTTGTAGGAGACAAAACATCAAGTAATTTTCTTTTGGCACCTTCGGAATCAGGCTCCTTGTTTTCTTCTCTCTTCTGGGCTAAATGTATTCTTATGAATTGGAGAAGTTCACCCAAGTTCTTTATCCTCCGATAACAGGCATTGCAAGCCACTTGTGAATCGCTGTCAGAAGCATTCGCGGTTATCCCAACGTTTTTCAAAGTTTCGCTTAAAACAACTCCGAATGTTTCTTTTCTCGCCGAAAGGTTTAAAGATATTTACACAAGATTTTACCACGCAGTTGCCATATGTCACCTTAAGATTCACCTGGCAAACTCTACAGACATCGTTGCAATTGTTTTCTTTTTTTTGGCCAGCCTCTTTTTGCTTTTTCCATCCTCCAAAGATCTTCGAATATTATTTCATTTTCTCCCGCAAACAGTGAAAACAAGAAATACGAGAACCTCTTGGCGTCTTTACACAATAATTCTGATTGGATAATTTTGACAGCCAGACACTCCACAGTTGAGTGAGTTTTGCATATTTAATTAGGGGGCGGAATGAAGAAAACAATAGCATCCTTGCAGGCGTCACCTACCCTCACGCTCACCCGTCACGCGTCACGCTCACTCACTTCGCGCAGTCATTTTCCCCTTTCCCTCCCCTTCGACGCCGGCCGCGCAGGCTAAAATATTTTAATGAAAGGCCCTTTTAAATACCTAAATGACAGATTTCCAACCCTTTCATATACTTGGACTCATGAAATCCCTACCCTTTCATGTACCTTAATCGTGGGAAAGGTACCCCTTTTGGGCGGAGCCTCCCCATATAAACCATTATAGGGAGTACCCCCCTCCCCCCTGGGACCGTGCTGAGTTACCTGGCAGTTTTTTGACAACCAAAAACCCCTCTAAAGAAAACTGACAGATACAAAAAATTACCTCCTGATATTGTTGAAAATGTCAGGTTCCATGATGAAATCTTTAGTTGCAAAGTTTTGCATGCACTCCTGTATAACAACTTCATTGTCTCTTTTCTCATCTGATGGACTGAGCTAAAGTATCGACCCAACCAATTAATCACAAAGCATGAAAAATATGAATAAAACAAAAAACTTGAGAAACAAGAACAAATCTCAACATACAGCTGCTTCATCCCAACCAACATCTTCTCCATAGTCATCCATTCTTTCCAATTCAAAAAAGTCAAATCGCACTACTGAAAAGGAGGCATTTTTGGTGATACAAATGCGAGTATTTAATAAAGGCGGAATTCTTGTTGACTACCGCCATCTTGATTCCTGACCAGCGGTTGAGTTTCATTACTTTATTTCATGTGGTGTAAAACATCCATGAAGAATTCCCGGCATGCATTGTGGGCTACAAAAATCTTCGCAGCGTAATCGTAATTATTGCGTCATATTCATATCGTAATTGCATAATTAGAAATGTCTCAACCAATCAAATTTGAGAACTGCGTAAAATTCAGACTTTGCACTCGTAAATGTTGGAGGAACTGTGAGGTACGTTGGTCGTGTGAGCGGAAAGGGAAAGTTCTGAAATACTTCGCCCGAATTATGAAATTTTGGTCCTCAGAGCATGTTTTCAAGTAAGTTTTACTGTATTTTCATTTTTTCTGGCTTAAAATTGATTTAAAACTTTTTGCAGGTTTGTTCTCACGTGCTGAAAATATATTCACTTCTCATGGCGAAACCCCGTACCTACTATTGTAGCTTGATAAATTGTGTGGAAACTTAAAACAGGGAACTCGCTCTACACAATTCTCTGTTTAAATCTTTGTTAGATTTAATCATTGGGCGGTGGGAACACTTTGATTCTCAGAACTTTAAAAGCGCGCGAATACAAGCTTACATGTTAGCTAATGGTTAATAAGCTAAGCTTTGGCGAATAAAGTAGACGGGGTGAAAGTACTGACAGTGTTCCCAAAAACTAGATGTACTTCGTAACGTAATCTAGGAGTTATTCTCTCTTCGCACAGAGCAAGAGAGAATAATTTGACTCCGACAGCAACATTTGAGTATTAAACTATGTGCCCAACACTCTCCCAGCGGCCTATTACGTAAGAGCAACTTGCTCTGTGTAACAGCTTGCCATGTTGCTCCCAGTCAACACCTCTCTTTTCTAATTTTAAGTAGTGAACAGTATTTTTCAAAATATCTGGGCCTGTCAAACAAAGAGTTACTTTATTTTTTGTTTGCTACAGTGTACATTGCGCCATCCAAAATGTTTTGGGTTTGGGGGCTTAACATAGTTAAACATCATGAGAACAGATGACATAGTTTTGAATGCTTCTGGGTAGTTTTCTGAGAGCTGTCATAACATTGCCAAGTCAAGTAGTGAGCTAAATCCATGTTCAGCTAGAGATGGGTTTAAATTTGGTTTATGTAGTGGTACTTTCAGTCATATTTAAAAAAAATTACTTCAGTAGAACCCCGGGAACTTGAACTCAGATAACTTGAACTCCCCCGCTAACTCAAACCAACTTCCATTTCCCTTGGGTTTGACCCCACTTTTCAGTCATTTAAACTCCGATAACTCAAATTCCCCACTAACTAGAACTTAACTTTGTTTTCCTTACCGATAACTAGAATTCTGGTCCATCTAACTCACCAGGGATGTCATCCCATTAGCTTTTCTTGTCATGTTATTGGTAAAAACACTCAAAACTAACACTACAGCAATTTGATTTTAATTAGTGCATCGACCATTCACATATTTGAGTCGTTGCCCGATGTCACGAGTCATACTGGATGCAGTGCCTTTAGCAGTCACAAAGAGAAAAACAGTGCTAGAGCGCAGTTTCTCACGAGATAAGTCTTATTTGTACTGTACTGTATACTGAAGTGCTGAAGAATCGGTAAACTATCAATCATTAACCTGGCAAGTTGGATATAAAATCGACCCCGATAACTTGAACCCCCACTAACTCGAACTGTTTTTCATTTCCCTTCAGAGTTAAAGTTACTGGCATTCTACTTTATTTTTTTATCCTGGGTGAAATAATGCATGATTCTTAAAGGTGCATATTTGCATTCGCATTTGACCTGATATTAGATTTTGAACAGGCTGTTATATTAAACAAGATCTTATGAAGGCATAGATGATCATCACAGTTATATACACAACTTAAGCAGTTGTGAAATTTAAGCTTGAAAAATTCAGACCTGAACGGGATTTGAACCCATGACCTCTGCAATACCAGTGCTGCAGTGCTCTACCAATCAAGCTATCAAGGCAACTGGGAGCTGGTCACATTGTTAGTTTGCAATATTCCTGTAGATGATAAAGAATGTAAATGAATATATGAAAGATCATAGGTTTGAACTGCAGAGAAAGATATGAAGACGTAGTTGATAATCCCAGTCACATACACAACTTAAGCAAAAGTGAAGCCTGAAAAAATCCCAACCTGAACGGGATTTGAACCCATGACCTCTGCGATACCGGTATATATAATGTGATATTAGGGTGCATTCCTTTGGGGTGATCTGGATCATACTGCATCAAAGGAACCAGTGAATCTGCGACCAGACTGAATTAATCCTTCGATGCACATGATCCGAGTGATCTTGGATCACTGATCCTAATCCAGATCACACCAAAGGAATGCACCCTTAATCTGGAAGTTCACTCGTTACATGCCCATGAATTATCTGAAAAGGAAACAAGTATCATGATAAACTGCTTTCTTCCTTAAAAGTCATAATTTAATTTGTTTGTGCTATAAGTAAATAACAAGCAAAGAAGTCACAACAACTGACAACAATGACTACACACAAACTGTTTAAGCCTTTTATTGCACCATCACTAGTAGCCGTTGTGAAATCTCTGATTGCACCATCAGTCGTATCTCTTTTGTCGGGATATGTAGGGACCTGAATGATATGATGATAACACTATTAACAACAGCTTTCTTTCTTAGTAGTCACAGTTAAATTAATTTTTTTTCCCATGAGTAAAAGGCTAGCAAAGTAGACACACAAGTCACATATTTCAAGAATTACGTTATAAATGGCTATCTTTAGTGCGGTGGTCATTTCCATACCAGTGACATAGTCCTTGCACGTTCTAACCGTTCTTTGCTTGGCCTGCAAATATTTAATTTTCCTTTGGATCTTTGAAGTTGTTTCAATAAAACAGCATGGCAATTATTCACTTGTCTTGTCTAAAATACAAAAAATACTTAATTACAGTTAGATCAACGACTGTCACTCCTGGCAAAATAAAAGGTCAAAACAAGCACGATCTTATTCAACACGCTGCTCAAGAGAACGTTACAACATCAACACATTCCGTGAATGACATAATTGCTTTTTATGTATTCAATACTCGCTTTGAATCAAGTGCTTCAACAACACAAAAAGGCAGTGTGTTTTGTACTAAGACATAGATGCTGCAGTTATCATCCACCCAGACCATTCTAAATCAATCAAGATTTTTTGACTAAATGCAACACAGTGTTTGATCCATAGAACAGTTAGATTTGTTTGCCTGCAACTACTATGCAGTAGTAACCCAATAAATAAAATGAATAATTATTTAAAAGTTGAAGTGTTTAGCACTACTGTACTAATTGAGGACACTGAAAAAAGCAAACAAATATTGTAAATTAAACAGAAACTTGTTAAAAATCCCAATTGGCGGGAGGCTGACCAGTTGGCTATTTACAAAGCGTGGAGGAGTTGAATTTGGAACCGCCAAAAAGAAATCCATCCAGTGGCAGGGAGGAGGATTTGAACCCGGGTCCTCTGTTTTACAAATCCAGCGCCCTAACCACTGGGCCACGCTACTGCCACAGCAAAATAATACATGTATGTGAAATTTATCCATTACCCAAGTAAAGTTCTAAAATTGTTGTTGCTCTCTTTCAGTCACTGCTGGGAACGAGTTACTCAAGCAGTGTGGCGGAAATATCCAAATGACCTTAATCCAAATGTAAAGACAATGGATGTTTTGGATAGACATGTGGATGAACAAGGAAGATTACATACAACTCGACTTGTAGGCTCTGAGGGATTTTTACCCTCATGGGTCTGTAACATGATTGGAGTCAATAACCTTGGATATGCTTATGAACATTCTGTTGTTGATCCAGTGAAAAAGACTATGATAATGCAAAGTCATAATGTAACACTGTCAGGCTGGGTGGATGTAGACGAGACAATGACGTACTCTCAACACCAGGACAGTGACAAGTGAGTTGGTATTGATTGCTTTTCTCACAGGATGGGGCAACGTTTGGCTCTCAGTACACTACTAAAGTCAAAAAGAAACATTCTTCCCCTTAAGAAAACTTACAGACTCAACATTTTGAAGAAAACCCAGGGAAAACTTAAAAAAATTAAATTAATACCATTGAAGGCTGGAAAAAAAAGACATTTCGGGTCACGGTGATCTCGATGATATTTTTCTGTGATGAAAAAAGGTCAGTTTTCAGCATCATGCAAGATTCAGTATTGGTTTATTTTAACTTTGAGTGTAATTTGTTTTAGGACCAGACTTGATCAAGATGCAGTAATCAAAGTATTTGGAATCAGCTTCAAAGACTATTGTGAAAGCCTCATTAAGAATGCAATGGCCAGCAATGCATCAAAGGTAAGGTCCAACTTTTCTTTTCATCAGGATAATAAATATTTATTCTCTCTAGTTTTTCCAACATATTTCCATGTTTCACTTCAGCAAGATTTTGGAACAGGACAGGATGGTACTAAGTTTCTCTTTTACCATTACTTTCGAAAGTTAAAAGAGTTTTTCATCATATATAATGCACTATTCTGCAACCGAAGAATGGCATACAGTGATTACATATTATACATTGTATGGTGGGTAATAAAGAAATTTTATTTCATTTCAGGGAAGACAAGCTATGGAGATGGTTATTACTAAAATTAACAAAGAGGTGCACGACTTGGCAACCAATATTGAACAAGCAACAAGTCGGCTCAATTCTGAATTTGAGCAAGCAACAAGCAGGTTAAACACAGAACTTGAACAAGCTAAGCATGGACTTGAACAAGCTACTATATTTCCGCAAGCATTCTGTGAAGGATCGTCATCAACGTCGTCCTCCAGCTGATTATGTACTTCATCGTAATTTTAATTTATTCACATTGTTTTAAAGGCAAGTGGTTGGGTGAGAAAGAAGATGGAGTGAAGTACAGAGTAAATAAGCAAGAGCATCCAAGGTGTGAACTGGTGCAAGAAACGTCGCCATGGAAGTCGTGTACTGTTTGCTTCCAAAGACTTGAATCAAACGGA
The DNA here is from genome assembly GCA_964020085.1 of Micromussa lordhowensis. Classification (NCBI taxonomy): domain Eukaryota; kingdom Metazoa; phylum Cnidaria; class Anthozoa; order Scleractinia; family Lobophylliidae; genus Micromussa; species Micromussa lordhowensis. The sequence continues at coordinate 24,755,651 of OZ026606.1, forward strand.
ACTGTCAGATTGTCTCCAAGGAGACTCTGATAAAATAATGTTAATACTCTGGCATGTTTAACCAAGGAAAAGCTGTTAAAGCTAACCAACTTTCAGTTCAGAAATACTGTATACACTATATTTCTGGTGCAATCAGGATTCATTATTTATTTGGTTCAAACAAGATGAATGCGAGACTGAGAGCAAGATTTCACCTGCACTTTAAACTTGGAGCATTGTTTTCTACATATACGTCAACTCTTGTAGGGAAATTGAAATAATTTCATAATGGCATGCATCGTCTATGAGCAGTTATTTAATGTTTTTATTTAGAAATGGATACTCATTAAATAAATAAATATGCAGTCCATAGATTAACTGTATTGTTCCAGGTGAATAAAACATTCAAAATTGCGGTTTATTTTGTCTTATTATTATTGCTGTTTTTTTTGTAATGAAACTAATGACCCAAGGAGGCTCATCTTTAAAGTCTTTAAGGTGACTCACTAGTCAAAAAAATGGCGAAGTTGAGAAAAAATGCAATTTTTTTAAAAATATAAGATTTAAAGCCCTTGAACACTTGTAAAAAGTATTTTGAATCGATCTTGCTGAATTAACCTCTACCTAGTGCTAAATTAAAGGAAAGTACAAAGTGGTATAAGTTTTTTTACGTAGCAATGGTTGGTTAAGAACATGGCCAAACATGGGTAAGAACATGGCCAAAAATATAGATTAATTTTAACATATATGAGCAATACTTTGTAGTAAGGCTGTAAAGAGATGCACCACTTGGTATAATTACTTGGGAAAAGCTTTGCTTGATTTACCATCACAGGCTCATTCATTTCCCTTATGAAAAGGAACATTTCCTACAATTGCGGAAACTTTACAAACCAGAACAACCATTACACCCCCTTTCCGGAGATTCAATCTGCACCCCTCCCCTGCAATGTTTGGCTTGTCAAGTGCTGAATCCATCATGTAAGAAACTTTAAGTGCATTTTTCTCAAAGGTCTACTTTTGTATCTACTGACTTCACACCAACATTTCTACATTGGAAAGTATTTAAGAGAAATTCCTGAAATTTGTGGTCATCAAAGACCAGTAGTGTCGTGATGCAATAATCTAAAAGAATCATAGCATTTTGAAGTCTGTCATGTGACACTAGATAATTTGTTCACTGGGTTTGGTGCAAAATAAGGTTATTTCCAAATAAAGCCTGTAGAAAGCAAGTTTAAGTTTATCGCATAGAGCGAGATAGAAACTTACAAGGTATGCTTGCTTGAAAATCAAATCTTGTTACTTAAAAGAGCAGGAACTGTTAGCCACAATGCTATAACATAGGCACGCAAGGCGTGCAAGAGTTATTTTTTATGAAGTCTCGGAGATAGGAGCATTCGTGGAGCTGTTTACAGTGATTTGGTTAATTTGACAAGTCTTTTTGGTTGCGAAGTACTGCAAGAGGGGGAGAAATTGGAAATTTATGATATACATGGTAAGATAACTAATTAGTAAGCCATAAAATGTTTGACTGAACAAACTACAGTGATCTGACGCGTCTCCAGATTAATGTAGATACCATCTTATTGTCTCACAGGCAATTTGATTCGTTTGATACAATCCACACTGTGATTGGTGTGACACGTGCACATGCATAACTCCAATCTCATGGCCCTTTCAACCCCCAAGAGGAATTTTTGCTCAAAAATACTCAAGTTAAGAGAACTTTTTGCATTTTATACGAGTCGTAAGTTTACCCTTTTTACACAACAACACTACTTCACCGAAAATAGAAAAAAAGAGGAAAAAAGTTCTCGTACTTTTTACCTTTAAAATATTGGACTGAAATGAATGTCATCAAATAAAACTATAAACTGCTACTGCAGAGACGCAAAAACAGTTTAGAAATGAAAGCTTCGTTTTGTTTAATATCCTGGCAACAATAGCCGACAACTTGTTAGCTCTAATTGAATTTACTTCCATATGAAAAACAAAGGTGTCAAGTTACCATTTGTAACTAAAAGTAGCAAACATCTCGTGCGAACGATTTATTCCCATATGAAAAACAAAAGTGTCAAGTTACCATTTGTAACTAAAAATAGCAAGCATCTCATGAGAACAGGTGCTGACGATTTGTTAACTCTATACTAATTGAATTTACTCATTCGTGAAAAACAAGTGTCAAATTACCCTTTGTAACTAAAAAATAAAATATCTCGTTATATTTGCATGCAACAAGAACAAAACAATCGTTACCTACACTTACTATTGTGAACGTTAGAACTGTCTCAAATTTAAATTGTCTCGTCTCCTCTAAAACATGTCCTAAGAACTAGTAGAAGCGACGATTCGTGACCTGTAATTGAATTTACTCTTTAGGAAAAACAAAAGTATCAAGTTACCTTTGTAACTAAAAATAAAAATATCTGATTCCATTTGCATACTACTAACTCACAAACTGCTTCAAAACTCATCTCTCATCTCGTTCATAGCTAAAATCTGTTGACCGGCTGGGGAAGCTTCCATTGAAGGAACAACAGCTTTCGAGAACACAACACTTTATTCTCAAGTGAACACACCATACGGCCCATGCGGAATACCGCTGACCCCTATTATACGACGACAGAATTATCTACTATCAACAAATCCTTAGCCTATTAACCCATAGAAAATGAAGAAGTAAGCCCAAATACTTCCTCCTCTTTTATAGAAGAATAAATATGGCCATTCTAAACTGTATTGGGATCAGATCTTCTCACATACCATTTACCTTTACAACAGGAAATTTGATTGGTGTTTAATAGGAGATCCAATCTGATTGGTGTGACATACATACATCTCTCACTGATCCACTGATCCACTCACTGAACCACCCGTCCATAACATACCCGACATGCCGACTAAGAGGTTTTTTTTTTACAAAAAAATCAAACCTCAAAAGGCTGAGGACAATTTGCAGTCCTGGTGTGACACAGAGTTTTATTCTCCTTTAATATACAACCAGAACCCTGGCGGCTGGACACCTAAAGGACACGCTATTCAAAGATGAATAAAATCAGAAGTCACAAAACCAACACGCCATAGCCCATTGCAGAAACGTGAGAGGACTGGGACGAGTTTCTTATATTGATTAGATTGAAAATCTAAACATTTCAACTGAAATGTTACTGAATGACAAGCTACCCAGCCAAGTTTGAGAGTTTTCAGTTGAAAATTGTTCAAATGGGAGAATCTCAAAAGTTGCAAAATTCCATACAAATCCCTATAATTATTTTTGAGGCTTGTCTACCCAATCCATACAAACTCTCTATTTTAGGTGATATTTGAAGAGCTACCATTTTCCTTCTCTAAATACTTCTATTCTTGGTAAATATTCTCAAATTTAGTTGATCTTTCATTTGAATATCTTAGTTTTTCAAACAAACGGAAAACAACCATACTCTTTCCCAGTCCTCTCACGTTTCTGCAATTGTCTATGCTGTTTACCTTAAATCAGGTTTATTCATTTCATTTCGTTTCGTTTTGCAAAATACAGCAAGCCCATTTCAGTTATAAAAACTGCTATCAATATGGGTTCTGCGTAAAATAAAGAAATGAATAAATAACAAAATAAACGATAAAGTATGTAAAAGTCGAAGAAGCTATACAGGAAATCTAAGAATGTGCATATAAAGAGAGATAAAAAGACTAGAACTAGATTCATATACAATTATTAAAAATATCAGCCCCTTTATAAAAAATCACACTCTTTAGTTGATTCTAATTTAACCCTATTAATAACTAGTTTGTCCTTATTTCCTAATGTCATAATCATGAATATTACGTCTTTTAAATTGAAAATATTTAGAGAAATAACTTGGTCATTCCCTTGAGGCACTTTTCAACCAGTTTAACAATGTGGTTTTCTCTTCTTCTCGTAAGACTTAGAGTGTCCCAACCGAGGGTTTTAAACATCTGTTCGTGGACAAATGGGCAGTATTCAAGACTAGTCTACCAGCTCGTCATTGTAGACATTACAGACCTTCTTCTTATCCTTTACCACATCTATGAAACACAGAACCGCATTGGCAATAATCAAAAATTGGAAGAATCATCGATTCTGTTCGCTGATTCGATTGTTAATGATTGTTAATGATGGTCGTGCTCTTGAGAAAATCCCCAGCATCTTAGAAACTTTCTTCTTTACATGATCGATATACTGATTCATTGAAAGGCTGCTAATAATTTGTGAAGTAGTTTCCCTTATTTTCTCTTGCCTCTGTTTTATTTGACATTATAACATAGATAGGACCCTGTGCGCGCTGATTGGTCAAAAACCCATGTTTTATCAGAGTATAAAACATAGAAAAAGCATGTTTTATTGTTTTGCGCGCGTAAAATCTATATCATAAAGCAAATGAAGAAGCCTAATCAGTGTATTACACTGTGATAAAACACTCTGGACATTTGAGAACACTCGAGAAATGTAGAAAACACTCGCCTGCGGCTCATGTTTTCTACATTTCCCTCGAGTTCTCAAATGCCCGTTGAGTTTTATCACAGTGTAATACACAGCTTAGGCTTCTTTATTTGTTAAATATATTACAAGTGCTAGTACAAAATTAGTTCTCATAGTAATTTAATAGTCATTTATTTTTTATATAGCACTATTTACAACAAAAAGAGCATTTGCACTTTACAAAAAGTGGATGGATGGTTCATAGGCCATTCTGAAATTGCAGAGGGAACTGGGGCGAGTTTCAAATTTCAACTAATCAATAAACTGACACCAACCACCACATGAAAGATCATGTTGAGTGTAGTATTTGACCAAGTTTGATGCTTTTAGGGTGAGCAAAGACCAAGTTATAGACCTTGAAACATGGTTCAAAATCTATACAAACATCTCTAATGTTGCGACAGCGTCCCCCAAAACCATATAAACTCTTAAATTTTTTCTGATTTCTGTGATACTCTTAAAAATTGGCAAACATACGTGATTTTCATCTCAGCTTCTTTCAAATGGTAGTTGAATGACGGGATTTTTCAGTTGTCACAAAACTGATAAAAAATTTTAAGATGTGGTTTTGGGGGACGCTATCTCAACATTAGAGACGTTTGTATGGATTTTGAACCATGTTTCAAGGTCCATAACTTGGTCTCTATTCACCCTAAAAGCATCAAACTTGGTCAAATGACTTCTCTCAATGGGATCTTTCATGTGATGGTGTCAGTTTATCGATTAGTTAAAATTTGAAACTCACCCCAGTTCCCTGCACAATTTTGGAATGGCCCATTGCAAACACAATGTCTAAATAAACTGAAAAACAAGTCAGTTTCCATCAGTTTTCGCTGGTGCTGACTTCTGAAGGAGAAAGTACATTCTTTTGATGTCTCCAAAAATTCTGAACTTTTGAAACTCACTTGGTCTGCACTTCATCACGGTCTGCAATCTGCGTTTTACACTGACCAACAAACTAACCGAAAATGACAGAAACTGGAGTAAAAATCAAATCTGTAGATCCTGGTCACTTCTTTATATTTTGAGCTTTCAAAAGCCTTATCCTTTATTTGATTTATATCAAAAGGTGCTGAGTAAAATAATATTGTTGAGGATTAAACACCCCTTTGTAACCATACATGACCCTTACAGTGTCACTGGAAAGTACAGTTTTCTCAAAGGAGTTTGATAAACCCCAAATACCAAAAAAAGCCAATCTCTGATTTGTAAGCTTTTCATTTACATATTTAAAAATTACAGCTATACTCTGACAAATCTGAGATCTTATTTTCTGTCACGTCTTTAACTGCCTTTCTTTGATCTTCTGATATTCATCAATTTCCTTGGGAAAATGTTTTGACAGTTCTTCCACCAGGAGTGACTTGAAATTCTGCAAAGTGAAGGAAAAACATTCAGATATCAGGGGGGATTTGGATGGAGGAGGGAGGATTTAGGGTGGGGGAGGGGAAGGGGGGTTTGGGTGGCTAGCCACCCCCTATTTGAGGGAACAAAACCTTGAAAAAATTGTGATTGTGGAAGAAATAAAGGGAAACACTCTGGACAGGTAACTCATCATAATTTCTACTTTGTAGCATTACTTGTACTCTATTTCTGGTGTAACATTTTTTAATGAGGTTCCAATTATCAAATAACCAAATTTTTGATTCTTTTGATTCTGCAACTTCAAGATACCAGCCACACCACCCCACCCCATCCCCCTCCGAAAAATCCTGTATCAGGCCCTGAGGTATAATTTGCATGTGTACAGAAAACACAGTAAATTCCAGTATCATGTTGAGGTTCTGCACTTACATTATTTAATGTTTTGCATTATAAGGAAAAAAAGGATTTATATTAAACATAATTTATAGTTCAAGTTACAAAACAATCAATAAGCAATCAGTAAAATAGACATTTCTGCCTATTTAACACTGCTTTGTTCTATTACATCTCTTAGATGACGATGATAATAAATTAACAAATTGATGTCAGTTTTTCATGCGTCTGTACTGTTATTGATCACAAATTTCGGCATAACATTGTCAAAGTAGCTGTGGATCTACAAGGTAATATGATTTCTGAGCCACGATGCTTTGTGCTTACGACATAAGGGAATTACATTAGGGAATTTGCACTTTACTACTTTACTACAGCATGTTGTATTTACTCTGTGTGCCTTACCTTGTAGGCATCTATTTTTCCATTTACTTGCTGATCTTTTTCAAGTGCCTTCTCAATGCAGTCTTTTGTATATAACTGAGGGTTTCTTCCCTGATCTATGTACCTGTATTCCAAAAAAAATATTTTAACAAGACATGGGTAAATAGATCTTCACAAGTGTCAGACCTTACTCTGCAACACCAATCTCAGCCAGATCTATTGACAGACACCAGTAAACGGAACAAAATGATTGCAAGGAGAATTGCTGACCAGCAGCAAGATTTTCCTAGTTATTTCACTGGCAGTGTGTGTCACTCAATGTCATCTACATGTATGCCAGCTCTCCTGGATTATTTGGGAGCCCCCTGTATACAGACAAAATCTCCCAGTCTCTCCTTAAGATCTCCCTGATGTAATTTTTTGGCGGAATTGTTTCGATTTTCAGGGAGTTCTACTTTGAGCAACTTTTTTCAGGTCAAGCTGACAAAATTGGCAACCTTCCAGATTTTGATTTTCTTAGGTTGGCATCCATGCAACTTGTGAACAGACCCCAGGGAGATTAGGTGGAGTCTGTATATGGCATTTACGAAAATGTTTGTCACACACATATTACAGGTTTAAAATAATGTCCTTGTAGTACTAAGGAGGGTGTAAGTCCTGGAACTACACCCTCGTTTAGTAACTTAAAAAGTTTATGATGGCATCAAAAACATTTTTAAGTTACTAAATATTGTGGTACCTTTTACTTAGAGTGTGCCTCCAAAAGTATACACTGGTACCTTTTACGGATAAAGATAAACTTTCTTGTCCCCAGAAATGAATTGTAATTGTAATGATTGTATTTTCTCAAAATTTCATTTTAAGTTACTTACTCAAACACTTCTAAGGGAACCTCCACATCTTGAACATGTGCTTTACACTTCTCAATTTCTCTCATGTTGTCTATCATTGAGTTTCTGAGAAAAACAAACGTGGCTTTTTCACATATTAAGCAATGTATAAAAGTTACGCTATGCATAGCCCTGAATCATTAAAGATCTAGCTATGTTTCATTGGTGTGGTGCCCTCATGGTTAGTGCGCTCGACTCCGGATCGAGCAGTCCGGGTTCGAGCCCTGGCCGGGGGAATTTTGCTGTGTTCTTGGGCAAGACACTTTACTCTCACAGTGCCTCTCTCCATCCAGATGTACAAATGAGTCCCGGCGAACTTAATGCTGGGGGTAACCCTGCGATGGACTAGCATACCATCCATGGAGGAATAGAAATACTCCTGGTCGCTTCATGCTACAGAAACCGGGATAAGCTCCTGCCTGATGGGCCACTTGGCTCGCATGCAGACTTTACCTTTACCTATGTTTCATTGTGTAAAACATTAATCTAGCGACGATGGCTAATTGTTGAATGATGTAATCGCGTCCATTTAAATCAGAACCAAAGCCTTCTGAAGATAACCAAAGGTAAGTAGACATTATCTGAGTACTTCCAAAGATTTCCTGACCCCTTCTGAAGATCAATAAATATCACCCGGCCAAACATTTGTGAACACCCCAGACATTCACCTTTCCTTTCCATTTCTGAACATCACCTGAGGCTTGCTGAAGACTTTCAAACTATGACGAAGTTGTTGCAAACATTTTTTGGAAATTTTCGAAGATATTTGGAATACAGCTTGCCTAAAGAAACAATGTCTAGACAAAAATCTCAAATAGTATATTTTCAAGTGTATTTTTAACAAGTAACCTCATGATTACTCTTGTGCAATTTGGGACAAATAAGCACTCGTACGTTTTTTTAAAGAATACAAATTGTACTCGCCCTACGGGCTCGTGCAATTTTGTTAGCCTATGAAAAAATCGCACTCGAAATAAGGTGATTACCTATGCCAAGTAAAGCCCGTGCAATGCTTCATTTGAATGAGCTATCAACAACAGTAAAACTACTAAAAATGCATTTTTAAGGCCATTACTACCACGACATATATAACTAGCACAGAATTTATAGCGACATTCGTGAAAGACTTCTACGGTTTGGGATTCACACTATAAAGTACATCAATATAATTCCGTGCTCAGTTTTGTCTATTCTGCCACTTACATTTTCTGATTAAGAACTCCCTGGCTTCCAGGTTGAAAATCGCTCACAATGATCCCTATTTGTCGCGTTGTTTCTACAAATTGCTCGATTGTTTGCTCCAACAACTCAAACCTCTCTGGCACCTTGTCATCCGCCATCTTGAACTTCCTATTCGCATTATGGGTAAAATAGACACACTACCTACTCCCCCCTACTCCCCCCGTGGTAAAGGAACGTTGGCTCTTGAAAATCCGCGGAGAAGAGCAGAAAATGCTAAAGCGAATGAGCAGAGGCCACTCACCAACCCCCCATGACCTTTTATAATGTACGGATCCAAGGGGAGTGGGGTCTCATAAGAAGCCAATGCAAAAAATCTGACATTTCTAGGGGGATAGGGTTCAAACCAAAAAACCCTCGATGGGAGAGGTGTGGATATTTTCTGGGATCAACACAAATAGGAGACACCTGTTTCACTGTCAAAGATGTTCAAATTCTCAAATCATGTTAAAAATGTCCCATTTGTAAAAAATGCTACAGTGATATGCACAACCCTCTCTTTCTTGATAGCCTCCAGGTCAGAAACTTTAATCTTACACGACCAATTTCTCTCACCTTACTGAAAAATCTGAGCTCTATATGAATATTACTACAAGACAGCGTGGCCAAGTGGTTAGGGCGCCGGACTTGGAATCCGGAGGTCGCGGGTTCAAGTCCCGTTCTGACCACTAACTAAGCTGGAGTTGTTAGTAGACAATAGTTCAACTCCTTAGCCACGTTACATTTGTAAATAGCCAACTGGTCTGCCTCCTCCAGTTGGGATTTTTAACCATGTTATGTTCATTTGGATTGTTTGTTTCATCATTTCATCATTGGCCCTGAAAAGCCCCATTGGGGGAGTAGGCAATCAAGATATTATTATTATTATAGTATTATTATTATTATTTACTAACAACCAAAACCCACATAATCTAATATAATATGCAAACTTGCACAAATACACATAAAGAACACTTCATGTAAGACATGTAAATTAAGCACTTTTCCCATTTCTTCAATTTTCCTGAGAAAAGAACAAGCAACAACAGCACCATGTTTGGTGAAAAGCATCCTGGGACTGGGGTGTGCTCAAAACATCTCTGGAAATCTTCAGAATGTTCTCAGAAGTGTTCAAACATAATGTTTTTTTTTTCTAAAATGCTGGGCATCTAGGGTTAAAAGTTTACATCAGTGACTTGGAAAACATTGGCAGGCACATGATGCTTGTGTGGAACATCAAATCTTAATGTATCACCTAATTTTAACACTGACAACATAACAATAATTAACAATTAGATTATGAGCTCAAGATTTCTATGAGGTGATAGTTGATGAGGCCGAATCAACTATCACCTCATAGAAATCTTGAGCTCATAATCTAATTGTTTTAGTAGAATTCTTACTAAAATTTACTTTAAATAACAGTTTCAAATCATTTCTCAACGTATTATTAAACTTTGCGCCTTTTAAAAAGATTGCTCAGATTGAATTGTCATTTAAAACTGAAGTTTTGTGCGCGCGGGTCAGTTTTTTCAATTTTTTTTAATTAATTTTTTTTTTAATTATTCATTAGCTACAAAATGTTCCTCCAAAACTTGAGAAAAATGAAAAAAAAAAAAACGTCGCCATTTCGTAGACAACCTCCAGCCACTGTACACTAATGGCTGATAGTGTGCAATGGCTCAGCCAATCAGATTACAGCATTGCATTAATATACTAGTAGAATTCTATTATTAACAAATATGATGCCAACACAACTTCTTTTTATTTATAGAAATGAGGTGGAAAACTATCATCTGGAGATTGGCAAACTAACTGCTGTAGCAGGTTACAGTTTATAGTGTAGAGGCCATTTTGAGCATTAACCCTTTGTTACTTTTAACAACTTCTGCCAGCAGCTAAGTGTTTCACTTGCCTGTTGATGCATCCCTTATGAAACTACAATACCTTTATTCAGCTTCAAGAAGTCTTCATGTTACTCCTTAAATCAACTAACTAGATTTCTAACTCTCAAACAAAAAGAACTCCTTGCATCGTAAATGTTAAGTATCTTTACATGTAGCTTTATGCAACTGAGGCCAAGCAGAATGCTCTTTGTCAGTAGTATGGTTCTGCGCTATGAAAATTTCTAAAACTCTTTAATTTTCAATCTTACGCCACTCTACTAGGAGAACATCAGCCCTTAGTCATTTCTGTAGCAACCTCAATAACCTTGATCTGTACTGTCAAGACTTTGGAATTATTTTATCCTGGTGTGGCCGTTGAGCTTAGCACCCCTTGCAGTTTCACATGGACAAGTTTTCCAACAATACTGATTAACTGATACAGTAGCTCTTTCATTTTCACACACATGCATTGTATGATCAAACAAGGTTATGATCTGCTGAGATTACGACTTTGGTTGTGAGCTAAGAACCATGATGTGACTATAGAGAAAAGATTTCTTAGAACCGAGATGAATTTCAATGAGAAATTAAGTATTAAGTCATAGCAAAAACCAGGCTTTATGTCACAGTGTTTGCACATTTTATTGATAAGTTAAGATATGACAAATAAAATGTTAGTAACATCTACATGTACTGTACTTAGATATGAAGAGTTTGAAGCACACAGGGAATTTACAATGAAAACAATGTTACATCTCATAACTTTCAGCATCAGAACAGAGTCAAATCACAAAGAACTTGTCATCTTTAATCAACTTTTAAGTCATAACATGCTTGTGCAAAAGAACAAGGTGACTAAATCTGTGCATTACTACAATCATGCACATAAAGTAAATAAGCATTTTAAGACAGGGCATTACTGAATAAAAGTGGACTATGGGTTAATGCTAGTAAAAAGAAACAACAAAGCATGCCTGCCTTAACTATACAAAATAATCCTGACTGTATCCTATGTTACATTAGAGAACTAATGTTAGTGACAATGCTCAAACTCCAACCTCTTTACCTAAGATTCTGCAAAGAGGTATTCAACAATCAATACATTAATTTCTATCCAAAATTTCAAATCATTTCAGTAATAGATCAAACCAGACATCAAGAAGTACCAAAATTGCTTGGAGTTATTACTTTCTAAACACAAATGCTAGTGTACATGGTTGACATCATTGAAATATGACACCAATGCAGGTAATTGATCTGATCCTGGTAGAGTGAATCCTCTGTAGGGTTGTTGCAACAAAGGCAGCTTCAAAGGCCCGATGTATAAACTGTAGAACTGTAGGAGATAGTCAACAGGATCTATAGTTTCCATGGCCTCATAACTACAAAGTTAAATATGGATAAGATGCCACTTGTTCCACTTTTCCATTGCTGTTTATAGCATGCTCTTAAGTATGTAAACAAAATTAAGAAAAACACCTCATAATTCAAAAAATAGCTTTTATGTTCTGCAAAACAAGTCTGCTCTTGGTCAGCTTAAAAACGTGTCACGTTGCGCAGTTAACGGTCCCAGGATTGCCTTTTCGACGTATCTGGGTATGTTACAGCACCGCCATATCTGCTGTCACCATAGTAAGAGTAACCCCGCTGGTAATTCTCCCTAGAATAGTCACTGTCGTAAGTACTGTAATAGCCATACTGGCCTCCAGATGCTCGACTGTACTGAGGAGGATATCCTCCCCTGTAGTAATCACTGCGGTCGTAATATGGATGGTAACGGCCTCTCTGATCAGGCGGCGGGTAGCCCCATCCTCGTGATGGAGGACCCCGTGAATAACCTTGTCTGTCCCTGTCTCTCGGGTATGGTGGGCGTCCTTCGCCGCTACCTCTTCCCTTCTTATGTGGAGTAGTGGAGAGTAATACTCTTATCACGTTTCCTTTCAGTTCGGTTTCGTGGAGCTCTTTGATCGCGTTTTCGGCGTCTTCTTTTTTTTCAAAGTGCACAAATGCATAATTTCGAACTATGGAACTCTCCACAATAGTACCGTATTTTTCGAAGGCTTCCTTGAGGTCGTCCTCGCTGCATGAGTCTGAGATGTTCCCTACAAACAATTTGGTAGGCATCGGTTGTTTCTTTACAAAATGTATTGCTAAGATTCCGCAGAAATAGGCGAAAGTTTGAGTGAACGCTGTCGACTCACTGTGACAAGATGGCAGCACGCGGTCGTGAAGAGTGACGCGCATGCCCTGGAATTCATTAACGAACTGTACCCGACAATTTCCGAAAACATCCGACAATTGCCGAGCTAAAGAGTTCTCTGGACGCAAGATGGCTGCTCCTCTTTTCCTGGGGTGTGATTTGAGTACGCAGCAACTGAAGGCTTTAGTTATCGACAATGGCCTGAATGTTGTGACCGAGGCTTCTGTGCACTTTGATAGCGACTTACCGGAGTTCAAAACTCAAGGTGGCGTGCATCAACACGGAGATAAACTGACTGTAACTGCACCAACCGTGCTGTGGGTAAAGGCATTTGACCTCGTTTTGCAAAAACTGAAAGAAAAGGGGCTAGAATTTGAATCTATTGCATGTGTATCTGGAACAGGACAACAGCATGGTAGTGTTTATTGGAAAAATGGAGCTAGGGAAACTTTGAAAAACCTTCAAAGTGGAAAATCTTTACATGAACAGCTCAAGGTAATTACCAAAACTCTATTTGGGTGGGGTGGGGAGATAAAGGAAGTTTAGTTTAACAGGCAACGCGTAATACTCTGGTATCTTTTAGCGTAAGTATGTCTCCTGATCAGGCAGACATATTTAGGCTAACGGTCAAGAATAGCCTGTGTTAGTCCTGTAAGCAGATAACTTTGGGATCAGGAAGTAGGAGAGATCTTCATATTGTCCATTGTCTTCATATTGTCCATTTATGAGATCTTCATATTGTCTACTTATGGGATTTGTCCATTTCAATCGATTTAATGGAGGTCCAATGGTGTTTTAATTTATGTTTTGCTTTTAAAATTCAAGTATACTCTTACATATCTGACTTGCACTGTTATTCTAATAATTGCAAGTTTAGTATTATTTGTGGAGTCTGCATCACATCTGAAAACTTCCACCCCCCTGGAAATTCCAGTTTTGGTTTGTACATTCCTTTAAAAATTATCTTTTGCTTTTGAGACAACTTCCACTTGAGCTTGGAAGTTCCAATAACCTCCTCAGAGTAGCTATGGCTATCTGGAACCGTACATTTGAATTAAAATTCTGCCTAAAAAGGAACGGACATGTTTCTTGATCCCTGATTTGTAATTAACTGAACTGATGCTAATAGTGTATTTTCCAAATCTGAAATAGGATTTATTTGCTGTCAGTGACTCCCCTATATGGATGGATTCAAGTACAGGAGCACATTGCCGTAACTTAGAGGATGCAGTAGGTGGTCCACAGAGGCTAAGTGACATCACAGGATCCAGGGCTTATGAGCGTTTCACAGGAAATCAGATTGCCAAAATATATCAGACAAATCCTGATGCATACAACAACTGCGAAAGAATTTCCCTTGTAAGCAGTTTTGCGGCAAGTCTTTTGATTGGAGACTATGCACCAATAGATTTCAGTGATGGATCTGGGATGAACCTAATGAATATTTACAGTAAAACCTGGGAAGATGAGTGCCTTAAGGTTGGTGATCTGACATAAACAATTCAGTCATATGTTTACTGTGGTTACATCTTGTGGTTTATCAGTGTTTCAGTAAGAGCTGACTGACACTTGCCTGGTATTCTGGTATTCTGTTGTAAAAAACCAGTCTTAAGTATTGTTAGGAATTTTCAAAGATTGGCCCTCTAAATCTTGTCCAGTTGGAGTGATAATACTTCTACAGTAGTAAAATCAAGCTACAAAAACTGAAGGTAGCTTAATCAGAAGCTGTGAGCTGATAGACTTGTAGAAACACTACTGAAACATTGACCGTCAGCAACCATACATCAGAGAAATCGTCTTGGAAAACAACTATATTTTGACTTACTAGTTTATTACAAAATAATTAACTTTAATTGTGCTTTCTATTTCCAGGCATGTGCCCCTAACCTTAAAGAGAAGCTTGGGGTCCTAGTTCCTGCTTATGAAATAATTGGCCCAATATCTCAATACATGGTACAACAATATGGATTTGATCCAGACTGCAAGGTTGTAGCATTTACTGGTGACAATCCAGCATCTTTGGCAGGCATGAGGGTGGAAGAGGAGGATATTGTCCTAAGTCTTGGTACAAGTGACACACTTATGTGGGCTTATAAAACCCCCAAGCCTGCTCTAGATGGGCACATATTTGTCAATCCAATAGAAGGTATTGGCATTTATTTAGTTATTTTGTCTTCTATAATAATGACTTATTTAATATTGAAATTCATTACTTTCTTTTGATCTTAGACAATGCATACATGGCCCTCCTGTGTTTCAAAAATGGTTCCCTTATAAGGGAGTCTGTAAGGAACTCCTCAGCTGAGGGCTCTTGGGAGGTCTTTAACAAAGCTCTGGAGAGCACCAATCGTGGTAATGATGGAAATATTGGCATCTATTTTGAAACCACAGAAATAACACCATTTGCTGTTGGAATCCATCGCTTTAACAAGAAGGGAGAGAAAGTAGAATCATTTCCAAAGGATGTGGAAGTTAGAGCACTTCTTGAAGGACAATTCATGGCCAAGAGAGCTCATGCAGAAGCACTGGGATACACATTAGGTAAGCAAGTGTATTTATCTGCACCATGAGAGTGAAGAGATATACAGTTGAACCCCAATTAAGCAGTCACCCTCTTGGAACTGGGAGGTGGCTGCTCAATAGGGATTGGTGTACTTTGAATCTTTTTTACCATCGAGGTACCTGCTTAGTGAACTAGGAATCATGATAAATGTGTATATGAGTGTTTTAATCAGGCGCCCCTTTCTATTTCCGATTCTCATAGATCTGCTGTTGCCTTTTTCAAAAAATGGCAAACTATGTGCATTACATATTGGGTGGCTGGCCATTTAATTGGGGGGTAAGGACAAAAGGAAAAGCCTCATCGGGATAACCAAAAGGGTGAATGCAGCCACTTAACCTAACCCCCACAGAAAAACCTTATTTTACTAAAATGATAACAGAAAGACCACAAGTAATATACCAGCTGAAAGGTATTTTTTGGGGTGTGTCCTAAATCACCACAGCAGACATACAAGATGTGGCACTGTGGCATCTTTGAAGGGGATGATTGAAATCTTGGGGCACTCAAATGTTACAACATTTTGTAGACACTAGGGCAGGTTATGTGAACTCTCACAACACTTACCTGTGACACTGAGTATTGGAATTTAATTTAATTAAGATGTAATAATTATAGCAAAGATGGAAGACCATGTTTGACCACACCAAAAAGAGGTTTGAAAATACAACTCTTAGTGGGGTATGTGCAGCAAATCCCTGGCCATCAACACTCACAGTAAATGACTATAATAGATGATCTTTATTTCAATTTTTCAATTCAGCTTAGCAACTCCTTATTTTCAGGTCATTCGACTCGCATATTTGCAACTGGTGGTGCATCGTCAAATCCTGCCATTCTGAGAGTGATTGCTGATGTGTTTGATGCACCAGTCTTTGTCCTTAAAGACACAGCAAACTCAGCTTGTTTAGGGTGTGCCTATCGGGCAAAACATGGCTTGGAGAGGGCTCATGGCAAGACATTTTGGGATGCGGTTAGTGAAGCGCCTGCTTATGTGTTGGTATCAGACCCACATGCTGATGCTCCTAATGTCTATGATCCACTGACAGCCAGGTATAAGAAGTTGGAAGATAGTATTGTGGACAAAACGCATCTTGAATCCAAGAAACGCAAGCTAGAAGCATGAATTGATGTTCTGTTTGTAGAGGCACACAAACCTATTGTGGGGAATCAAGTGTATCTTACAATTGACTACTCAGTAATATAGATCAAGTAGTGTTATCTTTTTATAGATTCTAGAGTCCTGACCAGCCAAAAAAAGGAATTTAGATAAAGGTTTGACCACCTTACTACGCATGTGTTCCTGGCTAAGATGTGTTGAAATTGATCCAGTCAGTCTCTCAAACCTAGGTTCAGTAATTAAAGTGCATATGAAGTAAAAAAATAATTGTTGCTTATTTGAAAGGCTTTTCAAAGTAAAGAAGAATGGCGTTTTCCTTTTTGAAATATCTTTTTTCGTTCTAGAGATATTTACGTTTTTGTATTATGCAAATGAGGGAAGTGATAATGTCATAAATCGTTTCACTTGAAAAGTAAAACACTGAATCATTAATATCTCCAGAAATATTGGAGCAGTGTTCTTCAAACTTGGCACCATCACAAAAGGAACAGAATGACACCTACCATTTTGTTACCATGGCAACACTCTTGGCTCCAGTCTCTCTGTGAAAAACCAAATATACCCATTTGCAACCCTTTGAAAAGGGACAGAGGGTCTTGCTCGGAACACACATAGTTCCCATATTGTTTTAACTCTCCCCATTAGATTGTTGAGAGTGGATGATCGTTGTTTAAGATAAAATCTGAGAATTTTAGTTTCAATTAAAACACGACCAGCAGCATAACCGTTGTCATGGCAATGGCACAACGGGTCTCGTTTTCTTTCTTTTACGATGTACATTTCTGGTGCCAAGTTTGAAGGCCACCGCTTTAATATTTCTAGAGATATGCTTGATTGAGTGTTGGACTGTTGTAGTGGAACCACCTATGACGTCATCACTCATAATACAAAAACGTGAATACCGGTATCTCTAAAACGAAAAAAGGTATTCCAAAAAGGAAAATGCCATTTTACTTTACGCTGAAAATCCTTTCAAATCAGCGGCAATTATTTTTTACTTCATAGGCACTTTAAAATGTTGCAGGTTGCTTCATTGTTTTTATTCTGTGGCACATTACAGGTATTGCAGTCAGGCATGTTGGAGAAGGACCATGCAGTTTTTCTGATTAATTTTAGGTGTATTTATCAGGACAGACATTTATCAAAATTAATTAATATATGATCCAAGAATTGGAAATGGCATGGACCTTTTTCAGTTTAGTTTAGCTAGAATGAACTAAAACTCAGTTAAAGTTAAAATGCAACAGACTTTAAGACAGTAAAAAAGAAAAAAACATACAAACTCAAAAGATGGACAGTATTAATTTGATGCGGTAGGTATAATTATAAAATTTAAAAACAAATTTGTATTTTTTAATCAGCTTTACTGTTAGCAGTAAAGTTTCATACAAATACTAATTAAATTTGAGAAACAGGTCTCTTGAGTTTTCATTCTGGGTCAAGACAAGAATTTACATCCCTTCTAGTAGAACAGCCTGCATAGATTTGTGTTGTGTCTTTTACTGATCACAGTGAACAAAAAAATCAGTTGATACCAGAGCTCTGAAAGATGATTTAAAAGGCAAGTCAAACTTACTGTGGTATCTAGGAATTGTTGTGCCACAAAATGGATTGGAACCCACAAGGCACCAAAAATGTGGCAGTTCAAGAATCACCTGGCACAGAAGCATCCAGAAATACCTAATGGAGGCCAACTTGGTGTGAAACAAACAGAGCAGCTCAAGACCCATATGGGGGAAAGGCAACTGTGGATGCCCTTAATGCCCCCCCCCCCCCCTCCCGCCTCCTTGGGACAAAGGAAGACTGCATGATGTAAAAATGTATGCCTCTTTTGTAAATAATATAATTTTTTGGGTTTGACTTTTTGACGTTTCTCTTGTGGGGGAGGCGAAAAAGTTTGCGTCACAGGTGGTCACATGACCAGCTGCAACCAGGGTCTTTCTCCCAACGCCAAGGGAGGCAGAGGAGAGAGACCCTGGGAATGAGGTTGTACCAATATGACAGCTGTAAATTATTGTGTGGACATGCATGATGAGGATTGACTGAAATAAAGTTACAGCTGTACTGTGACACATTGAAATTATTACTTTCTCTAATGTAAGTGGCACGGTGGCCTCATGGTTAGTGCACTTGACTCCGGAGTGAGCGCGCCGGGTTCGAGCCCTGGCCAGGGAGATTGCGTTGTTTTCTTAGGCAAGACACATAACTCTCACAGTGACTCTCTCCGCCCAGGTGTATAAATGGGTACCGGTGAATTTAATGCTGGGGGTAACCCTGTGATGGACTGGCATCCCATCCAGGGGGGAGTAGAGATATTCCTAGCCACTTCATGCTACGGAAACTGGGATAAGCTCTGGCCTCATGGGCCACTTGGTAAAGTCTGCAGACTTTACCTTTACCTTGTCGGGGAACTGGATAACCATGAAAGACCTGTCTGTATTCACGAGAATGACAGTCTGTAAATGTTGATGTCTGTAAAAACTCAAGTTTATTGAATTCAGATTGCAAATGAATATCATTATCTATGGGTATATTTCACAACTGCTTAAGTTGTGTCTAGAACTGAATTCAGATCATACATTATCATCATTATGTACCAATAGCCTGACTGCCAGTTTCTATCCCTGTGCTAATCCTCGCTACTGTCAACAATGCTTTACTAGTAATAACGACTGCTTAGTGTTAACAACTGCACACTTCAATGCTTATCATAATGAAATACTACAGTGACCCTCATGACTCATGACTTGGTATGTTTTCTTGGTGAGACAAAGCTAAACTACCGGTAATGAAATACAATAACATGTCAGTTATAAGCCATTAACCTATAACACCTTGTAGAAGTCACAACTGGGGGTGACTCTATCCAGGGTTGGGGGGGGGGGGGGGTGTTCTAGTAGGGAAGAAATAGCCAGCAAGAACAAGAAGCCCCATAAGGCTCTGATTAGTGATAGAAATATGCAAACTAATCTTTTGAGCTTTGAACTTATTTCTTTGCCTTTTCTTAATTGAAGTACAATGCTCTCTGAGGACTTTTCGAAAAAAACTGGAATATTTTTCTGTTAGCTTACTGATGGGTCTATAACCAGGGACATAAACAATTTGCTAAAAACAACTTTGTTCCATTTGGTATGATCCAATACCTCTGCTCAGCCACTGAACTCTTCTGGCTTATGGACATGCCATTCAGCTGATGCTACATCAAATTCAAGCATGAAGATGGTGCGCCCAACATTGCTGATGACGTGCTTGATTGACAACTCTGGTTCACCATAATGGCCCTGAAAGGTGAGGGTGAGGCTCACTGACAGAGGGACGTCTTTTGACCGAGTATGGCTTGGAAACTTGACAACAAAGGGCTCTTTGCTGATCTGGAAATGTAAACCAAGACTTGGTAAATTGATGCTGACACCTTTAAGGAAGGAGTAAGGGCTCTTTGTGGATGGATCCAGCCCCTGAATTGCCAGGGAATCATTGGTGGCATCCACCTCAAAGCAGCGTTTTAGCTTGAAAGATGGCACTTCAAGCCCAAGTTTCTTCATTACTCCCAGTACAAGGTCATCAATGGTGGAATGAACCTCCATGGAACATTTCTTGTTCAGTGGCGTCTTTTGTAGATTTACAATCACAACCCTTGACCCCCTTTCAATCATCTCCCCTGGGATGTCAGCAGCAGGGTAAACCCTAAGGCTTGATCCCAACACAATGCACAAGTCTGCCAACTTAGCATGTTGAAATCCATTCTCTAGCTCATCCTCTGGCAGATCTTCATTGAAATTAATGATGGAGTCCACAAGAGGCCCTCTACATTTTGGGTTGTCACAAGAGCGCCCGGTTAAGTGATCATGAACTTTCTTTGCTGTACGGGTTCTAAAGTCCCTCATGAACTTTGAACCACACTTTAGGCACCGCTCCATGTTAGTGTTGCCATGGAGTTCAGCAAGAAAGGTGGGATCAAGCCCTGATCTTCTGTGTAATCCATCTGTGTTTTGGCTCACTACAAACTTCACCAAGCCTTCCTGTTGGAGCTTAACAAGGGCCATATGGGAAGGCGATGGAATTGCTTTGAGGACTGTTTGCACTTTTTTCTGTTGTGATGGCAGATGTACTCCATGGGCCTTCCGTTCCCAAATACCAGGTCCAGTTGAAAGGACAGTGTTCATTCCACTACGAAAGTCACTAATCCCGGCACTGGTACTTACCCCGGCACCCGTAAACACAATGCAATAGCGACTTTGTCTCAACCAATCTGCAAGTTGATCAATTTTCATTTCCAGTACTTCTTTTGTATCAAAATACTCTTTCTTTTCAAATTCAGAGCTGATTGAGTTGCCAGCTCTTGGCTTTGGTTTGGAGACAGTAGCCTCCCGTGGTGGCCTGGAGCTTGCTGTGAGTGGCGTGGCTTTGGACTTAGTGTCACGTTTAGCATCTTTCTTAACTGGAATCTTATCCTTAACAACTGGTGCATTTTTGTAGTCATCCTGAAGAGCTCTCTGGTTCTTTTGGGCTTTGTAAAACATTGATTCTGTATGTGATCCCGAGGATGCTTTCGTTGGAGTAGAATTTGTTGCCATTTTTACACAACTTAAAAGAAAAAGGAAAAGAAAAAGACAACAAAAGAATCAACTGATTGTTGGCATCTATAGCTGCAGTCTTGAAATTGTATTAAATTAACCTGACCGGATGGTTTACCTCAAGGTAAAAGAATATTATGCATTGATCAGTCAATTTCAGAAGTGACCATGCCCCTTCCACAGACATCATGAAAGGTGACAAATTTCCCATGGTGGGTACAAATTAAGTGGTCAAATGCTTCAGGGTGAGAGCAAAAAGAAGGCAAATACCCTGCCCTTAGGCTCATCTAGAAAATGACACTACTCAAAATTTGATAAATCATAATGAAAAGGTGTTACCGGTACTTTATACCATTTTAGAAAATAATCTAAAGCAAATACGCACGCTGCTTGGTTTAAAACCGTGTTTCTATTTAACAATTAGATTATGAGCTCAAGATTTCTATCGCGTGATAGAAATCGAGAGCGAATAATCTAATTGTTTTAGTATAAATCTACTAGTTGTTCAAAACTTAATCTAAATCCTCTTCTCAACACTTCGAAAACGCCAAGAAATGGCCGTCATTTTGTTAACAAGTGCACACTGCTACGCTACTCACTATCTATCACAGAATAGATAGTGAGTAGCGTAGCCAATCAGAGAACGGCCTTCGTGATAGAATGCTAGTAGATTTATACTAAAACTCGATAGAAACACAGAACCAGCACGAGCTGTTGACGTAATGATGGCGTGAACAAAGAGAATTTACATTTTGATGATTGAAGTAAACCAGTT
>OZ026606.1:24782492-24852492 GCA_964020085.1 Micromussa lordhowensis
TTGACACCCCTTAACTCGGAGAAAAGAGAGTTTCCACCGTGCAATGTTAAAGGCAGGATAGCGGGTAAACCTGTAGAGATGATAGTTGATTCTGGGTGTACTAGAACCCTTGTCCATAAAAGGTTTGTTAGTGATGATTCGTTAACCGGGGAGAAAATGACAGTTTTGACTGCAGCAGGTGAACGACTGGTAATACCTTTAGCATGGGTAGAATTTGAAAGCGAACATGGTAGGCATAGGGAATTGGTAGGGGCATTAGACAAGTTACCAGTTGACTGTCTACTCGGTAGATCCTCATTCGGTAAAACCCTTTCCAAACAAAATGTCCTGGATCAATGGGAGAACAATACATCGATTCATAGCTTGGAAAGCAATGAAGCTTTTGTGCTAACTAGGCGGCAGAAAGTATTACAGGAGGCCCAGATACAAGCGGATGAAGTAGTGGATCGCGAAAACGCACTTGCACTTAGGAATCTGTCCAAAAAAGAGACGAAGAAGGAAGGTCTGAGAAAGGGTGATCTACCAACACTCTTTGAAGAACCAGAGCGAGGCGAGATTGACGAGGAAAGTCCAAAGGGGGTTGTTGAAGAGTCAGGTATGGAGAATTCATTGTTTAACATTTTGGATAGAAATAGGGGCCAGGTTATCGAAGATCAGCGAACAGACGTGACGCTCGATAAGGCACGTAGTAAGGCGCTTCAGAAAGCACCCGAGGAAGGAAATAGTTATTTCATTGAAAATGATTTGCTCATGCATCGCAAGTTTTTGGAAGATGTACATGATGGGGTGAGGTATGTTGACCGTGTGGTTGTCCCAGAAGCCTATAGAAATGAAATTCTTCGCGTCGCCCATACTATCCCTTTAGCTGGTCACATGGGTTCCACGAAAACATTGAATCGCATAGAAGTGCATTTCTTTTGGCCTGGTATTAGCCTTGATGTTCGAAAATTTTGCGCGACCTGCCCACAATGTCAGTTAGTAGCACGCAAGATGAAGTCGCACAGGGCACCACTTAATCCAGTGAAACCAGAAACGGAACCGTTTCGAAAGATAGCCATCGACATAGTGGGTGAATTGCCTCGAACAACTACAGGGTACAAATACATTTTAACAATAGTCGACTATGCAACGCGTTACCCAGAGGCCATACCTCTCAGGAATACAAGTTCGAAAACAATAGCAGATGCTCTTGTTCAATATTTTTGCAGGGTAGGAATCCCAGAGGAATTGGTTTCAGATCAGGGTTCTAATTTCATAAGCAACCTCATGGCGCAATTGTATGATCAGTTAGGAATTACCAAGATTCAAACTTCAGTATACCACCCGGAAGCAAACGGTCTGGTTGAACGTTTCAACGGTACTCTGAAGCGGATGCTCAAAAAGTTTGTCCGAGAGCGGGTGAAAAATTGGGACAAGTTCCTCCCTTATCTGCTGTTTGCCTATAGAGAGGTCCCATGTGAATCCACTGGATATTCTCCTTTTGAGTTACTGTATGGTCAATCAGTCCGTGGACCGTTAGCTGTTATAAAAGAAACATGGTTAGAGAAACACCCTTCTAAGGAAAGCCTGGTGAGCCATGTCCTAGAAATCAGAAGACGACTCGCGATGATGCAGAAAGCGGTTCAAGAGCACATGACGAAAACGCAACGAACACAAAAACGTCTGTACGACGTTCACAGCTCTAAAAGACGTCTGGAAGTTGGTGACAAGGCTTTGGTCTTGTTGCCCACCCCAGGAAGCAAATTGGAGGTTTGTTGGCAAGGCCCTTTTAAGGTTACCAAAGTGTTAAATGACGGGCTTAACTACGAGCTAGATACAGGCAAAACACACAAGCAGCATCGAACGTATCACATTAACCTTCTCAGTAAATGGCAGAGTCGTGATGAAATAGCCGCGTTGGTTATGCCAGAGTCCTCAGAGATGCCTCTGCCACATGAACGGGATGTCCCTCAATTTATGTCGGATGAAACTTGGGAAGACGTTTTCATTTCGTACGAGCTAGCCGAGCCTCAAAAAATTCAGGTGAAGGAATTGCTACAGGAGTACGCTGATGTGTTCTCTGGAAAACCAAATGTAACGAACGCAGCAATCCATCAAATTGATACAGATGACTCCCCACCAATCCGTTGTTCACCATACAAGGTCCCGCAAAGACTCGAAAATGAGGTGAACAAAGAAATCGATAAGATGCTGGAGTTAGGCATAATTCGTCCTTCAAATAGTCCCTGGGCGTCTCCAGTTGTCATTGTCCCGAAACCAGACGGAACCATCAGATTTTGTGTCGATTACAGGAAGCTGAACAGCGTAACAAAAATGGATGCATATCCGATTCCGTTAATGGAAAGGATGATAGAGAAGGTTGCTTCTGCCAAGTTTATAACTACATTAGACTTGACAAAAGGGTATTGGCAAGTTCCTCTTGAGACGACTACAATTGAGAAATCGGCGTTCATTACTTCAAAGGGCTTATATGAGTTTCTTGTGATGCCATTTGGGATGAAGACAGCACCAGCCACGTTTCAACGAATGATGTCAGACGTGGTACTAAAAGGTTTTCATTTTGCTGATGCTTACATAGATGACGTTGCAAGTCGACGCTTCCAACAGAGGTCTAGGAGCTATTTTGTGCCAGAAAGGTAAGGACGGAGAAGAGCATCCAGTAGCTTATGCTAGTAGGAAGTTGCAACCCAGGGAACAAAAACTTAGTACCACAGAGAAAGAATGTTTAGGCATTGTGTGGGCTGTGGAGTTATTTAGGTATTATCTATATGGCAGAACCTTTAGATTGCAGACTGACCACAACCCGTTGGTTTGGCTAAACCAGGTCCGCGATAAAAGCCGAAAGTTGTTGAGGTGGAGCGTTACTCTCCAAGAATACGACATGGTTATAGAACACAAGAGTAGCAGAAATCACTGTAATGTGGATGCTCTAAGCAGAGTTTGAGCTTGTTGTACGTCCAACTTTATCATCAGTTCTCTCCTTTTCCTTTCTATTTTTGCGTCGTCCCACCCCAAAAATAGACTTGTTAAGGGGAGAGGTGTCACGAAATTATTTAGTAGTTGTTTGCGTTTAGTTTAGGTTTTTGTTTTAGTGTGTTTTGTTTGCATTTTGTCGTTCATTATTACGTAACTTTATTACGTAACTCATGTAGCATTCAAGTATTTAATATTTAAACATTCTTAGTGTATTGTGTAGTTTAGTATTATGTTTAGTTTATTGTGTATTGTGTAGTAACTTTCTTTATAGCGTTTGTTTTAAGTGTTAATTGTAGAAATAATTACCATAAATGTATAAATGTAAGTCGTACAGATGTAGTGGGTTGTTGTGTGTAGCAGTTCTGTTGGTTGATATTCCTGGGTAGAAGAAGAAGAAGGAAGAGGAAGGCGGCTGCAAGCACATTGCTCATTACTGTAAAGCGTCAGTAAATCGACCCCTAGATTCACGACAAAGAGTCATTTGCCGGGGGGAACGAGTGTGCAAAGAAAAGGTGGCCGGAGAACGAGTGTGCAAAGAAAAGGTGGCCGGAAGGACGAGTGAGAAGTGCTGCTCGAGAAAGCTAACAGGAGTAAGCCGGAGATCTGAAGTTCAAGAATTATGGACTGACTGAAGTTATGACATGGTGAGTTAAGTTGGAAGTGGGAGTATTACTGAACGGGTGTTTGGTTGGTTGTGTATGTGGTGGACGTTGTTGGGATCAGGACAAGGACGCAAGAAAAAAAAAGAACTGTGAACTGTTGTATATAATTTGTAAATAGTTAGTTAGTTTTCGTATTCATTCCGGGGATTCGTATTATTGTATAGGTTTAAAATTACTTAAGTTAAGGTTAGGAATCGCAATAGTTTAGTAATTAATTGTATTAATTTTCAAGCAAAAGATTGTTATAGAATATTTAGAATTAGTTACTTAGTGTTAAAGCTGTTAATATCGAGTGTTTTCTCTTTTTTATATACTTAATAAACATTAGCTATTGTAATTCATGGTGGTGTGTTGCGGGATTGTGGGAAGGGGTGCGTGTACTCAGTCATTGTTAGTTTCGGTGTTATTAGTTTACTATTCCCTTTTTTTATCGTCAAGGGACTTTTCGGGGCTTACGCCACACTCTGCCTATAAAAATTGCTGTAATTTTCAGATAAGTTATTATTGTGGACATTTGAGAGCTTGTACGTAGTTTGTGTCCTCGCTTATTTGGTTTTTGTGATATCCAGAATAAGCAAGGTTGAGGTAAGAGACCTTGATTATTCTGGATATCACAAAAACCGAATCTAATAATTGTTTTATTATACATTGCTTCTTCACTGACGGCAAGCAACACATGAACTTGACACGATTACCCTTAGAAATCATGCACTGCGGTCATACGCGACATGATAACCCGTGACCTTGACATGATTATTGTGTGATCTGCAGTTATGTCACGAGCACTGATTTCAAAAACTCACTGTAGGCTTTCAGCCAATCAGAAAAGAGTTAGAGAGTTTAATGTATAATAATCTAATTTATTTTAATTTTTGGCTGATAGGAGGTGCGCTTTTCCGAGGGGGCGCTTGTTTGAGCGGAGGCGCCAATTTGATGATTTACGGTAGTTGACAAGTACAATATTTTTCGCCTGTGTACATGAATACACACCTCAGATGTACAATGACTACAATTTTCCCCAACAGATACCGGTATTTCACTGTTGTTTTCTTTTCTGAGCCATTCCACTTGCAATTTTATTTAAAAAAATGGTCATCACAATGGTCAGGAATTTTAGACATTTTACATGGTTTTAGTTGAAATTATCACTGTCAGTAGCTTTTTTTTCAATCTGTCATTTTTTAGCTGTACCTTTTATATCCAAAATAATTTTGCATGTTCTTCTGCATCTTGGGCATAATTTTTAGATTGGGATTTCTTCATCATTAGTTTTGCACATAGCTTTTTATATTAGTCTCGCAAGTTTGTTTGTGTAAAACACCTCCCTCCTCTACATCTGTTAAAGTTAATGCTACACCTTCAAAAGGAAGGGCAAAGGAGCTTAGGTTACATCTGGATGGATTTCTCCCACAATGTGTGTAATTAAGAGTGGAAAATCATCAGATTTGTATTAGTTTTTTACTAATATGAATGCAAGGTACACTACAAAGACCACATTAGTTATTAGTTACATTAAGTCAATATTTTAGTTTTTTAACAGAGTACAGAAAATTGCCTAAGATTTCCTAACAAAACGCATGTGTCTTTGTGCTGCCTATGCTTATGTATTTGGTAACTAAAACCAACAGCGTGTCTCTGTACACTACTTGTCTAAATATTTCGTATTCACTTACTGCAATTAATTTACTTGACTACGATAATATTAACAGTTTTTGTTGTCATCTTGTAATGATAAGACCTGAGAAAATATAATTATTGTTGTAAGAGACAAACTCCTTTACATGATTCTTTCCACTACAAAGCCACTGCTTTAGGCATGCAGAGTCAAAAGAAAGATTCTGCTGTCTGTGTTCTTGACACAAGTTACTCTAAGTCAAAGGGGTGTTTTATATAATGTATTCAGTGCTTTTGCAATGACCATTGTCCTGTAGTCAGATCATACTCTGCACGAAACAAAGTCTTCCCAAGGCATGTAATGGAATCACTGAATGACATGGTTGGTTCCCCATAGTGACCATGGAAGCCTAACTCTAAGTCCAAAGACAGAGGGTTGGCATCTGATATGTTCAGATTCTGTTTGAAGTGCATTTCTAGAGGCTCCTTAGATAGGACTTTCTTAGCTACAACATTCTTTGATCCTTTGATTTCCTGAGACACCCGTACAGAGACTTTCCTGAAAAATGAGTAAGGAGTGTCGCATTCAAGGTCAAGGCCTTGTATCAAGATTTTATCCTGGCTTATATCAACAACAAAGCGATGTTGTACTTTGAAGGGTGGTATTTCCAAGCCAAGCCTCCTCAAAAGCCCTGACATTACAGTATCTATCTGACTGTGTATCTGAAGGGCACACCTGGAACTGAGTGGGGTCTTTTGCAGATTGCAGATCACCAGCTTTTGTCTCTGTCGGATGACAGTAGCAGGAATATCAGCTGCAGGATACACTTGAAGGCTGGATCCAAGCACAATGATCAAGTCACATTTCTCTGCCTCTTCATAAGACTTTTCCAATTCATCAGTTGGAAGACTCTCTCCAA
Organism: Micromussa lordhowensis; assembly: GCA_964020085.1. Classification (NCBI taxonomy): domain Eukaryota; kingdom Metazoa; phylum Cnidaria; class Anthozoa; order Scleractinia; family Lobophylliidae; genus Micromussa; species Micromussa lordhowensis. Next base: position 24,788,665 of record OZ026606.1, read on the forward strand.
AGTTTATGATGGAGTCCACCAGTGAGCCGCGGCACTTGGGATTATCACAGAATCTTCCAGTAAGGTGCTCATGAACTCTCCTGGAAGTGCGTGTGCCAAAGTCTCTCAAATATTTAGCACCACAAGTCGTGCACTTCTCCAGGTTGGTGTTGCCATGAAGCTCGGCAAGCTCATGACTGGGGATGCCACTGCGCAAGTGTAGACCATCGACATTTTGGCTCACAGTGAACTTGACCAACCCCTCCTTGTGTAGCTTCACTATAGCCATGTGTGTAGGTGAGGGTATTGCTTTCAACATGTTAGGAATAGCTGTACATGGCTTACGAGCTACCCCTTTGGCTTGCAACTCCCACACACCTGGACCTGTCTTCAGCACAGTGTTCATGCCACTTCGGAAATCTGGGATTCCAGTACTTGTACTTATCCCAGCACCTGTGAACATGACACAGTGTTTACTCTCCTTCACCCATTTTGCAAGAAGATCAATCTTTTTCTCTAGTTCTTCTGGAGAGTCAAAGAACTCCTTTTTGTCATCTTCATGTTCAATATTGTGATGGCTTCCACTTGGAGGTGGTCTAGGTACATCTCCTCTGGGTTTCACAGAGGGAGGTTTTGTTGGAGATGATCCTGGATAAAAGGCATAACATTGATACGTCACCCCACTGTTTGATAAAATCAGTCAGCTCATCATATCTACTAACAGGTATAATCCAAAGGCTTTGTGTCTCCTTATCATTATTTCTCAAAAAAGAATACTGGTAATTCAGAAACAAGGTTAGCACTGCCCTGATTTTTTGTGCTAAAAATACGTTTACTGGTACTTTTTACACAAAACCCAAAGTATCAGGCAGGCATTGAAGATTTCATTTGTGGAGAAGGTGGGAAGTGGGGCAGGTGTCATGTAAAAGTGACAAGATGATCATAGGAAATTTTTACAGGAACTTTAAAAGATACGTGAAATTTGGGCTTCTAACATGATTATGTACATGTATACAGCCAGCAAGATAAAAGTGATAAAAGGTTTATTAAAGAAATTGACCACTAAAAGCATTGTTTGTCGATTTTTTAATCAACTATCAGTCTTATACGATTGCAGGCAACTCTGTACTGGCTGACAATACCAGTAAATATCAAGAAACACATGGCACATTTTTTGTCCTATTCTGATCATTGGAGTACATGGAAAACACACCAAGTATGGTTATCAAGGCAAGCTAATTCTTACAATGATAAAATGAAACTGAAATGGGTTGCAGTCAAAAAAAGAAGAAGCGACAGTGTACTAAAGTGGTAAGGTTCCATCTAGCCTCCTAAACAGCTGTCATGTGGGTCATCATACAATCCTAGTGGGCCAGGATGATGTGATAACCCAAATAGCCGCTGCATGGGGACTATTATGTAGGTTCCATCAAGAAACAACACTGCGATTATCTCACATATTCCAGCAAGATCCCAGTGCCCTTTTTCTGATGCTGCCACATGTCTTTGTACACTTTACTTTAATTTGTCTATTAAAATGATGTACTACTCTTGCTTGCAACTGGTATTGTTTGATTGGGGGATCAGATCATAAAATATTACAAGTTTCCAAAACTTTCAGTTTCATTGTCACATATTTTTCTTTAACCCTGTTGCTTATTTTCCTTATTCTCTTATACTGGTCTCTTTGACAATGTACATGTACTGGAGAAATTAGAGGCTGATCAATTTTGGACAATAATGGGTATTAATTATTTTCTATTAACATTTGTTTTGTACACAATTTAATGTCCTTTTTTCTCAGCCCCAGTACCTGATGAACTTTCTTCCTTTCCAGGACTTGGTTTGTCTTTCCCTTTAGGTGTGATCTTGATACTGTCCACAAGGGCAGTTGCCATTCTCTCCAGGTCTCTTTCTGTTCTTTCTTGAGCCTCCTTCAGTTTTCTTTCTGTTGTCGGAAAAACCCCTTCCCTTACAACCTTCTCACAAATAAGCTTTTGTTCTCCCCCATCCATCTCCCAGTGAGCTATAAACTGTAAGTGCTGTGGAACATCTGTTGGAAATGACACTGGATGTTTAACTGGATTTTCTCCAAGTACGCAGACTTCAATGCTACTTGACTGGTGGAGATACAGAGATTCTAACTGTGAGTGTTGTAGTACATTTACAGTCATATCTGTGGTACTATCAGCCATTATAATTGGAATCTGCAAGAGAAAAAAGCTTTGCATTATTGAAGTAGTAATGTCTGTTATTCAAAATGGGTAGTTCCAGAAAAAATTCCACACCCACCCCCAGACGGATGGGATTTTAGAAAATCTCGCGGGAGGGGGGGGTCAAAGACTCTGGAAATCCAGGTGGGAGGGGGGGTTTACCTTGAAAAAGTCTTATGCAGGGGGCATTTCAACTGATAGTTCACACGATTCGAACGTTTAGTTCGGTGACACTTAAGCACTCTCAGACCCTGAAAATAGTAGAAATATTTTGTTCACAAATTTCTCACCTGACATAAATGATAATCTAAGTTCCTTCACAGGTCCTTTCATAGCAGAAAACACGAAACAGATACTAAAGAAAGAGCCGTTGCGAAACGTTGTTACAACGAAGAAGTTTGAAATGCCTGACACATTTTTACCTGTACTCAATCTGCAAGAACCTGGTGAAGAATTGTTCATCCACAACCCATGTTCTGGACAGTTTTAAAATAATTCGTTGAATGTACATGATAAAATTTCATTTTCGTGAATAGGAGCTGTTTCAAGTGCTTTTGTCTTGGGTACGCACATTTTGTCTTCCCGATTAACTAAAGAAAGCCCAGGGCTCAAAATAACGGCCAGTCACCGGACAATGTCCGGCCAAGATGACTATTTGTCCGGACAAAATTTGGGTTTGGCAGTCATTACCGGTCAAGTACGAGGTTTCCAAATAATTCACTTGAAAAAAATTTTAAATAATAAAATATCTCAGCGGCTTGTTACAAAATAGGCGAATACCGATGAGACGGTTATGATCGTCGGCTTCGTGAATGCTGTGGGTCTTAGCGGCTTGCTAAAATAACACATGAAACATCAACCTCTGTAAATACGCTAAACAGACTAGACAACAATGAACATCGCATCAATCAACGTCGCAGTCAAGTTACAGATTTAATTGTCCTCGTTAGCGTTTCTTCAGTTTATTTCCTACATGCTGACCGAGCATGCTGAGCGGCGGAAGGCAGCGATCTTTCACTTGTAGCACGAGCCTATGCAGCCCTATTAGTGTTTGCTAGAAACTCAAAGTGTTTACAACCAAAATCGCATTCAGCGTAAGTGGTAGGTTAATATACAATTATGTGCAGGGTAACTACGATGAAATAATAAAAATAAAATAAAATAAATCTACTACACGAGATTGTACATATTTCCTGTTAAAAATAAATTAAATGTAAGACTAATATTTTTTTCCCGGAAATCCAGGCAGGAGAGGGGGGGGGGTTAAGAAACAACCCCATCTGTTGGGGGGGGGTGTGGATTTTTTTCTGGAATAACCCAATATTGTCACAAAAATGCTCACCAAGCTGTAAAGTTGGCAGTTACCGGTAATTTATATTAAGGGTTTTGGGGGGTCCCCATACCCTTTCAGCACCACCTTCACCAGCTTTTCACCCATGGGAGGTACCAGGTGCCAGCTCAGAACTTTGAAAATTAATAGAAACGAATTAAATGTAGTGCCTATGAATATTGCTACCCCCTCCCTAAATGAGAAGGTGTGGCTGTTTGTAATGTCGACCCCCCCCCCCTGAAAAACTGAAAGATTCACTTCTTATCTTAAAAATTCCTCCACAGATTGAACAACAGCTACCACTCCAGCCCCATTACTTAATGCAAAAGATAAGAATCTGCTTCACTCTTACCTGACCACCTTCAAGCAAATTCACAACTACTGTTTTGCATGACAGAATTTCAAGTACTCCAGAAATCAGGGTAGATTTCACGTCAAGGACTATATTATTACAACTCTCCACGAGTAACTTAGCAGCTTTCTCTTCCAAACTTGCATGGCAGTCAGTGCAATCTTTAACAATCAACAATGCGTCTTTTGCTGGCGATTTGAGCTCAAATTTGTCGCCTTGTCTGTTGCTGATTGTATGGCTTGGTCTCTGAGCCAACTTGAACATCGCTTGAAGATTAGCGTAAGCCATGTTTTCTGTTTCGCTATAAACTCTCGAGGGTCGATGTTCCGAAGTTTTGTTGTTATGCGAAGTTATGAATCGTTCAGTTCACTTCTTTGCAGATCATATTTAACTGGTATAGAAGTGCAAACCCTGCAGAATTATTTCTGTAGTTGACAAATGTTGGCTTAAATGGACAACATCTTTTCTTGAAATGAATAATTTGGAAAATGATCAGCAATATTTTTAGTTCCAGACGTCATCCAAGTGGTTCGCTTCACTTCAGAAGGCTCGGTCACTCAGTCGCAGGCTGCCTGTGCGCGGTTACCAAGTATAGAAGGGGAACGAAACATGGAGGTGGAGGAAAACAGTTCAGAAACTCCGTGTGTAGTCTACTTTGCTCCTAGTTTTTGCAAGTGTTATTTGTATAATGCTAAGGTCATCATATTCAGCCGTTTAAAAGCAGCAGCGATATAGTTTAATGTGTTCATAAGCTCATGTTATTGCAGCAGAGAGCTGGAGTTTCCGTCATCATGCGAGTTGTCAAATTTTACCAAAAAACTGTCACCGGTGATTTCCTATTGACGCTAAAATATCGATAGAACTTACGTCTGTACGAGACCAAAACATTTCTGGTAAACATGCATAAAAGTTCAAAGTGTTAACACAACATTTATGACTTGGCTTGGTGGGAAATCTCATAATGAGATTTCCCACCAAGTCAAGGAGTAAACGAATCTGATTTGCAGTAGTAATCTCTTGTCATTTTTCTTTAATTTGTTAACTAGGAAATTCAAACCGCAAATGTGATTACCTGTATTTATCTTTTCCTTGACATTTAAGCTAGATTGTGTTAATGTTGCAAATTACAATCTTTAGTCTAAATCTTCTTGCAAAGAGCTTTTTTTGTAATATCTGGATGGAAGCCTGACCTGGTGAATTTTTGAGCAAAGGTCATTTTATTTCTTGCACTAGTTATTACTGTCAAAATTTAACTAAATTATACCGGTATTATGTTTCAGAATGTTGGTGGAAAATAAAAGTGATGGTTGTGATTGGTCCGGAAGATGGAGCCATGTTGAGAAATTGCTGTTGAGAAGTGGGCCTCTGGCTCATCAAGACTTTGAGCCTGGACCTCAGGTAGGCAGACTTTGATTTGTAATTTATCAGAGGTTGAAGGTTTCCTTGTTCAAGAACATTGGCTGTTATTTTGTCATGGTAACTGTAGCAACACAATGTTTTGTTATCATAATGGATGGCATGACTCTTATCTCTATTAGGTTCTTGAATTCATCCTTGATACTGCCAAAATACTAGTCATTGGTGCTGGAGGATTAGGCTGTGAGTTGCTTAAGGATCTGGTAAGTTTGGTCAAGAGTATTGTGAAACATGTCACTGTTCTCAGGTGTAACACAGTTTGAAAAGCTCAATTGCAGTGTTTTTGAGTGTTTTTGTCTGTTCTTGTCCCAGGCACTTTGTGGATTTAGGAACATTGATGTTATTGACATGGACACAATAGATGTATCAAATTTAAATAGACAATTTCTCTTCAGGTAAGCTTCATGAAACCTGCAAATATGGATTAAAACAATACCTAAGAGTTTGTCCTGGTATAACATATTTTCTGTTTTGTATTCTTCAGACCAAAAGATATAGGCCGAGCTAAAGCTGTTGTAACGGCAGAATTCATCAACAGCAGAGTAGCTGGCTGCAATGTTACTCCGTATCCTTTGAGTTTGTGTTGTGCTTGAGTCAAATCCCTTGTATATTTATTGATCTACATAATTTGTAAACTACATTTTGCTGTGTTTTCATCTTAAGGACATTGTCTACATTGAGTTGTTGCAGAAAAGATCCATACCTCCCCCATGCATGGGATATTTTCCAAGACCCCTCTCCCAACCCTCTGGAAATTCCAATAAAGCTTTATACATTTCTTTAAATGTTTTGATCTTACTGAACCCGCACCCCTCACCCCCAGGAAATTCCAATCCCTTCCGTGGGGAGTCTGGAACTGTACATTCCTTCTAAAATGATTTCTTGTAAGAAGGAACCTGAATCCTTGACAAAGAATGCTCCCCCTGAAGACACTTTAAAAAGATTCAAGATTATGATACAGATTTTTACAGAGGTTAGTACAGGCTGTGGTCTTCGTAATTCTGAGTATTTATTAAAAATTACTATATGAAGTTACCTTATCTGGGCTGCTTTGTTGTCTAAATATCAGTTATCTTTGTCGTTCTTATCGGTTATTGCAAGGCAATTTTTTGCCCAAGTTTTCTCTCTGTCCCCTTGGAATGAACACCGTGTACTGAAATGAGCATCACTTGTGACAATTTCATTTCAGGAAGCATTTGCTGCAATCAACTTTTTTGTTGTTGCATTTAGGTGTTACATTACAACATATTGAAAATTGTCAGTGTTGACGTAAAATGTTTATTGTATGGCAGGTTTTCACCTTATAGTCTGTGGATTAGACTCAATTGTAGCAAGAAGATGGATTAATGGCATGGTGGTGTGTATTTTATTGGATATAATAAATATTTTATTTATATAAAGAGCATAATGATATGTATAGTGCACAGTATTTCCCCAATACAAGGTCAAGAACTTATTAAGTACCAAAGATGCCATATCTAAATTATCACGATCCATGTTGTTTACAAATTCGCTTTCACAGGATGTAGCGCCTGTTATGTCAGTAAGACAAACCAACATCTTGCTACACGTGTTCGTGAATATTTAACATTTGATTGGAACTCGCACATGTATCTTTCAGCACAATAAAGTGCCCCTGTGACAAAAAAAAAATATTTTTTTCCTTTGGATTTCAAGACTATGTTAACTAAACACTAAGTGACCCAAGTTTTAATCCTTGATGTAAAAAAGGTATTTTAACGGGAACTTCCCTATTAAATGATCTGCCATTACTAAATTTAAGTTCTTGAAAGAGCTGGATCAAGGAGAAAATGACATCAAAGGCTCACTAGTTTAAGAATGCAATGCATGTGTACGCTGCAGAATTAATATGCAGCACAGGAGTTTTGGGCTTTCACACTTTTAAACTCGGACTTTGCATACATAATAAGCTGCATTCACACGCTGAAATTTTAAGCTGGTGAGCCTTTGACATCACTTTTCCTGGATCCAACCCTCTGAGGTCAAATTGGTCAGGTTTGAACGTGAGCGATGGCGGATCGTGAAATCCAAAACTTGCACTCAAAGTAAACAGCCTTTGGATAAAAATGAAAGGTCAGAATTTTGCCAGTCAAGTGTTAAGCAGACACACTTTCAGAGTCTCAAGAAAAAAAGGAAGTGATTTTTTTTTATCACAGGGTTACTTTAATGAGTCACAAACATGCAAAGCATTGTGCTCAGAAAATTGCGTCCCAATCCTTGACCCTGCCTCTACGTCTTTTCAACTAAAAATCCAGGAGGCCTTACACATCGGGTGGGAAAACCCCTCATTGAACAAGCAAGTTAATCATGTCAATTTAACCCTTTCAGTGTTCTGCATTACAATACACAAATTGTTTTCTATCACTGTATTTTCTGGTGTCTCGTATTCATGTTGTTATTTAGTATTCATATATTCTATTAAGTTCTAGCTCTATTATATCACGCGGACTAGCGGTTCATTTGTATTTGCAACTGAAGATGGATGTTGGTTATCCGAAATATGTTTTCAAAGTTTAAGCTGTATATTTCTACCTCAAAGTTATTTCTTGTTTGCTACTAGTTCGCAAAGATATGTAGTGGTAATTGCATGAATGTGAGTGATTTATATTATGAATAATATTTGAAAATTCTCTCAAAACTATGGGTTAGCGCAATTTAATGTGCACCCATTACATGTATGTATTTTTTTGGGGCTGCTGTTGGCCAATTATAAGGATGTAATTTTTTCAATAAGTAATACAAATTATTGCACTATAGTCTAAAAATATATATTAAAAATACCTTTGTCTGAGTTCTGGATTAGTGTTCCTAAAGGACGAAAGTTATTGGTCAGGAGAAAACTGAATTTGCTTTGTTGCAGCTTAGCTTGTTAGAGTATGATGACGATGGCACATTGGATCAAACTAGTATAATTCCCTTGGTAGACGGTGGAACAGAAGGTTCGTAAGACTCTGTCTGCTTGGACTTAAGATTAATTTGGTCTTTCCAGCTCTGCTCAATGTTCCTTTGCTGTTTATCATGAATCCATCAAGACAATAACCTCGAGATGGCAGCCTTCGGCAGGCTCAATTTTTTTGTGGGTTATGAGACCATTCCTTTTGTTATGTCTGGCTGTTAAATTTTTCTTGTTTGTTTCATATTGCAGGCTTTAAAGGCAATGCTCGAGTTATTATTCCAGGTTTGACAGCCTGTGTAGAGTGTACACTTGATCTCTACCCACCACAAGTAAGATTGAATTCTATACAACTCTTAACCTGTAGGAAGAGTTTTGACAGTGTCAATAGACTGTTACACAACTGGACAACATTCTAATTTTTTGGAACATGTTGGTATTGAACGCTACACTTTCAATCCCATGCTCCTCTTGAGAGTCATTTGCAAATTAAGATGTAATTTAGCCTGAGAAATATATAACAATATTCCATGAGCCCAAGTTGGATATGAAGTGATAAAATAACCAACGAGCACGTAGCACGAGTTGGTTATAATCACTTCATATCCAACAAGCCGGGTGAATGGAATAATTGTTTTAAACAGCTGTCAGAATAATTCCGGAATGTCAAAATAAATCCGGAATCCAGATTAACATATGTATGATGCGTTATCATACGTTTATTATACGTACTATTCGTGTCTTTTCAGGTTATTAATCGTATAATGCGGTGTTTTCAGTTTATTAACCTGGAAACCGCACCTCTTACGAATAATAATCGTGACATTGTACGAGTAATATCCGTATGTGGCTATATATTCAGGAAATTAATCGTACTTGGAACAAAGTTTACCGACTCGGAATTTACGATGTTCAGCCGCCATTACGGTAAAAAATGAAACGAGCTAGAACTTTTACACTGTTTGCGTTTACTGTCAAAAAATTATTTTCGTTTATTGATTTGGCCTAAAACCACCGATAAATCTAATCAGTGAGCCATATTTTCCTTAATAAACGAATGTCACGATGTGAAGCCATCGTGTCACCGATCGACCCCAGCGGCTGCGTATTTCGGAATTTCTTCGAGCAATGTTTGTTGCTTCAAACGAGCTTTTTTTACTGCCATAAAGTATTCCATAGCCCCCCCGAAAAGGAAACTACAAGCAGTGGTCGATTAGTTATTTATTCGGTGGCCATATGCATGGGTTATTCGATAGCAAAACCAACAACAAAACTCTCCACAGTCAATCCAGGTTTAGCTCTTTGCTTTATCACTAGACAATTGACCCGGCGTACGTGTTTCTTCCAGAAAACTTTCCACTTTTAATGGACTTTTCTCATTTGTAATCACACAGGAAAATAAATTCCATGTCCTACAGAAACAATAAGTGAACAAAAGCGGTTGATTTCAGTCATGTCGGGTTTATTCGTCGTTTTCTAGGTCGTCGTTTTCTAGACAACCGGTTTATTTTTTACGAATCAAATTAAAACGAAATCAACATGCAACTTCGCGGCATTAGTCTGTCAAAACATTGGCGGCCAGAATTCGTCGTGTTTACTCAAATATTTAGCAAATAGTACGATTCAAGTGTACCTAAGGAAAGCATGACTTCTTTGATATATTACATTATTTACGGAATTCCTTAGCGAAGCATTTACAGGCATTTCCGTGAAAGCTGATATTAAATGAATACTAGTTGAACATAGCGCGCAATGAACGAAAACGTATTATGCAAATTTGGTGGGAATTCCGACCGAACGGCTTTGTTTTACAAAAATGAAGTACACCGACATTGATAACTGAAACACTGTGAACAATAATCAACTATTTCAAAAGCTCTTTTCTAAAGCTACGAACGTCAATACTTGTCAGGTTTTTATTAACACAAACTCAGACGATGTGATCTACCACGAATACTTCGTTCACGGTGTTGTCAGTCCAAGCATGCACTTACGAATAATAAGCGTTGCATTGTACGTTTAACATCCGTATTTCGCTATGAATTTATGTGAATCCGGCGACAGTAATAAGAAATTTGCAAATAAAAGTATCCTTAGTACAAGTTTTGCTCAAGTCCACGGTTTTGTGAACTCGCATCGCCTGAAAACGTAGTTTCGAAAAACTAGTTTGACAAACCCAAAATTAACCAAAGATGGGGATTTTAGCTATATAATAATAAGCTTGAATGTATATCTAAAAGATGTGGCTTGACCAACAACCTGTAAAAGCACAGTGAAATCGACAACTCCCAAGTGGCGAGTATAATTTATTTACGGTACCATAATTCTGCAAATGGATTAGATTTCGGATATTTCGTTGGCAAACCAGTATTGTGTTATATAATGAGGTGACATTATTTAAAATGGATTTGTGACGTTCAAGTCTCTGCTTTGAAAGAGATTTGCATGCAGTACAGAACGAAAACATTCTCTGTTTAATATTTGATATAGTTCACCTAAATACAAAGATCACTAGCGTCATGTACGATTATTAATCTTACTGATCACTTAGACGTTTATATTGAGTACGCTAGGTGCATATATACGATTATTAATCCGTTTAAGTAATCGTACTGAACACTTAATAGTTTATATCGAGTACAAAGGTCGCTAGGTGCATGTACGATTATAAATCGTACTGATCACTTAGTATATAACCGAGTACAAATCGCTAGGTACATGTACGATTACTAATCGTACTGATCACTTAGTTTATATTCAGTTCAAAAATCGCTAGATGCATGTACGACTATTAATCGTACTGTTCACTTAGAATACGCTGACTACAAAGATCGCTAGGTTTACGTACGGCTATTAATCGTACTGATCACTTAGTTCATACTGAGTACAAAGATCGCTAGGTGCATGTACGATTATTAATCGTACTGATCACTCAGTTTATATCGAGTACCGAAAGATCACTAGGTGCATGTCAACTATTAATCGTACTGATCACCTAGTTTATGCTCAGTACAAAGATTGCACGGTGCATGTACGGTTATTAATCGTACTGATCACTTAGTTTGTGCTGAGTACAAAGATCGCTAGGTCATGTACGATTATTAATCGTACTGATCACTTAGTTTGTGCTGAGTACAAAGATCGCTAGGTGCATGTACGACTATTAATCGTACTGATCACCTAGTTTATGCTCAGTACAAAGATCGCTAGGTGCATGTACGGTTATTAATCGTACTGATCACTTAGTTTATGCTCAGTACAAAGATTGCACGGTGCATGTACGGTTATTAATCGTACTGATCACTTAGTTTGTGCTGAGTACAAAGATCGCTAGGTGCATGTACGGTTATTAATCGTACTGATCACTTAGTTTATGCTCAGTACAAAGATTGCACGGTGCATGTACGGTTATTAATCGTACTGATCACTTAGTTTGTGCTGAGTACAAAGATCGCTAGGTGCATGTACGGTTATTAATCGTACTGATCACTTAGTTTATGCTCAGTACAAAGATTGCACGGTGCATGTACGGTTATTAATCGTACTGATCACTTAGTTTGTGCTGAGTACAAAGATCGCTAGGTCATGTACGCTTATTAATCGTACTGATCACTTAGTTTGTGCTCAGTACAAAGATCGCTAGGTCATGTACGATTATTAATCGTACTGATCACTTAGTTTGTGCTCAGTACAAAGATCGCTAGGTCATGTACGATTATTAATCGTACTGATCACTTAGTTTGTGCTGAGTACAAAGATCGCTAGGTCATGTACGATTATTAATCGTACTGATCACTTAGTTTGTGCTCAGTACAAAGATCGCTAGTAAACTAAGTGATCAGTACGATTAATAATCCTACATGCACCTAGCGATCTTTGTACTCTGTATAATCCTACATGCACCTAGCGATCTTTGTACTCTGTATAATCCTACATGCACCTAGCGATCTTTGTACTCTGTATAAACTAAGTGATCAGTACGATTAATAATCGTATTATTCGTACACGCACCTAGTGATCTTTGCAATGAGTAGTGGATCAATAGGCTTAGTAATAACATTTGTCATGTTCTACAAATGTCGGGATGTGCCGGAGGGGCGTAAAAAATTACAATTCTGACAGCTGTCAAAAGCTCATTTCTATCATTGGCTATTTCAGTGACAGCAGACATTTGACAACTCTTCTGTATCGATTCTTTTAGACTCCTGTCAGGCTTTCTAGTTTCTAGACGAGGCTTCAGACTTTTGGGCAAACACTATTTTTCGACCGAGTAGAAGTGAAGTTTGCACACGCCTATACTGAGGACTGACCCAATAAGGACCTCTATTAGCGTGTCGTTGATTCTGTTCGCTAAGTGCTATTTCCAATCACACAAGGGTTTTAACGTAATGAGCACGTGGACTGGACGACGGAACAACTTGGTAGTGCTGCCGAATCGATGCTGCCGAAAGCAACAAAAAACCTTACAGGAGTTGTTATGATTGTCATACGGGTTTATAATGACACGGATGCAAAACTTGATAACTATCATCGGAGGGAACATGGACGTTAAGGTTAGCTTTGATTTTGCTTCTGCTGGAAATAATGCTACACAATATACCATAAAGAACTCATGGAGGTGAGAAAAGTGGATGTCGCGATGCTGTACTGACACTGTGCTGCCTCTAAAGCAGGCGCCCCGGAGAAATTTTGTTTTCCCGCGAAAAAAAAAAGGCGCCAAATGTTAAGAAAAGTGTCGAGTTCTCGAACACAACCGGATTTGTGACTGTTCATGGCAGCTAAAAGTTCTTCACTCTTGCAGGGAGTTTCTGTAGGCTTCAGGAATTGAAATCTTACAAAGAAAAGGGGAATAGATCATAGAGCGGTTTGAAGTATTTTTTCTCAACCACGTAACTCTTCGCTAGCCTTGAGTAGCGCTATGTTGGTCTCTGTTGTCTCACAGTCAATATAAATTTTACGCGACCATTAAAACTTCGAATCTACAACGATTAGGAACCGTAGATGGTGATTTCCACGCAAAAACCAGGGTAATTCTCGGCCATAATTGAGCTTATAACATTTTCAAGCTCTTGAACCGGACCCAAACGAATTTTTACGCATCGGATTTGCTGATTTCACGGTCAGATAGAACACGTCTATCGAAATACGTACTCTTGCTCGAAGTTCGAATCAAAACATCTTATGAACGGAACCCTCCACATTCTAACTTGTCCTGTCTTTCCTCGAAATGGTCCTACATTGATAAATTTTAAGAACATCCAAAATATTTGGCACCGCCATGCCATTCCTTGCAACTTGCGCGATTTAAGTCAGAGATGGGAAAACCTGTTTGTCGTTTCTAAGAAAACTAAGCCGTGGTCTGAGTGGTTACAATAAAAGGGAGAGTTCCCATAAAGAAACTAATTCCACAAATATACTGGTACATTTCCTTTTTTGGTGAACTTCATCTGCAGTTTGATTAGAGAACTCCGACCTCGAATCTTCGACACCATATTCCCGCCATTTTGACGCGCGGTTGAATCTGCAGCAGTACTGCATACAAAATCTCTTTCAAAGCAGAGACTTAAACGTCACAATTTCAAATTTGGAAATGCATTGCCTTGCTCAGTTTGTCCAAGAAGTTTAATAAATAATGTCACCGTATTATATAACACAATAGTTTGCCAACGAAATGTCCGAAATCTAATTTTAGCGCGTATTAAAAACATTTGCAGAATGGCAAATAAATTTTACTTGTCAGTTAGGAGTTGTCGATTTCACTGTGTTTTTACAGGTTCTTGGTCAAGCTACACCTTTTAGATATACAAGCTTATTATAGGTAAAATCCCCAGGCCAGCTTTGGTTAATGTTTGATTTGTGATCTCAAACTAGTTTTTCGAAACTATGTTTTCATGCAATGCGAGTTCACAAAACGGGAATTTCAGCAAAACTTGTACTAAGGATACTTTTATTTGCAAATTTCTTATTACTGTCGCCGGATGCACATAAGTTTATTTCACGTACGTGTAATAACCAGGAAACTTAGCGAAATACGGATGTTAAACGTACAATCTAACGCTTATTATTCGTAAGTGCAGCCTTAGGCTGAAAACAACACTGTGACAGTGAACGAAGTATTCGCGGTGGATCACATCGTCTGAGTTTGTTTAATAAAAACCTGACAAACATTGACGCTCATGGCTTTAGAAAAGAGCTTTAGAAATGGTTGATTATTGTTCACAGTGTTTCAGTTATCAATGTAGGTGTACTTAATTTTTGTAACACAAACAAAGCCGTTCTTTCGGAATTCCCACCAAATTCGTTCATTGCGCATTATGTTTAACTAGTATTCACTGTTATCTTTCACAGAAATGCCTGTTAAATGCTTCGCTAAGGAATTCCTTAAATGATTTAATATATCAAAGAAGCCATGCTTTCCTTAGGTACTATCCTTATCCTTATCGTACTATTTGCCAGATATTTACGCATTAAACACGACGAATTCTGACCGCCAATGTTTTGCCACATCGAACTCGCAGACTTGCTGCGAAGTTGTTGATTTCGTTTTAATTTGATTCGTAAAGAATAAACCCCGGACATGAATGAAATAAACCACACTTGATCACTTTATGTTTCAGTAGGACATGAAATGTATTTTCCTGTGGGATTAAAAATGATAAAAGTCCATCTAAAGTGGAAAGTTTTGGAGGAAACGCCGGGTCATGTCCCGCAGCAAAGAGTTCGAACCTAGATCGATGTTGAGAGTTTTGTTGTTGGTTTCGCTGTGGAATAACCCATGCATATGGCCACCGAATATTAACTAATCGACCAGTCCTTTACATTTTCATTTTCAGGAGGCTATGGAACACTTTCTGGCAGTAAAAAAAGCTCGCTTAAAGCAGCAAACATTGCTCGAAGAAATTCCGAAATACGCAGCCGCCGGGGTCTATCGATGACATGGCTTCGCATGATCGCACCGATCGTGGCTATGACATTCGTTTATTAAGGAAAATATGGCTCACTGATTAGATTTATCGGTGGTTTTAGGCCAAGTCAATCAAGGAAAATAATTTTTTGACAGTAAACGCAAACAGTGTAAAAGTTCTAGCTCGTTTCATTTTTTACCGTAATGGCGGCTGAACATCGTAAATTCCGAGTCGGTAAACTTTGTTCCAAGTACGATTAATTTCCTGAATATATAGCCACATACGGATATTACTCGTACAATGTCACGATTATTATTCGTAAGAGGTGCGGTTTCCAGGTTAATAAACTGAAAACACCGCATTATACGATTAATAACCTGAAAAGACACGAATAGTACGTATAATAAACGTATGATAACGCATCATACGTATGTTAATCTGGATTCCGGATTTATTTTGACATTCCGGAATTATTCTGACAGCTGTTTTTAGTAAATTCTCAAACCGGGTTTCGCCGCCGATTTTTATTTCAGCCATTATAGAGGGCTGAAGTTGAAAACTTTGTGCGGAAAATATTTAAACTTGGAGCACTATTTTTCATATGACGTAAAACTCCAACTATTGGCTCATAGTCGGAGTTTTTTAGCCAATCAGAAAGCTAGAAATGCAATAGTCGGAGCTGAGAATTTACTAAAAGTTAGATAGATTACAGTCCGATCAGCTGAATGTTAAATGGTCTTGCTATTAATTTGCGTATTAAAAAATATCATGCTTTACATTTAACTATTTTTTTTGTGAGAGAATGATTTTTCTGTCTGTGACACTAGCTAGACTGGTACTAGTCTAGATGCTGTGATGCTGAGCTAAAGGAGACTTGTATGAGCTAGAGCCATTATACTTGATTCATGTGACAAATGTCCTGTTTACTGCTAAGAGTGGAATTGCCACACTGCATGTTTTTGTCCATCTTCTCCATTTACTTTCAATTTGGCACAGTAACTATTTTAATTGCACTGTCAATAGTTTCTTTGATCAGTGAATTGTCCATCATATTGACAAGACATTTAAGAACACGTCTGCAAAGATTGCCTGACTGATTGGCGTGATGTAGAATTAGTGATGACACTTAATGATCCATACACTTTTTTGAACACTCCCGACTCTAGTAGTACATAAAGCTTCAAAGCACTTGTGCAGATTTATTGTATTTTAGAAAATAAGCCAAAGCAAATACGCATGCTGATTGGTTTAAAACCGTGTTTCTATGACTCGATAGAAACACAGAACTAGCACGAGCTATTGACGTAATGACGGCGCGAACAAAGAGAATTTACATTTTGATGATCAAAGTAAACAAGTTGTTTTTCTTTTCTTCGTCGCGGTGTTCCTATCGAGTTATAGAAACACTTGTAAAAGTTTGGGAGAACTCGAAAAAGCAGAGGAAACACGCGCCCGGGGCTCGTGTTCCCACAGCATTTCTCGTTCTCCCAAACTTTCTTTTGTGTTTCTATAACTCAGTAGAAACACGGCACATGTTTTCTATTTCTTAAATAATGATATCGGGAATATTTGTTGTCTATCAGGTTAATTTTCCTTTATGCACCATTGCACACACACCTCGTCTACCAGAACACTGTGTAGAATATGCCAAGGTGCTAGTTTGGCCTCAGGAACATCCTTTTGGAGGTATGAATCTTGACAGGTTGACTGTATAATTTGGAATATAATCTCACACTTTGAATACATTGACATAACAGTTTGTACTGTATCCTGTCACACAAAAATACCTGCTAAATTATTTTAGTATGCACTTCTCCTTACAAAAAGGATTCTGTTGTTGTTGTATTTGTAAATCGTGAATAAAAAACATGTTTAAGAGCTGGGGTTATCAGTAAAATGCTAATGGCGTCAAAGACAATGACAAAAGACATATACATGATATGAGGGTAACAAACAACTGAAATCAAAATAAACTTTGTTTTAGAGGGTGTTCCTGTTGACGGGGATGATGCAGCACATGTTCAGTGGATTTATGACAAAGCCAAAGAAAGAGCAGAAAGTTTTAACATACAAGGAGTCACATATAGGTTGACTCAAGGTGAGGATGGGAATGGAATATTTCTGGAACATGATTATCATCAGAGGGCAATTTAAAAAATAATGTGTCATTTAACTTTGCTATGTATCTTTTGCTTCTGTCAAGGTGTGGTGAAGCATATCATCCCTGCTGTGGCATCCACTAATGCTGTCATTGCAGGTAAATATTAAATTATTGCACTATGCAACAACAGTACTTCTCAGCATTTGACATTAGCCTTTTATCCATATTCAATTCAGTATTATTAAGATAATTGTGTTGATTACATTGTTCTTTTTTCCTTGCTACCAGCGGCTTGTGCACTAGAAGTATTCAAGTTAGTGTCCAGGTAAGGTGTTAAATGTTTTTTTTTATAGGCAGGTATCCATATTTGCAGTCTTCTTTTCATCCATGATGATTAAAAAATTGAAGCTGGAAGAGTTCAGTTTTACTCTACCAGGAAAACAAACAATAGTTAAATTAGCTTATGAGTTCCCTGCATTCTGACCACTTGTAATCCATCTGGAGCTTTTAGAAAACAGATAAAGATTTGCAGCTTTCTTTCGTGATAAAAGCATCATTTTAGTCTACCATATTGGATGATGTGGTATTCTGATACAGGGCTAGTTCTTAGGCTCCCGGCAAGGAAAAAAAATTGTCAAGCGAAGTGAGCTGTTCACATGAAATAAAGAATTCCACGAGCAAAGCAAGTGGGAAGCGGGAGGGAGCCTGTAGACATTGTTTCTGATGCAGTGTTCCGCCCCTTAGTGATCCACCCATTTCCTTCAATAAGATTTGAAGTAGGTGGCTACCTTAGAACAGCACCCGCTGGAGTAATATGAGAAGCCCACGAGAATTTCTCTCTGGAGAATTTTTAAAAGTTAAATATACCCGCCGACTTTCAACAGAATACCGGCTGGAGCTCCGGCAGGTGCCGGGTCCTATTGAAAGCACTGTCCACCCATGCGCTCCCCCTCATCACCAGACTGTTCTTGCCCTGCTTGCCCTAGACCACTCTCGGCTAGTTTGCACTAAACCCAAGGTATTCTCCATAGATTGAAATCATTGCAGGTTTAATTTTCATTTTGTCAACCGCTGATGCTCTCTTTACTGCATCTGCATCTGCAACAACAAGTGGCATGATTGCATCAGCTTTTTAGATCAGGATATGATGTTTAGCAATGTTGACATTTTGTAAAGACAAGCCAAATATGAGCAGGAAGAGCGAAAGCATTCCTTTCAGCCTTCGTGGCAATCAAAGAGGTCTTGGATTTCATTTGTACCTGGATTTTCTGTGTCTGCCAACAGCCGTCACTATGGTCACATGACAATAATAACAAAGGGAACTTTCCATTTTGCCATTCTTCGCTATTGAATGGGAAAGTAAAATTTTGCCAGGGCAAGTGTGTCATCTAGCATGCTTGCCTGGCTGATGACTTGACGAAAAAAACAATATGGATCCCTGTATAGGGACCTTGAGATCTAATTTTTGAGTATAAGCATGTCAACTATTCAGAACCACAGTGACTGTACTGTCTAAGATCATCACAGGTTACAAACAGTTCTTTTTCAGAACATCTTGAACATTGGTTTTAATGGTCAGTGACAGGGAGGAAAAATATCTCTGGGAGTAGCCTTAGTTTCAAAATAGAATCTGGTACAAGTTTCTATCCATTCTGACTTGTTACCTTGATTTAATGGCTCGTACATTGTAATTATGTGCATACCACATAACTAGATGTTAAATTCAAATGATATATAGAGACTTGGCATTACACTGAATGAAGGCATGGTGATCCAAGATTACTTACAAACCCTTATCAGTATTTGTACTGTGCTCTACCCAGGAGTGTAAATCAGTACTACCATATTACTTAGATGTTGTGATGAAAACACTAGGAGTTAAACCGTGATGGGCCAGTGGCCTCTCATGCACAGAGCAGTGCTGGAAATAACAGTTGGTCATTGGACATTGTCTGAGCAAATTTTACAGTATGATTAGACATCATGACTAAGCACCAAAATGACATGAAAGCTTTTAGTCATGAAGATCTTGTTTGAAAGGAATGTTTGCTTTGAAACATGTAAATAATCATAATCAGATTCTGTTTTATTTGAACAGATTTCAAAGCTCTGAATTCAAAGGAGCTCACAGTTGCATGGCATTTTAAATGCACCTATTGTATATGACGCATTGTATTTTACATTTTTTTCTGAACAGCTGTTGTGATCCGTTAAACAACTACATGGTGTTTAATGATACAGATGGGCTGTACACTTACACTTTTGAAGCTGAAAGAAAGGTAACTTAGGTTTCTTTTTGGATATAATGATACCAAATACATGTAGTACAGGGGTTGGGTTATTCGAAAGCCAGTAAACGCTAACCCAGGATTTTAAGAAAGTTAACCAACATATTAATTTTTCTTGTATAAGAATATATTGGCATAAATAATGAAGAAGCGTTCTCAAGTCGAAATACTCAGAAAAAGAATTTTCTGAGCCCCCAACGGGAGTCGAACCCATGACCTTCCAGATACCGGTTGGACGCTCTAACCACTGAGCTATGGGAGACTCGTGGTGAGCAAGGTCATATACTAGGTTCTTGTGTGTGACATGTGTCCTGCCATACTGCAAGGCTCAACGTGTCGAAATGATAAATGTGAATAAATGATAAATGGATTGGTGACTTGGATAAAGTGTAAATAATGAAGAAGCGTTCTCAAGTTCTCAAGTTATCATTTATTCACATTTATCAATTTATTCACATTTATCATTTCGACACGTTGAGCCTTGCAGTATGGCAGGACACATGTCACACACAAGAACCTAGTATATGACCTTGCTCACCACGAGTCTCCCATAGCTCAGTGGTTAGAGCGTCCAACCGGTATCTGGAAGGTCATGGGTTCGACTCCCGTTGGGGGCTCAGAAAATTCTTTTTCTGAGTATTTCGACTTGAGAACGCTTCTTCATTATTTACACTTTATCCAAGTCACCAATCCATTTATCAATATATTGGCACTTCCTATGTATTATGTAGTTTGAGATTGAAGGACAGACAATATCAACAGAAAAACTCCCCAAAAAGGTAACTTCTGCTCATCTTGGGTTAGCTTAATCTGGCTTTTGAACAACCTGGCACAGATGAACTAAGATCTTACATGTAGTACATTCTCAAACATAATATGTAATAATTCATCAAGTTTAAACAAAGGAAATCGTGTCCGTGGTAGTGTTTGGTTATCTGAGCATACATTTTTACGATTTTATTTATCCATTTTTTGATAACCTAGTTTTGGTTTTCATCTGCTGTGCATCATATTTTCAACCCTCTTCTTGGTGTTTGGAAATGTGGCCAAACCAGTAGATATCATGTTTGATGTGTTACTTGAAACCCAATAAAGCAACACGGTGGAATGATCAATAATTGGAGCTGCTTTCTAGAATGGCATGTTAGTAAGAAATATTAAGAGTACAGTTGTCAAATCTGAGATTCCATAGCCCTGGCATCAGCTACAATTTTAAAACAGGTCCAATCCTCCTGGTTTCACTGTTCTACAAAGAAACCATGTTCTAAGTTAGCTGAACCCCTCTCTTCTCCACAGAGGCTAAAAGGTTTTTTTTTCATGTGGGGAGAATCCACTGAGCAATACGAGTGCAAGCACAGGGTTACATGAAGGACGACAGCAGTGCCCGATCAATCCATTTGACTTTGCACTTGCACTTACCTCTCGCAGTGGCTTTCTATAAATAATAATGAACACTTCGAACCTCTGTGAAAGAGAGACATTAGATTATTAGATTATAACTTTGTTTAAGTGTCAAATGTATTTAGCACTGTTGTACTAATTGGGGACACTGTAAATAAATAAACAAATACTTCCAATAGAACATAAACTGTTAAGTAATCCAACCGGTGGGAGGCTGACCAGTTGGCTATTTACACAACGTGGTCGAGGAGTTGAACTCGGGACTACCGAGAACAAGTCCAGATAGCGGTAGGGTGGAGTATTTGAACCAGGGACCTCCAGATTTCAAATCCAGTGCCCTAAACCACTCAACCACATTGCCTCCACTAGAGAGGCTAACCCTTGAATCTTTTTACTGCCGAGTTCAAAATTTATATATTTGTCTCAGTTCTGTCATTTCTTGATTTTTAAAGGATGACTGTCCAGCTTGTAGCCAGCGACCTCAAAGTCTAACTTTTCCCGAGGATGTCACCCTTAAATCTGTGATAGACTTTTTGATGGAGAGCCCAATATAGTGAGTAACAATATGGTGATAAAGGGGGGTTAAAATTATCATCATAAGTGCCTGGTAACTTAGTTTAATATGAGAGACAATAGTCCATGTGCACAATATTTTTGTTCATGGTGAATTTTAAGTTGTCCTATAGGGTAACATGCTCAAGGGAGCTCCTAACACTCTCTTGAAGTGTAAGTTCTATCACTTGTTCACCTTCCATTCCAAAGATGGCAAGTTAAAGCAATTTCAGAACATTCTTGAAAACGTTTTTTTTAACAAATAAATTTCCTTCCTGGAAATTGACAATACTCACCTCTGCACTATATATATGGGCGAGTATCTTAAAGAAATACAGTCAAACCTCTCCATGACAGCCACCAGCTTGGGACAGTAGAAAGTGGGGAGGTAGGGGTGTAATATGACACCATTTTTTGGATGGGTTTCAATATTTTTGTATTTGCAAAATGCTTATTTTAGCATAGAAATATCCAACACAATCAAAATACATCAATAAAACAGAAACCAACAGTGTACGGTATGGACCAAGTTTTGTGATCTTTTACAATATAATATGAGGTTTTGTAAAAACCCTCCTTGGGTCATTGATCAACTGGCCATTGTGGAGAGGTTATTTTGGTAGTTGGGACATGCTTTGGTGACCATTGCCATTGTGGAGAGGTGGCAGTTGTAGAGAGGTTAAAATAAGAGTGAATCTATGGACCATCTGCTGGGACAAACAAATTGGCCTTTGTATAGATGTAGCCATTGTAGGGAGGTGGCTGTTATTGGAAGTGCAACTGTGCACAACAGTCAAGTCACCAAAAAGCAGGTTGTCATAATAAGCCGGCAACCGGCGCATTTCACCGGCTATTTTGAATATTGCGCGCCCGTTACTCCAAATGTTAGCAGGTCAGTTCTGAGCGTGATATTGGAGAAATAAAATCGAAATAGCCACCTACTCTTTGGATGAAACCTGCTCCTCAAAATCCTACTGACAACCCTGAAAAAGGGTTGATCATATTGTTCATCTAATTATATACTGTATCTGCATGAGTACACCACCAATTCTTTTATGAGTTTGAAACAGCCTAAGAGACTTTTTTTTCCTACAGTCAAATGAGAGCACCTGGTCTTACAACCATGATTGATGGGAAAAACAAAACCCTTTATATGCAGGTATTGATATTTTTTAGAACTCACTCTTTGAAATAGGTTAAACTTGGGTCAAAACCAAACTTTTGTACTCCTGCTTTTATATTGATTTTGCATTAATTTTGGTTAATGTGTATTTCCGTAGTCTGTGAAGTCTATTGAAGAGAGGACAAAACAAAATCTACCTAAGAAGTTAAAAGGTAGATATTATTAGTAATAGTAATTAAAGCTGACAGGTGCACAAAAAATAAAAGTTTGAAGTTCCTGAGAAAACCTGTTGTTGAAGGAAGACAAAAAGTGTTACGTGCAAAACTGGTGCTGCTTTGTACACTTTTTAGGGATTGTGCACTCTTTTCTCTAAGAAAGTTATTCATTGACATTTGCTTTTTTCATTGCAGATATTGGCCTTATTGATGGGCAAGAGGTGGTAGTGGCAGATGCCACAACTCCTAAACCATTAATTTGCAGAATACACTTTTCTGCTGGAATGGAGTAAAGTTTTACTGCAATCAAAGACAGTTGAATACAAAGAGTCAATAAAAGTCAATTTAGGCAGTTCCAGACGTGTAAGCGAAAATAAATTTTAAGATCTTTATGCAGCAGATAAAAAAGCCTGTTATGTTATCATGAGGAAACTATACTCAGTAGAAAGAAACTGTAATCTATAGAAAAGGGAAATGTATTAGATGCAAGTGAATTTGTAATCCCCATTGTAAATAAAGCAAATTCCATTTGTTGCATTTTGTATTGTCAACTTCTTCATAAAACAATAGGAAAGAGGAAGACAGGGTGAAAAGAAGAACAGGCTATGATGGGAGGAGAGCACTCTTTATGTCAGGTCGGACTCATTTTTTCTCCCTACTTGTTCATTCTACCTTATCTCCAGCTTATGAGAACAAACTTTACTGTGTAGTTGTGCCCTAACTCCACCCCCCTCTCCCTGCCCCCCCCCCAAAAAAAAAAAAAAGAAAAAAGAAAAGTAACATGAAATTCATTTATGTAAAATTTTATTTAGTATGATGAAATTTAAAGTGCCACTATGATCAAATTTTTACCCCTTGATTTTTTTGGTTAATCACATAGAATAATAAGAAAGATTAAAAATGCCGTTTACCGTTTACAAATATCTGCATTGGTTCAGGAGATATTTAAGTTTGAAAAATGAGTAAAATATGCAAATGAGATTACTGATGACATCATACACTCAACCAAATATTACATGAAGTATATCAATAGCACTATCTCGGTCAATTTGCAGCAGAAACCATTGAAACTTGGTAGCCTAATAGTTCTAAATGCAACACATCCACAGCTATAACAATTTCCGTTCCCATGGCAACCCACTCTTTTCCAGTCCCTCTAGCCTAATATCTATATTTTAGTGATTTTAAGCTTGGAAAACATTACACAAGGCTATGAACTCAACCTAATGTGTTTATATGCTTGCTGGATTATGAAGATGAGGCACCATTGGCAAATATCAATATAGAACCCTAAAAGTGGTCAGAAAAGTCTTAAATATTGTGGAGGTCTGGAACCTAGTATGTTGCCATGGTAACAAAATTGTTAAGCCCATATTGCAGAGCACCTCTAGTAGAATCTTACTGTAAAAATTCAAACATTTATTTTACAAATTGACTGAGATATCCTTGTTTATCATATTTGATCCTGAATGTGGTTGAGTGTATGATGTCATCACTTGGCTAATTTGCATATTTTAAAAACTTGAATATCTCTGGAACGAAAAGAGATATTTGAAAACAGTAAACAGCATTTTTACTCTTGTATAGGCTACTTGTTTATGTCTTAAAATGGCTCGGATTTGAAGGATGCGATTTTCGTCATAGTGGCACTTTAAATTTCACACTTGTCATGAATAAATTAGTATTATACTAATTATTATAAGTACAAATTCATATACTTGACACTCACTACTATGGTTTGTTATATTTTAGAGCTTTATAAATTTAAGCGTTTCCCAAATAAAGTAACAAAATTTGATAAATACTCAACATTTTAAGTTATCTAATTCATTGTTTTTCCATACATATGCCATTTTCATTAGCCTTTTTCACAGAAAAAAAATTCTGGAGACCCACAAATTTCTCTGACAGCAGCTGTTTTTATGATAATAGTTACTTTCCAACAATCTGCCAGTACTCATTTATGAGGCAATATCTTGATCAAGAACACAAGGCAATGACCACAGCCAGGGCTGAATGCTAAAACTCAGCTTCCTTGATAGATTTGAGCTTGTAGAAATTTAAAATTTATTTGGTAGTAGTTAAAGTAATATGAGTTATTTCAGCCTCGGACCATAATCTCATTGGCATGCCCCAGAAATAAACTCCACTGGACACATAGACATAACTTCCTGACTTGTGCTGGTACAATCCTGCAAAATATGGTTCCCGCACAAGATGCCACAGATGTATGGGGAACAACTGTCCACCATGGGTGTGACCAGTTAAAACAAGATCAACACTGTAGTCATCCAGAGCCATCTTTCCAGCTTTTGGCTGGTGAGCAAGGAGAATTGTTGGAGTGTTGCTGTCAACTCCTGCCAGTGCCTTGCTAAAATCAGTACCATGATCTGATCTGAAAAACACAATAATATTGAGTCCTGCATGAGCTAGAAAATTGCATTTTGCCCAGGTGTCATGTTTGGTCTGCATACAAGCCAAGTGGCCCATCAGGCTGGAGCTTATCCCAGTTTCAATAGCATGAAGCAACTAGGAGTATTTCTACTCCCCCCCCCCCACCCCCCAGATCGGATCCTAGTCCATCACAGGGTTACCCCTGGCATAAGTTTGCTGGTACCCATTGATACACCTGGCTGGACCAGCACCTGCCAAAGAAGTGTTCAGATTTAATCGCCAGGAAAAGTATTTAAGTGAAAAGTTAGTTGCCAGTGAAAAACCAGCAGTCACAATGTCAAGCTTTGAGAGTTAAGTATCTTGCCCATGAACACAACACAATGTCCCTGGGCCAGGGATTAAACCCGGACTGCTCGATCTAGAGACGTGAGCACTAACCATGAGGCCACCACGCCTCCCAAAAAGAGTAGACACCTTTTTAAATAAGAACCTATGATTTTGGGTTCAGGCTGATCAAGTTTTTATTTACAAGGTGCTTAGTAAGGAATCAGCCTGAAAATGGTCTTAAAATTTATTTCAGAAATACCATACATAAGATTATACATTATACATTACTAGAGGTTTAAATAACTTACAATGTTTTATTACTTATACTAAAAATATATTTCAAATTAAAAGGTAAATAAACACTATTTCTAATATAATTTCATTATGATAGTGCATTAATAGAACATTTTATTTATCAGGCTGAATTGGTTCTTATAATTATTGTGCATTATTTGGAAAATTTAAGTCTGATGCCCTTAACCCACTTGTTTTTCTTATATGCTGTTATTTCTGCTTGGCACAGGTACATCATTTGTATGGTTAGGTGGATTTTTCTATGTTCAGTACTTCATAAATGATTGTAGTTATCACAGCCAACAAAGAATTCAGAGGGAGAACACGCTTAAAACAGTGTTTTCCCTGTAAATTCCGATTGGCTCCAACTTTTTTGCGAAAATGTATATTATTAATTTGTTCTGGTTGGCTAGAGTGCAATACATGACAGCCCGTAGTAGTTTCTAACAGCTAGACAGCCATTCTAACCTGAAATGTCAGTCATCTCCCACCCTTGGCCTAATCCCCATGCAAAAGGCTGAGGGCAGGAGATTGTCTTGGACAATTCTGTCCAAGGGGAGGATAAATTGAGGTTAACCCAATGTGAAGCACCAACCCGTGAGACAAGGCCAGACCACAACACTGGGAAATACATGCCCTACACTTTTTTTTGATAAGTGTGTGGGTCCTTAACGTCCCCTGCTAACCATGTAACACTGAAGGAGACAGGGCCTACAATTTATAGTCCTTATCTGAGAAGACTTGAACGTCCAACCATTTGCAGATATAATTACAAAGACAGCACATTCTCCTCAGTTATTTTGAGACTGTGAGTGTTGGTCTGGTCTGGGGCTCAAACCCTCAACCTCCCGCACAGCAGTCTAGCGTGGAGATGACTGACATTTCAGTTTTCCACTTGGCTTTAATTAATAACGTTTGAATGACTTACCTGAGAAATCTAGCCTCTACATCATCTACACCAGCCAGGCAAAGCTTTGCATTAGGTTTGTTTGGGTATGTTAGCATTACATGAGAGTTCTGGAGTGGTGTCACGCCAAGATATTCCAACTCCTTTAGCCATCCATCAACATCACCAGTATAATACTCGTGGTTCCCTGGATAGAAGCAAATCAAGGCAATTTAAATGAAATAGACCATTTCCGATAATTCTAACATGACTCCGAGGCTTGGGGGAAACAAAAGAAATTAATTATTCATCCCTCAACCTCGATGTGATTTCTTTTGTTTTATTTCCCCAAGCCTCAGAGTCAAGTTAGAATTTCAATATATCAGAAATGGTCTATTGTGTTAAAACTGTAACAGTTCTCCTGTGTTCATTGGTCCCCTCAGCGATGCGCAGCTATGGTTAATGTGCCATGCAGATGTTAAGTAATGACATGACCACACTTGACACAGCCAATTAAATAAACATGCACCAAAAGTGAGAACACAACTCCGACAGCTCAGGTAGATTGAATGAGGTATATAATGCCTAATACATTTAATGGCAGAAACAATCTTTTTAGAAAGCTTGTTGATATGACACTCCCAAGAAAGATTTTCATCAACGTGTACAACTAAGGTTTTTACAGTTGAGACCTTATCAGAAACACTTTATTGAACGCTGTATCGCTTTATCGGAAACTGGTTGATTGTGGCAGTGGAATTTGCTGTAGAATTTAATAACCTTTACTTAGAACCAATCAGTAGGAATGATGTCCTAAAGCTTAATTTAAAACCAGTAAATGAAAAACCTATTTCGATCACCACAGCTATAGCTCATTTCTAATCGATTTTTTAGTCTGGTTATAAGCCCCCTCACATACAAGCCCCCCATTCATAAAAGCCCTTACGGTACTTTGGTCCCCCTCAATTTTGGGATGGTTAAGGCTTAGCTCTTATTGACTGAGCAGGAAGTCTATATGGGAGAATATTGACCAAGGTCGTGAGTACAGGTCTGTACACACGACCGAGGTCAAGATTCTCCCATACAGACCGACTAAGCTTGGTTAATAAGATGTTTATTATATGGTGAAAACAAGAACAAAAATTCATTTAATGTAACTAGTTTGTACTAACTGACATTTTTCTTGCAAATGGCAATGAGCTGAATTTAATTCTGCCAAAGTTTGCTCGTCCTCTGTACTTTTTTTCTCATCAGGCTTTTTGGCACTGCCACGAATAAATATTGTCAGATGAAAATAGTCAATGATTTTGCATTTCAGTTTTCAACTTTGTTACTGCAAAGCATTACTGGTCTAGATGCTGGTCTAGATGGGAAAATCTAGATCGCTTTCAATATTGATTTCAGCCAATCAATTCATGAATTTGGTGGTTCACAGTGCTTGCGAGACAGAGTCATATAATATAGACTTGGCATCAGACTGAATTTCAGCCATCTTCTCAACTCTTGGGATTGTGCAGCTTGAAGAGATGGCTGAAGTTCAGGCTACATAAGACTGACTTAACATTACTGGCACCTGTCACAAAGTATACACCATATCTTGCTTTTAATTTGAGTAATGGTTTAACTGTCTGTCGAAGCTGATACACAGTGGCATCAACCAAGTCTCCAGTTATAGCAATGGCATCTGCATTTAACTGATTTGTTGTTTTAACTGCCCTTTCGAGCATAGTCCTTCCAACAGTGGGTCCAACATGCAGATCTGCAAGATGTACAATTGTAAATCCATTCAATTCGGGTGGAAGATTTCTAAGTGGAATTATAACCTGTTTCACGACTGGATCCTTGAGACCATTATACAGCGCTAACACCGCCAGTGTGTTGCAAACTATAAAAATTGTCATGACTTGTAATCTTGTGTACTGTGCCCTTGATGTAATTGACCCGAATCGTATATTTAGAAGGCTAAGCATCCACGTAGCAACATCGAAAATGAAAGTTGTTGTACTCAATATTATCAACAGTCCTAAACCGGTATAAGATAACAAAGAAATCCAGTGCGGCTCCACACCTGAAAATATCATCCCCAGAACAATACTGCCTTGTGCTAAGATGATAACCGTAGTCAAAAATGTGTAAAGAACCCTGTTTACATTTGAAGGATGGCTGTACAGTGGAGAACACAGTCTTATCCACAGATACCTTGCCGTAAAAAACATGATCGATTGTGTTGCCAGCAAGCCTTGAATCAGGATAAGTTTATACTTGGTTTTCTCTTTTAGGTTCAAGAACGAAGTTCCCAGGATAGAGACAACATTAATGCTTGCAATCGCCCCAGCAACGACAAGAACTTTGTCAAACTTTGAGTTCCTTGTTGACGCCATCTTGAAACAAGTTCGATCCCAGGCTTTCAACCTCTACAGCAGGTCGTACTTGGGCATAGTCTCTCCACGGGCAAAGTTTTCATCTTTGCCAAAAATATTAAAACCGCAAACATAGAAGTACTTCAGAAAAAAGCAGTCAGGGCTATAGCTAAAATTCAGTATAGAGAGAGTACACATCATGTATTTAAGGAACTAAAAATATTAAAAGTACAAGAGATAAATAAGCTACAAATATTTAACAATTATCCTGCGAAATCGCGCGGAATATCGTCTGATACTTGGCCGACGAGGCCGTAGGCCGAGTCGGCTAAAATCAGACGATATTCCGCGAGATTGAGCAGGATAATTGTTTTATTATTCAACAAATTGATAACAAAACAGCCTAAACCCTTGTAAATCTCTCTGTCGACATTTTCTCACTTCACTTTTTCTTCCCACGTACGAAGCTACGTATACCGCCGGATATCTGTTACCTACAGATGACAGATATCGAGAGCATTATGACCATATTTGGGTAGTGTTACAATGTGTTGAATAATAACATTTTTTATGTTCAAGTAATCAACTTCCAAAAAAGATCAAAAAATTTGTCAGACATCTTTTCAGCAAATTATCAAATACATAGTTATGGCACACGACATGCAGATGACTTTCACCTTCCACGTAAATCAACTACACTTGGCCAATACTCCTTGGCCTTTCAAGGTCCAAAAATATGGAATAGTATAGACTCTAAAACACGTAATATCAAATCTTTCAATATATTTAAGAATATCATAAAAAGATCTATAATAGACGAAGACAACAGCAGTGGCAAAATATCCCTTCTATAAATAATTTTTTGTTACTTATTGCTTCGTTGACAATTTTCATGGGATTGTTTGAGTAATTTCAAGTTTGATAATTAGTATCAGTTATACCATTAAATATAATACCATTATGATATACTACAAAATTGTATGTCACAGTAAATTTGTAATTAGGGATCTACAAATTCAAGCATTTTTTTTGCTTTTCTATAGACTCCCTCATCACTTGTTTTTGTATCAACAAATTAGTAATAGGTGATAAATAATTTACATTGTAATAGGTGATGGAAGCGAATAAAGTGAAAGTGAAAGTGAAATGATTTAACTCCCGAGAAAAACCCGACAAAAAATGCGTCCCATTGCAGCATTGCTGATAACTATCACAGTAATACTTCTTGCTTTTCATTCAGTTAAATCAGCAGCATTTTTCGTCTTTCGTATGATGTATGACAGATGGACTAACGAATGTCTAACTCTTCAGTTGACTTCCGCTTTGATGAAAGCAAGAAATTGACGTCAGCGAAGAATATGCCTGGTCAGTTCCTTGTGAGTAGAGTCCTGGTTCGATCTTCAGTACTACGATCCAACGATACCACCCCAATTTATAATTTTTTCGTTAGCCATATGGCTTCGTGTGACAAGACATACTTTTGACCGCATTTTGAATGTGATGGGCCACCGTTTAGTACGACAACAATCTCTTTTTAGATATCCATTACCACCAGAGAAAATACTTGCATTAGGACTCTAGGAAACTCGTATGTAAGCATTGGGCCATCAAAAAAAGTGGGAGACTGCGACAAATTCTAATGGTTGTTAGAAAATAACCCAAAGCAAATACGCACGCTGATTGGTTTAAAACCGTGTTTCTATTTAACAATTAGATTATTCGCTCTCGATTTCTATCGCGTGATAGTTGACGAGGGCGCAGCCCGAGTCAACTATCGCGCGATAGAAATCGAGAGCGAATAATCTAATTGTTTTAGTATAAATCTACTAGTCGTTCAAAACTTAATCTAAATCCTCTTCTCAGCACTTCAAAAACGCCAAGAAACGGCCGTCATTTTGTTAACAAGTGCACACTGTCACGCTACTCACTATCTATCACAGAATAGATAGTGAGTAGCGTAGCGAATCAGAGAACGGCCTTCGTGATAGAACGCTAGTAGATTTATACATGTTTTCTATTTCTTAATTAAAATCCCTGTCTGTCCAAGGCAAAGAATAAGCGCGAACTGAAGCAATATCGCGCGCTTTTTAAATTTTATCCCAAAATGTCCTGTTCAATTTTCATTCAGTGACAAGCGTTGACAATCACCGCTGTGATTCCTATTGTTCAGCTAAGGAATGATGTCACGACAATTTGCCGCATTATTCAAATAAACGAATACACCTCCATAGTTCAATTTATCATGCGGAATTTGGTCAAAATCTACGAAGAGGCAAACTCATAAAAATATGAGACCCAAAACAAGAAAGTTATGCCAGGGCAAGCGTTGCCACGTCCCCCCCTCCCCTCCCCGTTCTTTGTGAAAATTGACAAGTTAGGGGTCCCATATTTTTATGGGTTTGCGACGGATTCTAATTCAACTTCTAAATTCGGCACGATATATCCGGCGGTGCGGTTCATTTTTTGTTTAACAAAAAAACACAAAATCGAAATTTTGCGGAATTTCTGGCGTTTTTGAGCTTGATTTGGCTAGATTTGGAAAAAACTTGTGCACTACTTAAATGAAAAAATCTGAAAAGCGTGTCATCGGTAGAAAGGTCCACTGAATGTTTTCGTTTTCGTTAGTGTCGCGGGAAATTTGGGGAAATCTGGCTTTTAGCATGCTGTTCGAGAAGATGGGCGCAACTATTCATTATGTAATTGCCAACGAGCCAGCCGAGCGAAGACGCTCGGCTTGCGAGGCGGCAGAGAATAGTGCCGCGCGAAGGATGGCGTATGCGATCGAGCTCTGAAAGTGGAACTGTAAGGTGTAACAATGGCTCAGTTTGAGCCAATTGCAAGGACGGAACTATTCGAGCCACAGTAGATTTTAGCCAATCAGGAGGCGCGTTACATCTCGTGGAATTTCTTTGCTGTTGTTTATCCAACTGTGAACAATTTCATAGTCTCAGAACATATCGAACCAGTGTGTTTCCTCTCTCACTTTATCGAAATGAAAGTTCAATTGGGGAGCGTACCCTTTACAAAACTCTTCTTCTAATTCGAATATTCAGGAAAACTGTCAGACAAGAGCAAATCCAAGACACAAAATCGACACGAAAACGAACCAGCGTGTTCATGAATCGAAACAGTGTATTCCTTCTCTGTTTACCTATATCGAACTGAAAGTTCCATCGGGCAGCTTTTTTGGAAAGATTGTGTTCACCAGTCGAACCACTAGAGCAAATCCAGTGTTGAAATCTAGCATATCGAACTGAAGGTTGAGTCGGCAGTGTTTCCGAACAGAACTGAACGAGCGTGTTTATCATACAGTCGAATCCAGTGGATCCAGTGGATCTGTTTTGCCACAGAATTAAACGAGTCGTGTTCATCAATCAAACTAGCGTGTTCACTTTCACTTTGACTTTGCCCATCATATTGAACTGAAAGTTCGACCGAGCAGCGATACATTCCAGTACTCTTGATATTCAGGGATTGCGTGACGAACGTTACCGGCCGGTAAACGCGTAATAATTTTCTCTCGGTAATGTTTGCAACAGAAGAGAACCAAAAATCCGTTGTGCTGTATTAATAAACCCCTTATTATAGCACAAATTATTCGCTCGTTGGCACTCTATCGATAGGTATACCTAGTAAATAAACTCATAAAATATACTCATTTTTGCACGTTTATTTTGAATTTCTAGTTTTCCGACTGGTTCACTGAATGTCGGTCACCAGCCGAAACGGACCTTCCCATTTGACTTCCGACCAAAATGGCTGAAATTTTCGGTAATTTAGTGCGTCTTTCAATAACATGCGGACTCTAAAATTCAAAGATCAACCGACAAATGTGTTTTCCGCTACCGTCAATCAAATGTTCGGCGGCTCCTCCCAGCTTCCGACTACTGCCGAGCGCGCGGTAATCAAATGAAATCGTTGAGCACAGTCCAGACAACATAGTTGGAAGCTGGGAGGAGCCGCCGAACATTTGATTGACGGTAGCCAAAAACGCATTTGTCGGTTGAGCTTTGAATTTTAGAGTCCGTACGTTATTGAAAAGCGCAGTAATGATGGAAAGCACCCACCGTACCTGGAAAGTGACATCGCTAACAATCAATTTTTTTTTTCCAGCAGTAATAGAAGGACTGTCGAAAAAAAAAGTATTCTTAGAAACCACGAAGGTCAATAACTCGAGCAAAGTCACACTTCGAATTCCCGCTCGTACACACATCACACACACACACTCGCTCAGTCACATGACCACTGTTCATAGTCCCGGATGTCCACAGGACACCACATTTCTACTACGAAAATGCCGTACCAATGCCATTTACAAAATGTCACAATTAACCTAGCTACTACCAAGAGTTTTATAACAAAGACGTCTGGATGAAGAAGAACAGCAGCAAAAACCGATACAATATTGTTCAGTAAGTAGTGACATATCAGTTTCAAAAGAAGATAAAGCTGTACGAAGCAGGGAGCTATTTCGTCGACTTGCTCTCACTCCAATATTACGCTCGCTGCGCATGCTAGGAAAGATTGTCATTAGTCAAGCAAATTCAAGGAATTTTTATTTTCTTAACCGGCAGCCTGAGAGCTGCCACGTTTATGGCCTTGTTAAATACAAACTATGTCTAGGTTCTACTGAGCAGCCTGCAGCTAGGTAATTCAGCTAGGTTTTAGAAAATTTGTATTATAAGTGCTTTACTATTCCTATGGAAATTGTTTTACGAGGGAGATAGGCCTGGAATGTTAGCTTCACTATGTCCAAAGCCAAACGTTTTAAATACGTTACGTTTCCAACGAAACACCGTCCTGTCTCTTGGAAATTATTTCCTACATTCAACTCGACGTACTTCAAAATTATAGTTTTTGTTGAGCAAATTGAGTCGCAGTTTCCACTGCTTTCTTGACGCAGCCAATGTTGGGCCCAGATCCCTGCGCAGACAAATCTTTCCCGCCACATTTGCCGCCTATCAACTCGGACACAGACTTCACCCACTCATCGGCCTTGAGACCTTGCTGAATAACTTCCTGTGAAACAACACAAAAAGGTATTTACACAGAAATTTCGACATAACGAACAAATCTTTTAAAAGCAACCAAGAAAGATCGAGCGTGAAGACAATGCTGATTATCGCAGTTATACACACAACTTAAGCGGTTGTGAAATTTTAAACTTGAAAAAAAATCAGGCTTGAAGGGTTTTCGAACCCATGACCTCTGCAATGCTGGTGCAAAAAGCTCTACCAACTGAGCTATCAAGCCAACTGGGAGCTGGTCACTTTGTGAGTTCGTAATATACCCGTAGATGGTGCAGAATGCAAGTAATTATATGAACTGAAGATCATATATTTGAAATGCAGAGAAAGATACGAAGACATGATTGATCATCGCAGTTATACATACGTACAGGAAATCGCTCTCTTTTTTATTCTGACTTCGAGGAAACTCAAACAGAATCGTTCAAATACCGTTATAGTGGGTGTGTAATCAGTTCAAATAACAAACCTTGGGCACTTGTGCCAGACAGATCATTTTAGAATTTTCTTCGTCAACGCTGAACAGAAGGGCTGCAGTTTTAGGAGCCAGGCTCTTGAACTGTTTCAGCGCGGCGTCAAGAATCTTCAATGAGAAAACACAAAATTACAGGTAGTTAGTCCATGCGAATAAAAACACAACCATGAGAACGTGCATGGTAATTTTTCAGACTAACCTTCTGATTTGAGCCAGCTTCAAATACATCAACAACATAAGATCTGTTGGGATCTGCTTCAATAATGGCCTTGGCTTTGTCCACGGCCTGAAAATGAATGTAGCACTTGCTTATTAATAGATTAGTTTCAATTTCAAGTTTCCGAAGTTAATTAATCTTCCGAAAACTTACTTACAATGAACACCGCCTGCAAATAGCGAGCCAATCCAGGCAGGCGGTGTTAAGGACATACAAACACGAATTACTAATTGAAGACGTTAAAAAAGTCGAATTTGAATACATTATTTGTCAAGAGAGGAAAAAAGTGATAAAAAGTGGAGAAAAATATTATAAATTATGATTGAATTATAATTAAGATGCCTTTTTTATTTCAGAAATAAGAGTGTTAGTGTCAGCATAACTGTCCAGAGTTCCTAAAGTTACAAATAGTAATGCTTGAATTTTCTTTTGTTTTTGTGAATATGTGCTTTTTGAATATTGAATGTAGCCTGTATATTTGCAAGCAAGTGAAGATTGTTTTGGGAAATCGGTATAAGTCAGTATTTTGGGGATAAAAAACGGGTTAAATTATCGCTTGTATATCAGTGTACGCATTTATTTGTCACACTGTTAATTTGCTTCCGGTTTCTTGAGTTTTTTGTATTGTTTATTTGTACCTTTTGAAATTTTGTTGTAAATTATCATTACTGTTTTTCTTTCTTTCTTTTTTAATATAAACTCTTGCACCCGCCTCGATTAGTTCTGGAACTAGTTGCGTCGGCAAGCAATTCTTGTAATTGTATGTAAGAATATAAAATTAATGATCCTCTTTCGAGGCCTAGTCTGAAATGCCACTGACAATACTACATTTGGAAATCACACACTGGCTGTGGGTAAAATTTGGGTGGCAGGGAAGGACGACAGGGAGTAGGGGCCCAGGAAGGGGGCCCTCCTGGGGGGAGTACAGATCAGGTGGTACCGGGGGTAGCCACCCTGGAATAGAAGTTCCAGACCTGCCTCCAGGGGTGAGGCCCATATCCCACAGTCCCGGGAGACTGAGGGAACCAGGAGGGGGAGCCCCTCCTGGGGGGAGTACAGATCAGGTGGTACCGGGGGTAGCCACCTTGAAATAGGTAGTTTCTCCGGACCTGTCTCCAGTGGGCTAGAGGCTTACTGTGGGGTAAAGTGCAGCTAATGGGTGCACTTCCCTGCCACCATTCTTTATTAACGAACACCAGAGTGTCACCAAAATACAAAAATCTACATGTAGTCAAAGTTCGATGCATTCTGAATAACAAGGTCTTAGGTTGCTAAGAGACGGATAGTAGTAGCCTATTGCCCTTAATGGATTAAGTTTTAAAAGCTAATGATACCTATAAGTACATACAGATATATTGTAAAATCAAAGTCAGGATAAGAATGTTCAGTGTCAATCCACTAAGCTCTGAGGGCAATGTCAGAGCTTGCGTTTTTTTTTTTTTTTTTTTTTTTGATTTGAAAGAAAAATAAGTATAAGCCTATACATTGCAAACATTACTATGAATCTAAATGGTTTGTTTCTTAGCTTTAAGATAGACCTAAAGCGAGGTATTAGGAGTTAAAGTGTGGAGCAAGGGTTCCAGTCATGGGAGGGTGGGAGGGAAAAAGGAAAACTTAGTGGCGAAGGATCGGCACTAGCACAGAGACTGAATACAACGAGGAGGGTGAGCTTGATTAGAGGTCAGGGGCATGAGGAGGACACGTGAAAGAAATGACTGGAACCATTGATACACTGTCTTTTACAGATATAGATAACAGTGGCCTTACTTACGAAATGAAAGGTTTGTTGTGATATCTAAAGGAGGTAATTGTTTCCAACTGGAGATCCCTGATGGACTTTGAGATAGAGAATTAGAGGCATGTACTCATGTTACTGGGATTTACATATGAGCGTGACAAGAGGTTCGTAATGTTGCCTGTCTCTGAAATAAAGTGTTACAATGCGGAATGTGTGTGCCTGCTCAGGTCTCATTAACATCAGTTTATGGAGACCATAAACTTGAACTTAAAGTAAAGCTAAAAAGTTTGAGTAACGATCCAACGGGATGGGTAAAAACGTGGTTCTCTCCTCAATACTGTTTTGCGAAAATTGAGAACGTTGGGATAAGCCTCTTGCATGCTAGATTTTTACTTAGGCAATGAAGCCAATAGAAGGACTAACACTCACTAACTGTCATTCACTCCTAGTTCCATGATTCATCAAATGTTCTAATTTGTCATTGGCCAGGAGTATTTGGTTTCAATCAACACTTCGCATTTCACACCATGAAGTTCTACATGTACTTTCTCACAACCTGCATTCTGTATTTGCCATAAGACAGTAACGAGAAGTTGGAAGAAGATCAGATAACAGGCCTAGCTCACCCGCTGCAACAAGGCAGTCTTCGTTGCTTTGTCAGTATCATCTACAAGCTTCTTAACCACTTTCAGTTTTGTTCGCATTTCATCTTTACGCCAAGCAGAGATAACGGCAGCGGAAATATCCTAACACAAGAAAAAACAAAACACAACTTACTCCACTACTCCATATAAAAACCCATAGTTTAGGAACTTACACGTGTTCTTCTCTGCTTAACAACGGAGGGGGGTGGGGGTACCTCTTATATGGACTATATAGGCGGATTCATGCTGACGTCATTGTTTACATTTTTGCTCATTTGCATACGATTTTGCGTATAGAAGGAAACATGTTAGATATGAACTGATTTCAGGCAGCTAAAGAACTAGTGAAACTTAGTACATGGTGAAATTTTTAGCAAAATTTCTGGGTGGCAAAAGCGCTAATGAGCTCATACATGCTTTGTTAAATTTTGAGTTTTTAACCCCGTGTTGCACAAAAAGTATTCAATACATCAGGCTCATATTCACTGGCAGAGGTAATTGTACTATGAACTTTCAATATTCAGAACTGATTTATTTGTAGCTCCATCAAAAACTGAATTGCTTATGCTAATGAGGCAAATATTGTAAACAAGGATTCCCCTATAGGTATGTGCAGCACCAAAGGTCTTTTAGCCGTTTTGGTTATATAAATAGGGTACCGAGTTTGATCATTTTGGTCTCAAATAGGGTATGGTTCTTGCGGGTTGTTCGAAGCCGATTAACGCTAACTCAGAATAAAAGTTAACCGAAGTATTCATTTTTCGTGTTTGAAAATGTTTTTCATTGCTTATGTTCTGGGTAGTTTGAGATTATTCAAACTCAGAACTGAAGGATAAACATAAACAGAAAAACTCACCAAACAGTTTAAATTTAAACTCAAAATTCTCGCTAACCCGGGTGAGCTTGAACTGGCTTTGAACAACCCGGCCCAGGTCTGAAACACGGTCTTGATTTAAGAGTCAGATCTTAAATAGGGTAAGAGTTTTAGAAGCGGGCCGCACACCACAAAACGATTTTTCTGGAAGCACCTCCCGGCTTAACACTCGCTCTATAACACTGATAACTGGAAAAATATCAACCTAGTTCGAGCATTAATAAAAATTGAGAATCTCCTGCTTCTGAGGCACACCACACCACGCCGGCCGGGAAAATGCAACAATCAGCGGTCATGTGTTTGTGGAAAATCACCTGGTTATCGTGACGTCATCGTTTTCGAAAAGCTCCGTTTTCAATTCAAGGCCGGCGTTATCAAATTCCTCCAGTTTAAAGAGCGTTTTCGTCAGTGAAGCTCCGTTCTCGTGACGGATTAGTGCGGATGGTGAGCCTCACCGTAAGAGTAAAGCTGCGTTTTCAAATTTCTCCGGTGTAGTGTGGACGTGGTGTGAAAGACATTGTGGCTGACGAATTTAAGTGCGTGTAATTATGCAAAAAAATAAAGGACTGACCTCGCCAATTCTAGAGATTTCTTGGGAAGTTTCCTTGATTTTCAAACTTCCTTCCTTCATCTTCTGCTGCACCAAATTCTGAATGTTTTCAACCCGTTCCTCCAGCGCGTTACATTTTTTCTCGGCCTTCAGCGCCTCCGGTCCTGTAAGCGCCACGATTCTTCGGATTCCTTTAGAAATGGCTTCCTCGGACACGAGCACGAATGATTTCATGTGTCCCGTTCGTTGCAGATGCCTGGTGTGAATTAGTAAAAGAGCAAAACATGTTTATCCACTGTTTTACGGTTCATCGCTGATTGTTGGTTTAAGCGCAACACGTACTAACCAATCACAAAGGCTTTGTTTTCTCAACCAATCTGGTGCGAAACCAAGACAATTTGCCAATTGACTCACGCGTTTTTTCCCGCGCTTGCATCGGTTACACGTTCTAAATCGTGTTTTGATTGGTTTGTAACAGCGGCTTAACCATAATTGAAACCAGTGGTTTTAAAGCAAGAAGTAAGTGAAGAGCGTAAAATCTAGTTCACTTACGTTCCCCCGCAAAACTCCACAGAATATTTGTACCCGGCTTGAGGGTCATCTTGCAGGTCATCAAATGAAGCACCAATTGACAAGACACGGACTGGATCAGGATAAACCTGCACAGAACAGCATACACAAGCAGTGTCAGCCCACACCACTCACAATCAGAGCCAGCCGCATGAACATGGCAACACACGGTATCAATCATGGTATTTTGAGTGTTTTGGCCGCGAACAAAATTACTTTTAATCAAATGAAACCTCCTGAAAATAATAACTTACTAAAATGGAAAAACGCTATAGAGATAATAATAAACTATAAAGAAATAAGAATGGTCAAGGATGGAGAAGATTAACACGGATCGCAAACGACGAACTTGAAAAATTTAGGCTAAATTTTTCAAGATGCGCAAACCGTGATGTAGCTCCTTTAACGATAGCAGGTTACCACGAAAATGCAATTATGACGTTGCAGTTTTAGTACAGGTAATCATACGGTTTCGAGTTCAATTTGGAATTAATTTGCACTTGTGAGTTTTTCAAAAAGCGAAATTGCACCCGCCGTTTTTTCTTTTCTGCACTGTGTTAAGGAAAAACTGCACTGTTCTCAGCCAGTCAGAATCGAGTAATATTTTCATGTATATTATTAACGTAAAAATAAACTTCTGCATGGACATCTTCTGTATCAGTAGTTCATGTACTGTGATCATCTGGGTGATGGTAGGTAGTTCTGAAAATAATTTTTATTGGTGACTGATGTTTCATCTACATCTACAGTTTTTGAAAATTTAAGGTGGCTCTGAACCCCCTTCGAAGAATTTTTTTAAACTTTTTTTAAAAATGTTGAATCTTATCATGCTGTCACCGACCTCGTTTTTGAGTTGTAAGCACTTAAAGCTAAAATTAAGGATGTTTTTAGCAGGTCATATTGTTGCTATGGTAACCTATTGAGCCACAAAATTGACAGCAACTTGTTCACCAATGATTAGGCAGTTTTTTGATACCATGAATTTGGCATCAACCGATAGACCCATCAAATTCTAAGTCTTGGAAACTGTTTCCAGCCACCTTGAACTCAATGCATGCATGCATAACACAATAAGACAAGCAATACATGTAGCTCTCATTTTACAAAATAATGAGAGACACGGACTGGAATCTCAGTGCGATTTCCCACTGGTTTGACCCATTTGTTTTGCTATATAACAAATCACTTAATGACAGGTCCCTTGGAGAACAGTGAATTCTGTTTCCCGAGAATCTCAATGTTTCGTCTCGGGAAACATTGAGATTCTTGGGAAACAAAATTCACTGTTCCCCAACGGACCACTCATTAAGTGTTAAATGTAATACCCCTGCATGGGTTCAAACCATTAACAGAAAACTATGTTCTGTATCAAAATTTATAAAGCCCTCTTTTTCATATAAACCGTCCCTACATCAAATCTGCCTCTACCTCTTCAAAGATTGCCCTGAGGCCTTGAATGTCTTTGGCCATGGCTAGAGATGATTCCTTCGCGTACACGTCCATGTTTCGTGACACAATGTCTTGGCTTGTCAGTTCCGTGTTCTTAATCTGCTCTGTTGTCATTGCGACCTGCAGAGAAATAGAAAACATCAAAAACATTAGAAGAGAACTCCAAGAAAGAAATGGGTAAATCGGGAGAAAACTGTGAAATGAGGCGAAAGAGAGCAGAACGCACTTTGGCAGTGAAATCAAATCTAAGTCTGTCTGGTGCTACCAAGGAGCCTCTCTGATCTGCTTCTCCAAGCTCTTTCCTCAGCGAGAAGTTAAGCACGTGGGTTGCAGTGTGATTGTTCATGGTGAGTCTTCGCCGTTGCTGTTGGAAACAAATTTGATAAAAAGTCATTGTTGATCCGCCATTCTTTCAAGCTGTTTACGTTGGGAACCAATGTTAGAATAAAGTCAAAGAGTAGTCTACACTTGCATCAGATGGTGCATTAATTGTTTTGACTGTCTCGACGCCACAGAGTTCTTAAGATTTTTCCTTCCTTTCTTTCCCCAAGACTCAATCTTTACTTTTCTCACGGAGCAAATCTATCCTGAATTTTCATTCACAAAGGACCACTCATTGATTAGAATATCAATGAAGAGTTTTTACATTTTCCTCCTTAGTCAACTTTCGATTTTTTTCTCTCTGTATTTTTTGCCCGCTTGGAAGGGTTTTTTCTTGTATGTACCTCGTCTATTTGACATTTCATCTGGTCTCCAACTCTCAAGGTACTCTCTACGGCTCCTACATGAAGTACGTATCCACCATGGACCTGGACATTACTGACTGCAAATTCCACTTCCTGAAACAGACAACATGCTCATTGCTATAAGAGCAGTTTTCAAATGCGCTTAACTCGAAGAGCGTCAAGACCAAAGTACTCATGACTGTAATATTACAACCAACCTGATGGTGACAAAATAAACAATGAGAACCTAAAGGAAACATCAGGAAACGTCGCCAAGCAAGAGAAAACACGCTGAATGTTGGTTTTGAGTCTGATTGGCTGGGTATTTGGAACATGTTTTGCAAAGAATTAAAGCATTGAAGTGTAGTTTAAATAAATAAAGTTATCAAAAGAAAAACTCAAAGCGTGGTAATAGTTTGAATTCAGCTAAGAAGATTTGAGACTGTAGTTCTCAAACTGACTCCGCAAGAGGAAATTTTGTCACTTATTCTCCACAAATTGCTTACTTTGTCACAATTACATATGGCATCAGTCTAACTAGTTATCAGTTTGTTGTAAATTGGGGCTGTTGAACCACAATTGCTGCATTGCAAATATATATGCTCCCTAAGTATGTGCTACCATTTCTCTCTGCAGATTAACATAAACTTCCATTGAAGTGAGTTCTAAACATTTTTGTGGTGCGCAAAGATGACACTCCCTTAACTAGTAACTTGATTAATTTCTTTATTATCATCACCTGCCTATTGGACAGGGTATCAAATATTATTATTGGAAATAATAAGGTAACTGCTCTTGGCAATGTAAATCTTTAAGTTGGAGATCTTGTGACTTACATCATCACCATCTTTGACCATGAATCCCTGGTCATATATCTGGCCGCCCTGTTCAGCATAGAAGCAAGTTCTGTCCAATACAACTCCACAGTGACTGCCACTGGTTACTTCATTAACAAACTCTTTCTCAAACATGATTGCCTTCACTGTACCAATCACAGGCTCAAATACTGAAGAACACAGTAAGGAAGTTACTTCAAATATTGATTAAATTTCAGTTGACAGAAAAGAATGTTTGCCCAATTTTTATTGTTTTATATTTCATCACTCCCCAGCTAGAAGTACAACTGGTTGTAACCTCGTTACAACGGATTTATTAGCTAAGATTGCTTCTAACTGACAATTTCCGAGAGATGCAACTTTCGTGGGGTTATTATCAAGCGTTTCTGTGGGGTTCGGGAGCAAACAATTACCGTGCGAAAAATGTGGGCAAAACACCGAAACTCCCGTTCCCTCCCCCACCCCAAAGAAATGCTTGCTACTCAGGCTATGGGGTAATAGACTGGACATTTTTATCACAACTGTGCTGATCCATCTTCAGGCAATAAAGGCTAATAAAAATGACAAGGTTCACTTAAACTTGAATCACATTTTACATGTATATACCATACAGAGAAGAAATGGATAAAATGTTTTATAAAGAATTTGTATTACATCAGAACAGAGTAACCTATTCCCTTTGAATAAGGCTAATCTAAGAAGAACCTCAGATCAGTTTGATATAGCTTGTTGTAACTGTCAAATTTCATTTCAGGTGATTCAAGTTACCAAACAATTTGTTTTAAACTTTGCCTGAATGTTCCCTACCACTCTTTTCTTAATTTTAAGAGGATAATTTTTACACCAAATCTATGTAATAAAAAAATAGGTCACCATGCTCGTTTGAGAGAAAACAAGTATTTATCTCTCGGGTTTAGCTTGAGGGAAATCTCTTAAGTTGTGTATGTGCACACGAAAATCATGCGCAGTAGGGATGAACATAGCATTACTGAGGGATCACCTTAAAGTCGTTACTTTCAGAGGCTGGCTTACTTTCAGGATTTGTCGAAAATGTGAAAAATGACACTGCTTTAGGAGAATCGCTACATTCCAGGTTCAATACTTGGAACTTTGGTGGCTATCCTTAGTATCTTATGTCATCTGTTGTTGACCAAAGATGCAGACAGATGGTTGTTATTTTATTATATTTCCTCTAGGTCTGTACCTAGATATTAAATTCTTCCCACGTATTTTCCTTTTGCTCTGAAGCCCTGGTAATGTCAGTATCACTTACCATAATTTCCTTCTGAGTCAGACCTGTAAATATATTTGGGGCTTTCATCTGTTGGTGCGAGATTTAAGTCCTTTTGCAACTTGTTAATTGCATGTACATCAAGGGTGATGGCATCATCACTACCGGAGCCTTTTCCTCTTGCGATTTCCTAGTAAACATAGTGTCAATAATGCTCAGTTTATCATGATTTGGGATCAAAATGCGACCTCATTTTTCTTTGCCTTTACTAATGAACTAAAAATATAGTTGGGCAATAAAAGCCACAGTACACATAGAGGATATTACATGCCCACACATGGATATGAATTTTTTTCTTTGAGTGTGCAACTTGATATCTCACAAGTTCGCAGCACTCATTTGTGAGATATCGAGTTGAACATGAGAAGATAAAATTTGTATCCACAAGCGGGCATGTAATGTTCTGTTTATTATATAAACTTCTCAAACTCATTAATAATTCATCAAGCTAAAACAAAGAAAATCACAACCGTGAAGGAGGTTTTGATACCCGGTCTTAATTAGCATAGATTTTGACGATTTTACCTCTTGATTTTCTCCTTAGTTTTTGCTTCGATTGAGGAGATATATCAAACACTCGAGACAGTGTTTCATCGGCTATCCAAACACCTCGATTTTGGTCAAAAATACTCCGCTGCGCGTCATATTTTCAACTCTCTTCTTGGTGTTTGGATATCCTAATGAAATACTGTCGCTCGTGTTTGATATATTACGTACTAATGACGACTTTTTAGACAATTTTCCGAACACTTCCAATGATTCTCCAAAAGTTGTCCGAAGGCCAGACAAACATTTCTGAACATTGTCCAAATTTTCCATGATTATTGAAGATTTCCGAAAATAACCGAAGATATCCGAGGAAGATCCGATGATGTTTTGATTACAATGCAACATATCTAAGTTCAGTTTAAGTTATTATGTAACCATGGTAATGGTGATCTTTTCAATAGCCTCACATGTAAAAGATAAAAATAGTATCTTCACTGCACGTGATGAAGGTATGATTTTTTAATAAACATATTAAAATTAAAGCCAAAGAACACTCGAGAACTGGGTTCATACTCTTTTAAACTTTTAAAATTCCATGACTTTCCATGACATTTCCAAGTTTTCCATGACCTACTTGCAGTATCAGTGGTATCAAAACAGTTATATATTTAACATATTTTCCAGCATTATAATGCATAAAATGCATGCTTGTCTTTCTCTACCGAAATTAAAGTCTGTTTCTGACTGGTCTGTTACTTTTTCAATTTTTCATCATTTTGCCTTTTTATTCTTATGACTATCACTTAAATTCCATGACTTTCTAGGCCTGGAAATTGAAATAAGAAATTCCAAGACTTTCATGGTTTTTCATGACCCGCACAAACACAGTAGAAATGGTATTTTGAAATAGACTTTTCATATCACAAAGTGATAGGAAATAACACAGCTTACTGTCTACTAAGATCAAGCATTCTATTTATGGATGACGCCTGTGAGGGGGAAATTTCAAATCAACAACAATGATTACTGAACTCCAAGATCTCTTATTAAGGAAAC
This sequence comes from Micromussa lordhowensis, assembly GCA_964020085.1. NCBI lineage: Eukaryota > Metazoa > Cnidaria > Anthozoa > Scleractinia > Lobophylliidae > Micromussa > Micromussa lordhowensis. Next base: position 24,833,656 of record OZ026606.1, read on the forward strand.
AAATTAACAACATGGCACACAAACCTGGGCTTTTTTCTTGCACTCCTCGTAAACATCCATGTCAACAGTCAACCCTCTTTCCTCTGCCATGAGTTGCGTCAGGTCCACGGGGAAGCCATAAGTATCATACAGTCTCCAAGCCACATCACCCGGGATTAGCTTGTCTGTCAGTTTGCTTACAGTTCTGTCAAACAGTTTTCTTCCTCTTGCCAGTGTTTTTAGAAACTGTGTCTCCTCTTCATTAATCACATCTTTCACCTGTTCAAATCATTGCTTATAAATCAAAGTTGGCATAACAACAAAATCCAGGTTGTAAATCCCATTTATGTTCCCCAGTCATACGTTTAGGCTTATTAAGCCAGCCAATGAAGCACATTGTGGTTGTCTCCACTCCATCTAGATGTAAGGTTACTCCTATCTTATCTCATTCAGCAGGACACAAAACCACAACCGTTCAAAAGCTGCTTGGTAACACTTGGCAAGTCTTACAGGGCCACCACACTATACCACACAATCATTTGTTGTCAACAGTTATTTTTGTTTGGAGCTCAGGACCCCATGGGTCCAATTGACAAGAGATCAACAGTCATATGTCATGGTGAACGTGTACGCTGGCCATTACACACTTAGGAACTGGAAATTTTGAGCTTGATTTTCACTTCTCGGATCAGACATTCCAAATATTGGAGTATGCAGCCTTGTCCTTCTCTTAAGAATGGGAAACCTAGGAAGCGATAACTCACTAAAATGGCCTTGTTTCAGAAAAGCTGGAGCTTGGGCTGCTATGCTTGAATGCAAAAAATACTGTCAAGTGTTCATGGTGTCTTTCCTATAAAGTAGCTTGTAATTTTATTTTATAATAGCCTTGTTGGTCAGGATTGTTTTCTAGCCACAGTAACTAGAGGTGTTGTGTGTCCTACTTACCACTTGGGGGTCTTTCTTCATTTCAGGGAAAAAGTCACCCTGCAAATGGAAATTTTTTCTTAAATATTGATCACTAATCTAAGACAGAGCGAGTCAACATGGTGATCAGAAGCTAAGGGGAATAGACTATTAAAAATGCAAAAGTGATGAACCCAAGACTGATTTCTACAGTATTTATTAAAAGTTCATAAGCAATGGCTAACCACTAACCAGGCTATCAACAGCCACTTTCACCAAGGAGGCGATAAATCCTGGAGGTAGATTGAGCTTCTCTGAACCAAAACGAACACATCTTCTTAATATCCGCCTTAGCACATACCTGTAATCCAAAACATATTTATGAATGAGTGACTACAAAGAAGTTACAATCAACTCCCTTTAAGGCAGCAGATCTAGCTGTTTGTTAACAGAAAGTGCCCACTTTTTAAGAGAGTTCTGAAACAAGTGAAATTCAGTTAGGATCAGTAGTACAGTGAATGCCTGCCTTAGTGGTGTACCTGTCTTAGAAAGGTGTCTGCCTCAGAAGGTGTCTACCTTAGGGAAGTATATGTTGTAGTTTGAATTTTTTTTCAGGTCAAATTTTTTTCAACCCAGGTTAAAATTTTCCACCTAGTTCATAATATTTAAACTAGGTAATTTTTTTTTACCTAGGTTATTTATCAACTGTCTAAAAAGGGCTTTTGGGGTGTAGTTTAAAAAATAGGGGCCTGGTTTTTTGGGGGGGTCTAAAAAGAATAGTACACACCAAAAAAAAAAAGCAAGAAATTTGCCCTCCCCTCCGCTCCCCTCTTCTCTTCTTTCCCCCTCTCTGACCACTTGGTCCTCTTATCCTCTCCCTCCCATCCAGTCCTCTCTTCTACCCCCCCTGCAATTCCCATCCAGTCCTCTCTTCTACCCCCCCTGCAATTCCCATCCATTCCCCCCCCATAACTCACCTTTTTCCTTTTCATGCAATGTACCACTTACCTGGATTTGAACCACCAACCTCTCGATCTCTAGACTGCCTTCTTATCCACTGTACCACCACGACACCAGTTGGAAATTTCACAATATTTCTCATTGATATGCTTTCTAGGTACCAGGTCACCTCGGCCAAATTTTAATTTATTTAATTATTCGTACATGCGCATTTGAAACGAATTGAGACTTCGACTTTTTCGACAATCACTTTGAAACAAAGATCTCAGTACATTGCGTTGCAACTCGACAAACTTTGAAATGGCAGCCCAAACGCCATGTGTAAACAAAGATACTTTTTACCAAAAACTAGACGAATTAAAGGCTTCGAGAAAAACAAGCAAGAGCAAAGTGAACCTGTTTATCGACGATGAACTGTACGATAAAGCTACCCAATACCTTCAAAACAAGGAAACCGAAGTACATGTACTAACACAAGATGAAATAAATACAATCAAGAGAAAGAAGTGGAACTTCAAAAACGAAGACGGCAAAATTGTGAGTAAGGAGCAAAAATACGTTGTTCCAAAGAGAGAACTCCATGAAATTTTGTGTCACAGTCATTCGGCCATCGCTCACCGCGGACAAGACAAACTGGAAAATTATATAAAAAATAACTATGCTGAGATACCCCAAATAGTTGTGAAACTATTTGTATCTCTTTGCAGCATTCACGAACAACAAAAATCCGTTGCAGACCATCTGAAGAAACCAGTGGTACACCCCATCATCGCAAATAAATTTCTTTCACACGTGCAAATCGACTTGATAGATATGAGAAGGTTACCATGTTCATGCAGCGAGAGACATAAATGGATTTTACACATCACGGACCATCACACGAAATTCTCGTGGCTTTTTCCATTAATTTCCAAGCAAACAGAACAAGTTATAAGTTGTTTAAACCAGCTATTTTGGCAGTGGGGTTTTCCTAAAAAGTTGCATTCCGACAACGGAAAAGAATTTAAAAATCAAAAGATGTCCAGCTTCTGTCAGAGCAATAACATAAAACAAGTGCATGGAGCTCCACGCACACCTACTACCCAAGGACTAGTAGAGAGAAATAATAAAACAATAAAGGAAAACATTCGAAATATTCTTACAGAGAAGAAAGAAAGTTACAACAACTGGTGTACAGTGTTAGGAGAAGCAGCCTACAAGAAAAACATTACAGTGCACCGTGCTGTTGCCCAAACACCATATGAACTAGTGTTAGGTATCAAGCCATGGAGAGAAGAAATGCGGGCAAGTGTACAAGAAACAGATACTGACAAAGGGGAACAAGAAGAAGAGACAAACAATGAGCAACAAAGGCTTGACAGTGAGGATGAAACAGTAGAAATGAATGTCCAGCAAACTCCAACATTGACAGATGAAAACAGCACAGATGACATTCAAACTAACGAACAGCAACAAGCAAAAGAAACTAAAAGTTCTCGCTCCAAAAAACGCCAAAAAATCAAAGAAAGGCAAGAACAGTACAACAAAAAAATGAAGCAATCCAGACCTAAAGTAGCCAAATTTCATGTCAATGATTATGTAAAAATAAAAATTGATAAGGTCGATAAGACACCCTTGCACCCCAATACATTGCTAGGAAAAATAATATCAATAGAGCCTGCGAATGGTTATGCCCAAGTGGTTACTGAATTTGGAGTTATAGACACCCAAATTTCTCCGAGCCGACTTCACAAGAGTCAAAACACAGGAATAGCATTGGATTACTCCAAACATATTACATTTTCGCGTGCTTGCAAAATGGCAATTAATCAGTAATTTCCCGATGTATTTAGAACAGATACACTTAAATATTTATCAATAATATTTGCATGCACTTTTGCAATTATGTATGAAAACAAGAATAAACACAAATACAAATGAATAGTAGAATATATGTTTTATTAATGTACAGCAAACTCTGACAATTAAAATGGCTGATTCCCCTTTGACAACTGTCACCGTTCATACATGACTATTCCATAGAACATCACTGGTATGTTGTGTCCCAAACCTAACCCTGAAAGCTAACCATTTGAAATTAGTGCTTAACCCTAATCACTAAACCCAGAGAAATTATATACCGGAGGTTAAAAAAATTTTAACCCCAAAATTTAGGTTAAAAAAATTATAACCTAGGTTAAAAAAAATTTAACCTATAATTTAGGTTAAAAAAATTATAACCTAGGTTAAAAAAATTTGACCTGAAAGTAAAATTTAACTGCAACATATACATCTGCCTTAGGGAGGTACCTGTCTTAGGGAGGTGTCGGCGTTACAGTTGTGCACGTTGTGAGAGAGATGACTAGAAAACTCAGAATTTGTTATCCATAGAAGATAAGAAAATCACAATCTTACCCTCTTCCAGTGTTGTCGGGTTTACCCCCATCAGTGATGGCCATTGTTAGTGTCCTGACATGATCAGCAACAACTCTATAGGCCATGTCAATACCATCTTTGTCCTCAGCACCCACAAGGCCCTGATATGGCCTGACACCAGTGGCCTACAATAAACCAGACAGTGAAATGGATGATTTATGTTATTTTACAGGAACATTTTATATTTACTGATACCTGACTTACTCTTTCAGGCTCTTCTAATCCTTGGGAACAGAAAAAACTAATGTACATCCTTCTTGGCATCCTCAATATACAATCTATTTAGTACAAGTATACAAGTATTTAGTACCTTATGAATTGCTTCAAAAAATGGTTGAAAGAGATCTGTGTCATAGTTGGACATCTTCCCTTGAGTGATAGATGTTAAACGTTCCAATCCCATACCAGTGTCCACGTGTTTGCTAGGCAAGGTTTTGAGACTGCCATCTGATTCCCTAAATAAGAACATTGAGATAACAAGCTGATCAGGAGTATAATGAAAACTGGAGATCTATATATGCATCATCCATAAAACTCCCTGAACATAGGTTCCCTGTATTTGAAACCTTTTTTAAATACTATAAATCCTGGATTTAAGATTGGCTCAGTACTTTCAGTTTTGTCACTGGAAGTTCACAATTTGGCCATTCTTAATCTGATTGCACAATCTAGACTTGTAACACCTGCAACATACATGTATGCTCCATTTAGCAAGATAATGACTGAAATCTAACCTGTTAAACTGTATAAACACAAGGTTCCACACTTCAAGAACGGTGGGGTCATCCATGTTTACGAGAAAGGCAGCATCACGCCCACCAATCCTGTCGTAATGAATCTCGGTACAAGGTCCACAAGGACCAGTCTCACCCATCTCCCAAAAATTGTCCTTCATGCCAAATGGAAGCACTCGTTCAGTTGGAATACTATGATGTATATGCAAAAAATAGAGTCAGCAGTCAATAATATTCTACAAACATGTACTAGGTTATTGCTGACTTGCTACACTGCATTCTTGAGATGGCAATGGTGAAAGAAACCACAAGTCAAGTTCAACCCCAAGGCAAGACAAGGCTCAAACTTGACTTGAAAGTTAAGTCCCAACACTAACTAACAGTGAACTTCTGACAACTGTAATTTCATGTCATTCCCCAACTTAAAAAAATGGTTTCCCTACATAATCTAATATGTTTTAATGTTGTCATACAGTACCCCATGTCAAGCCAAAATTGCCGGGTATCTTCATCAGATTCAAGACCATCTGCCCCTCCAAAGTATGTCACATAAAGACGATCCTTTGGCATACCATACTTCACTGTTAACAACTCCCAAGCAAACTCGATGGCCTCTTTCTAAACAGACAGAGAAATGATAAAACAAATTAGTTCCAGAAAATATCCATATCCCTATAGAATGCAATTTGCACATTCGGTGGGGAAGTCAAATACCAAATTTTTAAAGGAAAGTATGAGGCCAACCTATAATTTCCAGAGGGGTGGGATGAAGGTTCAAACCAAACATCATTGTAGAAGGGGCATACATTTGGATATTCTCCGAAGCAACACAAAAGTCAAACGATCTAAATTTCATTTTTTACTTCCTGTTATTCCAGAACAGGTGGAAGACACCACCAAGTTTCTTAATAGAAAGGAATGGTTTCAAAGGTAGTATTAGTCAAATTGGGATATTATACATGTACATAAAGTATAGTAAGTCTACTGCATTTCTAAGCATCTGAGGTCTGAGGTGATTTTTGCTGGCTGCACATCAGGGCTTCTAGAATGCCATGCTCAAGTAAAGATCAGATCTCCATGAACTACATGTAGTGTTGAGACCGGGATGAAGTGTCAATCATCAGCAAACCTTCATCTGTCTCATTCATCTGTAAATAAACAGTAACTCAATGTTGCCCACCCCTCTACTAGTAATCATACATATACTACAAAACTAGCACATTATCACTAAAATATCCAAGTTGCTCTGGTAGGTGAACTGGCCTGACTATACACTCACCTTGAAGTAATCTCCAAAAGACCAATTTCCCAACATTTCAAAGAATGTATGATGGTAGACATCCTTGCCAACATCATCCAAGTCATTGTGCTTACCACCAGCACGGATACATTTCTGGCTGTTTACAGCACGCTTCAGTTTGGACAGATCACTATTTGGATCCACATTTCCCAAAAAGATTGGCTTATACTGTGCAAAAATTAAAAAGATAATTATAACTTTTGATAAAATCTCTTATTCTGAATTTGGGTACATGTTGGTTACAGACTTCATCCTGTTGATCTGAAATAACGAAAGACATTTAAAGCTGACTTCAAGCAGATTTGAAAATTTACTCCTTGAAAAATAAAAATAACTTTCATTTAAGGCGGGGGTACACGTGAAGGCTGTTTTGAGGTCGCTTAACACAGCCTTTCTGCCAATATCTCGGTCACGTTTCAAGCGACACTAAATCTCTCTGCTTATCTCATTAACCACTGTTTGGCGGTTTTGTGTAAATTTTAAGGCATTTTGGGAAAGAGATATTTTATTCTCAAAGGATAGCTTAAATTGAGGAAAATATGAAATGTTAAAGATTTGATGGATTTGGAAAATTGCAATTTGAAGAGAAGAATTAGTAGATGGATACCAAAAAGTCCCCTAGCAACCTGGGGCTCTCTTTTGCAGGGGTCAACTGTCTGGTAGTGTTTCCAACCCATCTTAATCCTAACAATTTCCTTTTTTATATCACTTCAAATTTCACGCCTATTCATGTTTACCCGTGCCTTAACCTGAATTGTAAACTTGAGCCTGCGATATGGTCACATGATAATGGCCAGCTGATACCTTGTTTTGACAGGTGTCAATTGACCGTAACATGGATGTCCAATATCAAAGAAGGATGCTATAAACCAAGGGTGCATGTCTCAGTCAAGCTATTAGCTGGAGTATGGTCGCCATCTTATGTAACTCCGCTGTCGTTGTCGTTGTAATGTGTACGCGCCCATGAGCAAGACTGCTAGCCATGATAACCATGAAAAAATCAATTCATGGGTTTCCTTTTCTTTCCTATATGGGTATGGGGCTCCCTTGGAAGTCCTTCGGTTCGCCAGAGCTCCGCTATTAAGAGCTAACCGAGTAGGCTAACCAGAGAGCTCTGTAGGCTAACCGGAACGCTAGTATGGCTAACCAGAGTGAACAGTAGGCTAATCTGAGTGAAAAGTAAACTAACTAAGGTGCTATAAATAGCTAACCATACTCGTTCCCAGTGCATTCGGACGTCGGAGCCATTCCTGTAACAAATCGCTATTAAAAATTCAAGCGATCTACAAAAGACAATAGCGTGTACATTCTCTTCAATACCATCATAACATTAAAAAGCAATAGGGCGATTTTTTTAACCAGACAGGAATGCGGAAATATCTATAATTACCTGATTCATTCCAGCATTTGCAAACAGCAAGGTTGGGTCTTCATGTGGAATGGTAGACGAAGAAGGGACAAAGGTGTGTTTGTATTTCTCCACAAAGAAATCTACGAACATCTGTCGTAAATCCTTTGCAGTCAAGTTAGGATCCATCCTGATGGAGGCACGGTACGTTCTCTCCGAGAGACTGCGAAAAGCGATCAAATTCAAAGATGAAAAGAACCCACTTGGCAGAAAGCACCGGCCGAAAATCATGAAACTTCTATGGACATCATGCAATCCATGGGGGTAGCCGCTGACTGCTAATACAGCTCTCCCCAGTCTTCACGGTAAAACTGGTCCCCGGGGAACCTGCAAACAAACCCTGGTGGACTTTGTTATTTGAACACGTCCTACTGTAAATTGGTGGCGAAAAGTGACGCACAGAGGTACGTTGCGAAAATGGAACTTCCTCAATTTTCCTTAGAGGAGGTGCAACAGCACAACACAGAGAAAGATTTTTGGGTGATTCACCGTGCAAAGGTGTATGATGTTAGCGAATTTCTAGAGCGGCATCCCGGTGGGAAAGATATTTTGTTGTCCTTTGCTGGCCAAGATGTGACAACATTGATGACTCAAGACGATCCTCATAAACACACCACGTTTGCGTATGGATGGCTTAGAAAATACCTCATAGGACGTTTAAAAGGCGAGGTAAGGAAAACTGTCTAACTCTGAAAGCGTTTGGCTTGTCATCAGACAGTTTGCTTAAAATGTTTTGAAGGCGTTTTCCCAGGAGAGATCAATCGAGCGCCAAATTTGCTTGCGAAGGGTTCTTTTACCAAAGCCTTAAATAAATTTAAAGCTTGTCACAGTCCCAATAATAACCATCTTTGTTAAAAATCTATCAGTTAGTGTCTTTTGTGTTGTTTTGTAGTAAAATTTTACAGCCTTGTCTGTTTCATACTGCATCATCTATTTGAGCTGGACGCTATTTCTCTACGCTTGACTTCTTGCTCATTGGCTCATTGTACCATTGCATAAGCTAAACTAAACTTAATTGCATGCTCCGTTTAATTTAAATTAAAAACTTAACTTTGGAGCAGTGAATTGCTGAACAGAAAGAAGGTCATATGTACTGCTGATCGAAATAAGCTTTTTTGACTGCAGAGTTATAGACTCTCCGTGCTGGATATATAAGTCCAATATTTATGCTCACGAATGTTCCCGGGGAATGTTTTAGAATGCCGTTCTGTTCTTATGGAAATTTTGCAAGAATGCTTCTCAAAGGGCGTTTTATGATATGAAAATGTTTTGTCAACCCTCAGGCTTTTTCTCTCTCAGTGGGATAAAAAATGTCAAAATATCAGTTTGAGAGCACTAGAAATGAATTCAGTACCTTTTATTATCACCTAGCTGTAATTTAATCACCCAAAAATATCTAATTACAATTACAAAAGTGTTGTGTTGTTAAAGTGTCCAGAGCATAAGGATTGTTCTGGAAGTGGATGTAGTATTCTAGATAGTCAAATGTTTTTACACAGCAGTTTCAATTTCTCAGCCAAAGAAGAAAATTTTGCATGATTGAACACTGTAAACCACCCTCCTGTCTCATCTCTCTCCAGATGAAAGCAAAGACATGCACATATTTACGTGTACAGTGGAACCTCAATTTAACAAACCTTTATATAACAAAATCCCTGGTTTAACAAATTATTTTCCTAGCCCCAGTATTAGTAAAATATATTGAAAACAACCTCTGTTCAACAAAACCTTGTTATAGCAAACATGTTTTGCCAGTCCCTTGGTCCTTCATCAAGGTTCCACTGTAGTTAACTAGTTTTGAAGTCAATTTATATCTGCTAAATATAATTGTACATGTAAATAGCACAGCCCACTTCGATTACCTTTGCTATATGCAGGTAGTGTAACCCTTTAAATTGGAAAATTAAAAGTTATAGGGTGAAATAAAAGTTGAATTGAATATCTACATGTACCTTTAGATAACGTTAATCTATATTCATCTATAGGTTCTTTGCTTCTTCTTTTGCTGAATTTTTAGAGGGGATGAGTAGTTTGTGGATTCTTAATTTTTTGAATATTCAAGGCTTTCTAGAAAGCGTTCTTCAGTTATACATGCGCAAGTATTTATAACACATGCTTAAATTATACAAATTGGTTTCTCTCTGCAATTGAGTAGTAACAATCACAAGGCACAACCAACAATGCAGTAAGATTGGGATAATTACACAAGGACACAGCGATGGTAGACTTGTATTTGCTCATTTTAACTGTCCTGCCATCAAAAATGAAAATCATAACCAATCAATAAACAGGGTTCATATGAGTCCTGGAAAACCTGCAAAGTCCTAAAATTTTATTGTGGCATTTTCCAGGACTGGAAAGCTCTTTGAATTCAGAGGTAATTTATTTTCTTCTTTGTGCGTTATTTTGGATGTTAAAAACTATTTCTGTCTCGCTGTCAATTAGCCAAGTATTCTGACTTGCATTTGATTTATAGCAGAGCAAAATGATTTACAGTGTTGTGGATATAAACATGCATTTATTTTTATAAGGTTTATGTAAGTGGGTGGGTTTGTGTGGTGTGTGTGTAGGTGGTGTGTAGGTGGGTTTATGTAAAGGTGGCTCAATACAGTTTCCAGTACTTTCCAAGACTTAGAGTTTGATGGGTCATTATAACCACTCTACATCAGTTGATACCAAAATCATGGTATCAAAAAACTGCCCAATCATTGGTGAACAAGTTGCTGTCAATTTTATGGCACAATAAGTTACCATAGCAAAAATATGACCTGCCAAAAACACCCTTAATTTTAGCTTTAAGTGCTTATAACTCGGAAACCAGCTTGGTGACCCCCATTTTTTTATTATCAAATTGTAATCAGCATGGTAAGATACAACTTTTTGCAAAGTTTAAAAAAATTCTATGGAGGGAGTTCAGAGCCACCTTAAATTTTCGAAAATTTGGAAAGTACTGGAAACTGTTGTGAGCCACCTTAAACAGATGTTTAAACATGGTTCCTTGGCATAGTCAAGCTAAACTGTAAATGAACGTCCTTTTATATAGCAAACAATGTGCTTTGAGGTTAATTCAATTCAGGCAACATGAAATAGCAAAACATTTTTATTTCTTAGTACATTTTACCTGCTGAAATTGAATTCAGAGTGATACTTCAATACGCTGGAGACGCTGTGTTACCTGCAAAATTTCAAAGGTGTATTTGCACAGTTGAGATCAACAAAAATTATGTTTACTCAGTACCCCGGTGGAAAAGTCTCTGTCACAGGTGGTCACTTGACCAGCTTCGACCAGGGTCTTTCTCCCAACGACAAGGGAGGCAGAGGAGAGAAAGCCTGCCTGGAAATATGACAGTTGTAAATTATTGTGTGGACATGCATAATGAGGATTGATGCATGATGAGGATTGACTGAAATAAAATTCTTACTCTTCAGCTGTACTGTGACACATTGAAATTATTACTTTGTCTAATGTAAGTGGCACGGCGGCCTCATGGTTAGTGCACTCGACTCCGGAGTGAGCGTTCTGGGTTTGAGCCCTGGTGGGGGGCGTTGTGTTGTGTTCTTGGGCAAGACACTTTACTCTCACGGTGCCCCTCTCCATCCAGGTGTATAAATGGGTACTGGTGAATTTAATGCTGGGGGTAACCCTGCGATGGACTAGCATCCCATCCAGGGGGAGTAGAAATATTCCTAGTCGCTTCATGCTAATGAAACTGGGATAAGCTCCAGCCTAATGAGCCACTTGGCTTGTATGCAGACTTTACCTTTACCTAATGTAAGAACTGTTCAGTTAGCAACGCTCAAAAGATAAATGTATCTTTTGAGCTACATGACCACCATCTTAATGTCACATGAAGTAAGAGCGTGCAAATTCAAATGTGCTATAATACAGAAAGAAGAATACTGTTGACTTACAACTTTGTTAACTTATGTCAAGTTGTAGCTCAAGGAGCTAAAACCTCAGAATTGATAGTGTTTTACTTTAATGGGAATATGACAACATCACATGAAAAGTGTTAATAGCATGAACCATTTTAAATAGAGAAAACTATCAGAACTTTGTTATCATTGGATAGACATGAGTTCTAGTTGAATGTTTTGTTTTGCACTGTTAAGTAGCTGAGAAAGGGTTTCAAGAACTTATTGTCTGAGTGAAAGATACATTTGGCTCAAGGTCCATGCATCCTGGCCGGGAGCCAAATATTCTCCCATCCTGTCCATTCTAAGTCAGTCAAATGTGTATTTTATCATACCACCTGTAGTAAGCTTGATTTGGTTGGAAGACATGATAATTTAATTCATTTGTGCTACAGCGTAAATGAATGGTGATAATTATTAACAACTTGTGCAGCAGTTGACAGAATTTTTTGGACAGGTTTATACATCAAGAAGTTTTTCTATAGGACTGAGTGAGTGGTGCTATACTGTGGCATAATGCAACAGTGAATTAAATGATTACCACACACCTTCCTTTTTTCCCAGCTTTTATTTTTCATTTCTCATACCATTGTGTGTTTGTTACTTTTTCCCTTCAGTGTGAAAGGCTTGTGGCTGAAGGCCTACTTTTTGCAAAGCATCTAACCTTTTTTTTTTAATTTCTTTTATTTGATATACATTGTATATTTTATTATGGTTGTACTTCATGTAGTTTTTTGTCAGGTGTTTTTGTTGTGCTGCATGTGGTATATTTGTTCCCAATTTTCATACTGATTACAAAAGCCAAACAATGTCTGTCAGGGTGAGGGCTGCTACAGTTGTACAGTCATGTAGTGTTACAATTCATCAGTGTTACAATGTAAAATTTTATTGCTGCATGTACATCCAATAGTACTTTCTGTGGCCATAAATTTCAGATTGCTTTGCTGTAGACCAAATTGTTGTCGCTTTCAGTTTGATATCAGCTGTTTTTAATACATGTTAATACTAATTATTTAAATTTATACATGTATACATTGTTGGTTCCTTTTGACTTAAATTTGCCTTTATAAATAACAGGAAAATGACAAAGAATTCGACTCAACAACAAAAGAAAATCTGCCTATGGATGGATGGAGGGAGGTATGAAATATTGAAGAGTTAAATGGTATATTCACTATGATTATAGTCGGGGTAAAAGTGTTACATGTAAAGCAAATGGTTCCTTTTTATTCATGAACTATATCTTTAATTTACATGGTAAGTAGCATATTTTGTAGTAATGACTTTATTTGCTTGGCATTGTTTTTTCAAAGGATGGATAATGCTACTAAGATAGGATGGATAGTTTTTGGTAACACTCATCTATGGGATAGCAATATTAAATCCAGTTACCTGTTAATGTTATGGCGCGCAGAAAAGACACAAGATGATGTAGTGGGCAATAGTGGGCAGGGAATATACTGGCAAGGCTCGGATATAACCCACCGACCGGATGAAACCCACCGGATGGGGGGGGGGGGGGCTCGGCACATGGCGCCATGCCGAGGGGGTGCCCCATGCCTGTACTGCAAGGAGGACATTGTTGCTGGAAAAAATACATGGGGCCAAGTTAACCCAGCCAGAGAACAGATGTCCCCTCCCTGATGGGGCTCCAGCACAGGGCTGAAGGGGTGCCGCAGGCAGCAATTCCCCGCCCGTAAACATTTATTAAATTCTTTAGATGTATGATTGTAACAAACCTTAACCATAATAACTGGGGGCTTGAAGCCCTAATGACAAGGACAGAAAAAGAGTTTCGAAGTACTGGTACATGCAGCTTGTTACGAGATAAGAGGGTGGGAGGGGGGGGGGGGGGTTACAATTGGAGCAAAGTACAAACTTGCAGGTCTCAGAGAAGGGACAAACTGATTACTCGCATGACATGCTATGCTTAAATAGCAGTTGCCAAATATGGGCATGTGTTGTAAATTACCGCAGAGAGACGAGTGTGGGCTCGTCTAGAAAAGGTTGCTTGCCAACATTAACCTTTATTTTATGCTAAAATCACACTTTAACAGCCACAGTCTGTTTATAAACAGACAACTGCAGGAAAGTGCAATACTCGTGAACACGTCAAACTGTTCAATATTGCTAACTTTCATCTTCTCTGAAAACACTCTGTCGTTTGCTACTTTTTCAGGACCTCATTGATTGGAACAAAGCAATTCTGCCACAAGTGGGAAAACTTCGTGCAGATTACCTAAACTGGGTTCACTCACCTGTTGATCGGCCCTTGAGACTCTTTGAGTCTGACTTTGTGGAGTTCTTTTCAACGACGCCCTGGTACGTGGTGCCGATAATCTGGATACCAACAATGCTCTACATGTGCTTTGTGGCCTGCCAAGATCTGACTGCAAGGAATGGTGTTGGAAACATTGATCCAGATTTTCTGAATTCAGAGCCCAAGGTCTTTTTTGTGTTTACCTTCCTGTTCCTGATAGGCATTCTTGTCTGGTCTTTAATAGAATATTGCTTGCATCGTTTCTTATTTCACCTAATCAATCACGTTCCTGCTGATTCGCCATTTTGGATCACAATCCATTTCTTTCTTCATGGCCAACATCATAAGGTTGGTGATACACTTGGGTTTTGTTTTGTTTTTTAATTATTAAATAGTTTATTTTATTAGAAATTGCTGTAAGTTCATTTTGAAAATAAATTCATTCACTTATTAGATGTTGGTTCTAATAATAAACAACCCTCCAAATGAAAAAAGATAGCAGTTAATAATAATAATAATAATAATAATAATAATAATACAATATATTTATGTAGCACAAATTCCATGTAATGTTGAAATGTGCTTCACAAAATAAACTAAGTAAAAAGACAAAAATGACACTAATGACGAAAATTCACACAGTAAAAATGAAAAACAGGATGAAAAACAGGTTGTACAATTACCACAGACAATACCCTGTGAACCTAACACAGCTCATTAGGCACAAGGAGAGCCAAGATTTTGCAAAATTTGTTCACTTTTCTTGATGCTAGGTTTTAAGATTCTACAAGTTTTTCTAAGTTTTTATGAGTGTTGAACAAATTAAGGTTTTCGTAAACAATTCTGGGTAAATGTACCAGTGGTCATCTTTTTTCCTACTCACTCACTCACTCATACTTTTTGTCCTGACTGGTACATACACCTGTAATGCCATCATTACTACCTACATGTATGGAGGATTCCAATAATTATTGTAATTTCTGAGTGGTGCCAGCATGAGACTTATTTATTTTGTGTGTCATGAATGAATCATGGCCGGATGGGAAAATATTTATATGGCTTGAGGTACTAACTGCAGTAGGGTCCAGGCAAAATATTTGTCTCTGAGAACCAAACATTAGTAATGCCCAGCTCGCCCTAACTCGGTCAATAAGCTACATGTAAATACTTCCTTTATTGAGCTTCAGTTGATACAATGAAGCTTCAACTTCTCCTGCCTTTAACTTAACAGAATGTAAATTTACATAGGATGGGATGGGTGGTTGGTTGGTGGGTGTCACTGTAGGTGTGGGTGGGTGTCAGTGGTGGTTGATGGGTATATCAGCATTGATGGTGATCATGATCGGGATCATGAAAGTAATGAATAAAGTTTGTTATTGTTCAACTTCACTCAGGTGCCTTTTGACAGTGGAAGACTGGTATTTCCTCCAGTAGCTGCTGGTGTCTTGGCGGCAATCATCTACAACGTGTTTACTATACTGTTGCCATTAGCTGTTGCCAGATGTATCTTTGCTGGTGGTTTGTTAGGTTATATTACCTACGATCTCATGCATTACTACCTACACCATGGCTCACCAACACCTGGGAGTTATCTCCACCAGCTGAAAAGATATCACGTGTCCCACCATTTTGAGGATCAGCAGAAAGGTGGGTTGAACTTGATAAGTAAATAAAAATAATGCAATCATGGCATTATTTTTATTTACAAAGACATCACTTCATTAATTATTAATGAAGTGATGTCTTTGTAGGTAATTTTAAATGTTTATTAAAGAAAACAAGAGACTGTGGCCTGAAGTACCTCTACATTTACCTACATATAAATGTTAATACATATATTCTACTTGTACCTAGAACAGTTTGTTCTCAGTTTTTGTTTGGAAGAAATACTCAGTAGGCTATGTATTTTAACTTGTCAGTTGTGGAGTTCTGACTAGTTACATTTGAACCTTGCTATCTAGCTCTCTTAAGGGAAACAAAAAATGTTGTGAATTTGGGTTTTAGGATATTATTAAGTGACTGAAAAAGTTTATCCAACAGAAAATAATTTGAGTTTGTGATAGTGTGGTTCTACTACATTTCATCTGTATTACATTTACAGAAAAAGTTTCAAGCTCTAAGTTTTCCATTGCATGTCTGTCACAAATGTTTTGGTTTGACTCACAATAAACTTGTTAGATCCTGACTACTGTCCAATGTATAACTATTGGGCCACTACAATCTCTTGCTTAAGTATCTAATACTCATTGTTTTGTAGGTTTTGGTATTTCCAGCAAGTTGTGGGATTACCCATTTGGCACGTTCCCTAATAAGCTACAAGTCAAGGCAGCTTAGGTGTAATGTACACTGTCTATTAATTTAATAATCTATTTACTGTAATAATTGAGGAAGTGGTTCTAATTCTGCTTTGATGTTGCAAGCCAATTAAGTTATTCGGTATTTATTGGTAAATCAATGATTCACTGTCAGGCGGTAGCTGGGTAAACCAAACCAGTGGATTATTTTTCTTGCACAAACTAGTTATCCTGCACCAAAATGTGTTTTTACAGTGGCCATGATATTTATTGGACATGTTTCCAAGCAACAGGAAATGTTTGCATTATTATAACAGGAGGGGTGACAATTCGTAAAATATGAGACTTGCCAAGATTCTCAGTTTCTGGGTTGGAAATCTTAGACTGTGACTTTAACAATTTTAATTCAACTTTGAGACGTAAGTTAGATACAAAAATGACTCATTGTGGCCCATCACCTAGAATTCCCAGATTTTGAGATTGGATGAAACGTTTCCACGACCCAAGAGTTGCTAGGTTTAATTTTCCACCCATAAAAAGGTTATTTCACACAGGTGAGATCTACTTATATAGTACTTGTTGTTTGAAAACCACATTGTGGTACATTCCTCACATTGCATGTGCTTCACAAATACTGCCCATCTTTATACATGTATGCTGTACTTTCATATCTATAAAGGCTCTCTTATTTTCCACTTTCACAAGGAAAGTTCTCAAGTTTTACCTTGATAATGTAAGTTTAATCTCTATTATTAAATTCTCAACCTCGGATAATGCAATTTTAGCTTCTGATTGGTTCACGAGATCTCGGTTACCAGCCATTATACCTGCGTTTGACCTTATATGGAAATGAATACGGCAAATGTCGCTCATCATAAAATTTTTCTCGTGAAAAAGTCACATCACTTTCTGGTCGTTTCTTAGACTTTAATAAAATTTAGCAAAACCGAAGGTTGAGAATTAAATAAAAAATATTAAAACAATTATTCCATTTGCGCTTATTGGATATGAGATTGGTTATATCTCATCTCATATCCAACGCGCGCTCATGGAATAATTGTCAATCATTCAACTATGTGGTACAACTACTAAAAATGTCTCTGGTTCTTACATATAGGTACATGTATCAAGAGATGAATCTAGTATATTGTTGATGGTATTATTTCGACCTTACGCAGTAATTTGTCATTCCAATGATATTTCAGCATCCAAAACATAGAGACCTAAGGCATTTGATGTTTGAAATGCAGGGAGATGCAAATCATGGCCCAAGGGGAAAGGAATATCTAGTTTTGTGACACCAAAATTTTGACGACATCAAAACATTCAAGTGCTATATCAGACACAAGAGACAGTGTTTCATCTCATTTCCAAACAATCACAAACAGAATTGTGAATAGAGCTTGCAGCAGAGTATTTTTGCTAAAACTGGGGAGGTTTTTGTAAAGTAATGTAACACATTATTGAGTTTTGATAGGTCTTCTCAATTAAAGTTTAAATTAGATCTTAACCTGGTAGTTCAGATCAGATACAGTGTATCAAGGCTGTGATCTAAGAAAAATTATGAGGACCCCAAAGGTTCCTAACCAAGAAATCCTGGGTGTGCAGCACTTAAGCTTATATGAAAAAATTAAGTTTTTCCAGTTGCCCAAAGGCAAAGGTTAGTTGCCTGTGGCACTTGGCCACTTCTAGAGCACAGCCCTTTGTATTTAAACACCATCATAGCTGTGATTGTGTTTGTTATTGGTGAATTGGTAGGGAGAAGTAGATACATATCAAACACAACAGAGGGATTGTTTGATCACAGATGAACAACTGACAAGTCATAATGAAACATCAGTTTCAGTGCTAACTGGAATTGAGAAACCTAATTTTGTGATCAAACGGGAAAATTTAGAATTAAAAAATCATTCATTTGTTGATCTGATATCAAAACATTCATTGTGTGCAAGTTCCTTAATCTTTGCTTGAGAGTGGAGGTAGAATTCATGGCACCATTTTCGAAAAATCATGCCGTTGTATTTACCTGTTATTGATTTAGGGCTCTATATTTGAAGGTCTAGGATTATTTTAATAAGGGGCATAATATTTGTTAGAACATCATGTTAAAATTGAGAAGTAATATTTTGTAATCAAAAGTAATTTTCTTAACTGATGCATTAGGGTGTTATATTTGGACTTAGACAGTAATTTTCTTAAAGAAATGTATTTACAATTGAGTACACTAAGAATAATAATTATTAGCAACTCAACTATTTATTGTTGTCAGTGATTACTAACATTAATTCTGTAGTTTTCATGGCAAACCTTCTTGGAAGGCAAAAATAAAACTGTGACTGTAATTTTTAAAACTTAGTGTTAAGTTATTAAATCAATCCTTCTCATCACTTAGCTCTGTAGAATGATATCCTTGCAAGTGTTGTTGTTCGTTAGTGTATAGACTGTAAATGTGCTTGCTTTATTTTGTGCTGTTTGTTGATGAATTTTTACTTCTTGGATTTTAAGTTTAATTGTATTATTTTAAAGGGTTGAGTGTCACTGGGTAAGGGGAATAGTTGACATAACAGAATGCAACAACTTTCATCTAAAGCTGTTGGAGCTCATAACAGTTGAGCTGTAGATTTTGTAGAATAGCTTTTAACTGTTAGTTACGTTGTGCTCGGGGATAG